>VWZW01005033.1:801211-819915 GCA_013397115.1 Edolisoma coerulescens
GCGGGCTCGGCAGCAGGAGCCGCCGGGGCGGGAGAGCGGGGCCCCCCCCGGCAGCCCTCGGCCCCGCGTGTGCCCGTGACCCCCCGCCTCAGGCCGCCCCTTCCTCCGCGGCCCCCGCCGCTGCCGGCATCGCCCCTCAGCTGTGGGGCACAGGCGCGTTCGGCGGCCCGGCCGCTCCCCGCCGTGGCCGTGCCGCAGGGGGTGCGGGCACGCCGCGCCAGCCCTGCAGGAACCAGCAGGGCAGGCGAGAAAAGGCTCCCTCTCTCCCTTCCCTTCTCCCTCCCCGAGGGCTTCCCTCCTTACCGGGCTGCCGGGGTTCCTCTGCCGCCTCCGGGCTCGCTGGGGCCGGGGCGAGTGGCGGCGGCGGCGGCTCCTCCTCAGCGCCTCCCCGAGCCCCTTCCCCACCCTCGTCCTCCCCCGCTCCGCCTGCGCCGGCGTAAGCCGGCGGCCGGGAATGCGGGAAGCGTGGCCGGGCTGTGCTGGAGCCCCCGCAGGCATCCAAGGGAGGGCGGGGGGCCCCCGAAAGCTCCTAAATATGTGGCAAAGGGGCAGGGAGAGTGGGCTCTCGGGTACCGTCCAAGGTTATTCCACCTCCTTACTCTCTTCAGCAGAATTAACGGCTGCGATTAAAATGACCAGGAAGAATGTTGCGCACAGAAACAGAGTTATAAAATAGGCATATTAAGTTAATTACGCAATTTGTCTTATAAGCATTAGGGGAAAACCGATATATGCAGCATACCTACTCAGCCAGGAATATCTGCCTTTGCCACCAATATTAATTTTCTCACTTTGGCAATAGAGGGTACACCCTCAGATCTTTTCAACTCATCCTCAGAATCAGCGAGATGTGTCATTTTTATACCCTCTAATTACACATGCAGCAGGTATGAGCATGAATTAATTTTACAAGGTTGTGTTTATTTCATTACTGCCCTCAGTTTATTAGTGCTGGGGGAAAACCAGCCCCAGGGAGGTTGAGTAGGCTGCCCACTGATGACTGAATCGGTATGAGAGCTGTCAGCAGAACACCCCACACAAAGGGATTAGGTACTACACCCACAGCTGTACTCTAGCTCCTCCTCTAGCTCCTTCCTTGGGGAGCTTATAGGCTACAGGTGCCTGGCACTTCCACATGAGACCTACCAGTGCCTGTTGGCACATCTGCGCACGACCTAACTCTAGGCGGAGTCTCCAAAGCCCTCCCATTTCCACCTCATTCTGCCAGGTGTCCTTACAGTACACGTGCCACTCCCTTTCAAGTGACACAGGGCATAGGGCTCTAAGACCCAGGCGGACCATAAAAATCCAAATTGCCCGGGACACAAGATCCCTGTCAACTGCTCTCTACGTTGCACCTCTGGAATTGGAGTAGGGTTATACAGAGCTGTGCAGGCAATTCATCCCCCAGAAACAGGTGGGATGTAGAGCACCTTGCCTTATAATTCATCCAGATGGAAGAAAAGCTGCTGCCTTCTCCAATACCCAGGTGCTGTCACAATGGTTTGGAGCACTCAACAGAAGAGTGGAAGCTTTGTTTCAATTTCATTTTTGCATTTACAAGGAAAAACAACCTACAACTTCTTTTACGGTTGGACTCGGTGATCTTAAAGGTCTTTTCCAACCTCAGTGATTCTGTGATTCCAGCAAAGGAGTTTCAGATTCATTCACTGGAAATGTAGCAGGAGGAAACTTGCAAGGAAAGAAACCACAGGAAGTGGTTCTACCGGAGGAGGCCCCATCTGTCTGCAGAAAGTGACTGATGGTTGCTGGGTAAACAGGGGTTTGGTTGCCTGCATCACAGGCATATTCTTTAACATAAACATCTGCCTTGACAGGCTGGCCAGGCCTCTGTCTAAACTGAAAAAGCCATACCTGAACTGATGGTGACTGTTAGACACCAAAATGAGGAACACGTAGACAAAGAAGTGAATTAATAGAATAGTCAGTGAGGGGTGACTTTGTTCAAAGATTGTGATCTTGCAGTTTGAAAACTAACCAGAAGGGAAGTTTTTGGGAAGCACAGAATGAGAGAAAGCCATTGCTAGTATTATCTTTCAGGACATGAATAGAGAGCTTGATCAGCATCAGTTCCTGCAGAAACTCTTCCAAGAGACAATGTATAGGAGACATAAAAATCTGCAAACTTAGCAAAATTCCTTTGAGAAATTTCCAAAAAGCAGGCAGGCTAGAAGAACAGCTCCCAACTAAGAACAAATTAGGACATTAAATTGCTTGCGTGTCCAAGTCAGTTCATGAGAGCTTCCCAGAAATCTCTAGAAAAAAAGTGCTGAGAGCATAATTTGATTAAGGAGATGATGAAACAACAGGGAATTGTGCCAACCTGAGGAGGCTGCCCTTTGAACCCAGGAGCTGAAGGCAGCAGTGAAGATCTCAAATGTATCAAGGGCTGGGGAGAATGTGGAGGCTTCAGCTCGAGAAGCAATATAATCTGTCTGAAGTCTTGTGGGAGTGTGTAGGAAAAAAGTGTTACATGCTTTTTTGGAATGAGATGGACAAGGATGAACTGCATGAGAAGAGGACGGAGTCAAAACATCTGCAGTTTCCTCTAAAGAGGACTGCAAGTAGTTTGATACACTGGAAAATACGCTACAGGTCCTCAAAACTCACTCTGGAGCATCTATTTTTTTTTGTTGATTTTATTTCATTTAATTAAAAGATAAGCTTGCCTTGGCTCCTTCCCAGATGTCAGTTTTTCTCTGAATTCTTGCCAATGCAAGCGATTCAATATTGGTGAGGTACTCACTCTGAGCAAAGCAATCATTTTTCCATTAAGCATCCAGAGGGGAAAAGAAATATAACAGAAAACATGTAAAAGCAATTAACCTTGGTTTTTTCCCCCAGAAATTTCTACCTGTAGCTTTACAAAGTAGCAGCTTGACCTATGATATTTGTGTTGCTTTCAGGCTGACAAAAAAAAAGACAAATGCAATAACTATTAAGTTTATTCTAAGCAGAAAACCACGTCTCTATTAAAATAATTTTTACCTGCCACTCACTCCTGCTTATGGCTACCCAGCTTCAATGATCTGAGGGGCTGAATTGAAATCTTTTTTACATAATGATCATTTAGCAACAAAATGTTAAATTGACACCTGTTATCTCTATGGCTCCCAGTACACACTTCTTATTTTTCTGATTTAGCAGGTCAGCTTGCCCGCTAAACTTTTCTCCAACTTGATTGTTACTCTGGATTTGGAAAGGGTGTATCTTCTGCAGTTTTTAGATGACCCAGACTAAATGATTCCATGATCCTATAATACAGACCAAGTGAAGCAAACTGAAACATAATGGAAGAAGTTGATGATTTTTGAATCATCTATTAGACAACTACTAAAATTCTGATTAATGAAGTAACATGTATTGAAGAGTCATAAAGGAGTCAAACTCCAAACAGAATATTAATTGCCATGTATTACAAACAGGTTTTGAAAAATCATTTTGCTGCTGATATATATTTATTTCTTTTTCCTTGTGAGAGGGAGGAAATTAATTAATTTAAGTAATGTTATTTTTATTTTCTTAATACAAGGAATTCACATTTCTCAGTTTCACTTTTTTCCAATGATGTGTTAGCCTTCAGCCAAGGTACAGGTGAAGATTAGGGACTCTGAGAAGAAAATTTAAAAATTAGGCCTGCAATTAATGCAATTAATGTTTAAAAGGAAGAAGATGTTATTAACAGATCTTGTCACCTTTCGGCTTGATCGAGTTGTATTCAAACCTGGTGTTTATGATGAAGGAAAATCATAGCTATGCATGGAAAGCTGCCAAAGAGACTTTGGACAGGTTGATTTCTTAAATAACAGTAATTTAACCCACTTACAGCTTCCGGAACATAATACCTGAGGAGAAAGAGAAGGTGGCAAGTTGTTGAGTGCAAATTTAAAAAAAGTCCTACAAATGTTGATTTTTTAAAAAAGGATCTTACTAGTGCAAGGACTGCAGTGCACAGAGGGGGTCGGGCTCTGCTCCCTGGGAACAAGGGACAGGCAAGAGGAAACAGCCTCAAGCTGCACCAGGGGAGGTTTAGATTGGATAATAGGGAAAAATTCTTCATTGAAATGGTTATTGAGCATCAGCACAGGCTGCCCAGGGCCGTGGTGGAGTCACCATCCCTGGAAGTGTTGAAAACCAGGTAGATGTGGCACTTGAGGATGTGGGTTAGTGGTGGACTTGGCAGTGCTGGGTTAAGGGTTGGACTTGATGATCTGACAGGTCCTTTCCAACCAACACGGTTCCATAATCCTGTGATTTGAAATTCGTTGCCGCTTTTCACCGATTTAGTGGCAGCACTGAGTGCCGAGTAACCAGCAGCAAAATGTCATAGTGCTGCAAATAATTAATTAAATACCTCATGTTTTCAGGTCAAATTATGCCTAAACAAGTAACAGTCTGTGCATGTCTGAAGTGCCTCACATCACCAAATGCCAAGCCACTTTGCATTAAGTGATTGATGCCAGGCACAAATAGGCTCATTGTCACGCGAGCCTTAATCTTGCTTTTTTAACCATAGACCTTACAATGTTTCTACTGTAATCTTTCAACTTTTTAATAGGAATCCAAAGGTAGATTGGTTATTTCCTGATTGGCTGCTCTCTGAGCCCGTAAATCTACACATGTGAGCAGTTTTCTGCTATGGAAATTTTTTTATTATTTTGATCTGTATCCAAAACAGTTGGATCTGGAAATCGGGACAGAAATGTGGGCTGACAACATCCCAGTATTTCCTGTGTTTCAGATGTGAAACTGACCTTCCTTACAGAAGTCAGGGCAAAAGCCAGTTCTGGGGTATGCATTTTCATTTAATTGGATTTTCCCATCCCTGAGTACAATTAAAGAAATATTGCTATGATAGAATACCTGGTGGTATTTTGCAGAAAATCAGAAATTTACAATACATTTTCTGAAGGCACTCAATTTTTTTTGTATGTATGAGATCATGCTATCCATTATTACCTACTAATGTCTGGTCTATGACATTCCAGATATTCCTCAAGAATACCAGAGAGAGTGCAGACACCTTGGCAACCCCTCTAAAGAAAGCACAAACCCAGTTTATTCATATAATTACTACAGAATTGTATCATCATAATATCAGCTACAATATTCTGGTTCTCATTTCTATGTCTCATTTGGTAGTATTAATTTTTTACAAGTGCAGATGTTTTTTCTTTCTGCAGTTTGATAGCACAGGCTCTTCCTTCGGATATTTTCAATTCCTGACTGACCTTTCTTCCTGATAGAATCCTTGCAATAAACTGTCTTTGCATGAGTAGGAAGTTTTAGCATTTCAGCAAAACATTCAGTGTGACAAACCCTTAGTAGACCATTAGAAGCAGACTTAAACCCCAAACAGCTGGTAAATATTATTAATTAAGTATTAAATGTTGGGCTCCAAAACACTTATAAAGTTCTGGAACAAATGACTGTGCCATGATCTACTGTACAGGGGCTTAGCTATCCCTGACCACTGCCCCCCTTCTAGAAGCACAGGCTGTATGATCTCAGCAAGCTCTGAAAGAAGATTTTTTTCTGCTGAGCTTTTGTTACATCTCGCACAATGTAAGAAAAGACTGAAGTGAAATCAAGACGACAACGAGAGGAAAAGAGAATCAAGACTAAAAATAACAACATGGAAAATAATCTCAAGCTATAATATTGTGAAGTCAGAAGTCAACTCAGCAAGAATTAGGATGATCCTGTTTAAATAGCACAGGGCAATAGTTTCCCAATGGATTGCCAGCTGCCCAGCCAGAAGGCCCAAGATCTGCGTGCATGGGGGTGGTAGGCTTTTAGGAAAGGCAGGACCTGTGGGGTAGCCTTCTCAAGAAGATTTATAGGATTACTTTGCCTCTGGAGATCTCTATTCCCAGCATTTGCCCAATCTAATTCATCAGTAAGAAGAAAGACAGGGACATGTTTGAGCAGATCATCATCCTTTTGTTAAAAAGTAATCTAAATGAGTGAAAAGATGTGTGGTTTATGTTTTATGAAAGCTGCGCTTCCCAACAGTCAAATCCTCAGGCTGTGTGGAGAATTTAACAAAATAGAACTCTTTAACAGCAAATGATTCAACCTAAGGAATCAAATTTTCGGGCAGCCTAAATTGCCCTGATGAGCTCCCTTCATGCATTGTTTTCACTGCAGGAAGATACTCAGTCCTTACGCAGATCACAGTAAACACAGCTGAATTCAGATAGCCATAGTTTAACAAAAATGAACCTTACATTACTAATTATGCAGGACTGCAGAAATGAATGGTCAGAAACAATTGAGATCAACGGTTTTTCCATTTTCGACTCTCAGCTATTTTAGCTATTCCTCTTTGAAAGACGTCTGATTGTGAACTGGCAAAAATAAAAATGAGGACCACAACAAAAAGAATACACTGCATCCAATCAGTAGTGCACCTGAGACAAAGATCAAAGAGTTCAAGTACCTGTGGTAATATGGGCAGTTGGACTAAGATGTTGAAAGATGATGGGATGGTTTTGTTTTGTCCTTTTAACTACCACATAACAGCAACACAGAGAAAAAATATATGTAAAAACATTTAAATATAGACACGACCTTCTAAGTACAAATGGACAATAGCTAGGTACTAATATTTATTTCTCACATGTGACCCAGGACCTGTTTTCTTTTAGTCTGGTAGGAATGTTTTTATCATATCAACAAATCATTATTTTGCCTTCAGAAAATCTCACCGATAGCTTACAGTGATAGTTCATTTCAAACAAGCTGCTTCATTCTCTTCTGTGCTGCTGTGTTTAATTACTACAGAATGGCATTACCTGGGGTAGCCAATACTGCATTTGGAATAAACAACTGCAATTTATTGAAGCACGAGGTGATGTTATTCATTTTCATCTCAGGCCGCCATGTGCACACATGCAGTAATAGAGCATTGAGCCCAAAACATCAGAAGGTCATGTGTGTGTGTGGATTTTCAGTAATTCCATTGTCTACTAAATCCTTCCACCTGTTCAGCTTCCAGTGATGTGATCAGATTCGTGATGAGCTTCGTTACTCAAGCCCTCATTTTGACTACCCTGTGTTGAAATGTTCTGCTACAACAGAAGCTGATAGGGTGGCACATCCAGTCAAACCTTGCAATGCAGCAAGGTGCTTCCATAAAGCCATTTTCATAAGGCAAGAGAAGGGAAATGCATCAGCCTCCTCTATGCATAAATACTCTCTTAGCAAGTGCTTTTTGGGCAATCAGGATATTTGACTCTTGCACAACTGGAAACCCCTGCACTGATAATTGTGGTGCTTGTTAGGTTCTACCATTTATGACCCTGAAAGCATGGCCCTCAGGAGGTTTCTAAGCAGATGAATCTGGATTGAGGTTTAGCACTTAAAAATGTAAAAAAAAAAAAATCAAAGCAAAATAAAACAAAAAGGAACTTCGAGCTGCCTGTGTGATTTTGCGATTGGTCACTGAGAATGTTCATTTTTCTCACATAAAAAGTTGTTTGTTCGTGTGAAAAAGAAAGCTAGAGAGAATGGTTAATTTGCTTGTCTATCATTATACAGAAAGACAGAGAGAGGAAATTAACTTTCAGAAATTACAAATAACAAGTATGGAAAGCAATGAAACCAACAAAGCCATAACCTTCTACTGATTTCACTGCTCATGTGGTTAAAAAAATTATAAAGAAAAATTATATTTGAAATTAAACTTGAAGAAGATTTGTTGTTGTTTGCAGCTCTTTTTGAGTATAGAAGTCCTTATATAATGGATTCTGGACACCAGAAATAGTTTCAGCAATCCAGTCTTTTTGAAGGATTACTTTTTCTACTTCTGAATTAAGTCTGGTAAGAAGATCAGATTTCATAGCAAAGATGAATATGTGTACAAATTTTTGGGAGGAGAGACAGTGCATGAGCTGAATTATTCCATCATGTCTAAAAGGATGCTTGGAGAAAAAAAATACCACCAAAACCCCCAGGAAACACTGTTTGTGTGTGGAGTAGGAAAGGCAAAGGCTTAGTTTAATTAAAAGATTTAAAAGGGGGAAAGGTTGAAGAGACCCATAGAAGACGTTAGACAGCACTAGGGATATCTGGTGGATTTCTGGATTATCTGACATGGACAGAGCATCCCATCTCTATCCACTCCTTTTTCCAACAACAACTAGGCTAAGCTTTGCAATACATGGCTTAGAAATTGCCCCCCTTGAAATCTGCAATGCAGAAGGTTGAGCGCTCTCCTTGCTGAAGTTATGAGTTCTGATGCAAAAAGGAGGGTTATTTATCATCCAGCTTTGAAAGAAGCTGGAGAAAACAATTGCCTCCCCTTCAGATGGAAAATGCATTGCATGATTCAGCCTCCCTGTTTAGAGCAGTTTGGATCTGAAGGCAGTGGCACTGAAAAGAAGAAAAATGAGTGTTGAGTGGCCTCACAGGTGTCATTCAAACCCTTCTTGGAGCAGCGAGCTCTGAGTCATCATGACAAATGCAAATGTCCTACATTTATTGGACCTGCAAAGTTGTTAAAAAAGCATTGTTTGAACGCTCATCAACCTTAGGCAGAAGAGAAGGGAAGGGAAGTCCTAATGGAGGCAGGATGACAGCTTTCCACCCTGAGGGGGAGATTTACTTGGCAGCAGGAGCCTCTCTTTTCCTGAACTCCTTGCAACCCTCATCCATACCAGTCATCTGGCTTTGAAACCTCCAGTCATCATTATTCACTGTATTCCTAGCATGACATTTTCTTCAGCAGAATTTCATATGGCTTCTGTGGCATGTTATTGTTTCTTTTATGAATGTTAATAAGATTTTCCTGAAGGGAACTAGGGAAAAAAAAAAAAATAAATTGAACAATTGAACTCCTGGGGAAAGGAATAAACCAAACAAAAATCAATCAATAAAAATAGCTCTAGATTTTATATTAAAAAAATTTCTTCATCTACGTTACTAAAAGATTATCCTAGCATCTTGAAATGTTAATATGGAGGAGTAGAGAATTAGTATCATGCTGACAATGGAAGACATGGGTAACTGAGAGGAAGGTTGTTAAAATGTTTAAAATGAAATTTGTCTTTCCTCATTCTTACTACTTTCAAGATTGAATTCACATGCAAGAAACGATCCCACTGCTAAACACTTATTATTACCTTTGCTTCAGTAAAAATGTGAGAGTTCAGGGGACATATGTGAAATATTGCAGTCCAAGGAGGAAAGGAAAAACTAACAAAATGCTCCTGGGACTTCTGAGGGGAAAAAAAAGAGTGCTCCTGCCATGTCTTTAAACTGCAGTGAAAATATATGCTGTCTATTAATCACTGCAAAGTTCCAAGACGTATGAAAAAGAGATCTAAAACCTTCTGTGTATTCATTGTTCTACAGAACAGCAAAAGTGCACATACACAACACCGGCTTGTAATTGTGCATCAGGTGGTGCAGAATTAACTCTGTTTAGCAAGGATTCTGCCAGCATCAGTTCCCCAGGGGAGATATACCTCTCAAGCTGTCTGCTGTTTCCAAAGCAGGGGATGGAGCATTTCTTTCTCAGGTGATGTGCTGCCAGTGTTGGGGGCTGCAAAGTGACACTGACTTCGTGCTGTGATGAAAATATACCCTTGGGGGATAGTGTGCTCACATAATTAATTGTTCCTAATATATATTGTCTGACTATTAGCCAAAGCTCTGATCATTCTTGAGCACTGAAGAACCTTTTACGTGGTGAATGACGAGGTAAAGTACCCAGTTGTTTATTTTTGACTGTTGGACATTAACTATGATCTCTTCACTTCGTTTTATTCAAACGAATAAAAATTCAGTTTCTCCCAATGGAAAATGAATATATTAAAATATATCAGCCTCATAAATGTGGCAGGAGGACTAATCAATCTGATTTTACAAGAATCCTGAGAGACTAGGAATTTTTGAAACAGTTTACTTCCAGAAACTTTTTTCTTCTTCAGCTGCCTACCATTTTTCAAATATGTTGCTCCAGCTTTTCAGAAACATTTTTTTTTTAAGTTGCAGATCATTTAAAGCAGAGGAAAATTCTAAAAATACTCTCAATGTGTGAATACAGTCCCTCAAAATTTGTTTTCTTAGCTGTATTTACTAAAGCCATAGCACTTCAGGAATGATGTAAAAATATACATGAAGGCTTGCAGACATTTCTCTGATGTGCACTTTTCCTGACAAATAAAAACTGTGAGCCTTTACCAGTGTATAAGCCAAAACTGCACACCTGGGTACAGTTTAAATCATGAGGATTTAAAGATCTGTTGGATCAAGGTCCACATTCTTTCTGAAAACAGATGTTGCTGTAAATAAGCAAGACTCCCTCCATTTTGTAAGAAGTAAATCTGTGTATATACCCAACCAAGCAGATTTTCAGCATTTTTCAAAAAGTGTGAAATATCTTGTTTACATCATTCTTTCTGAAATTCCAAGGAATTTCCCCAGGAGACAGTATACCTTTGTGGACATGCACATCCCAGCAGGGCTCTAAGGAAAGCTAGGTAAAAACTGTCTTATGATTTCAGTGGAAATATTAACAAAAGCTAAATCTTGAACATGACTTTTAGAGTTAGGACTTTGAAATCTCTGCCTAGTGGTAGCTTTGGCAGCTTGAAAAAGGAGACAGCTCATAAAATCTGCTTCAAACTCATTATTAAAGGGATCAAGGGAAAAAAAATGTACATCAATTAAATAAAATTTTTAAAAGAGGCTTGAAAAAGCATCATTGGGCACAAGATGCCCAAATGTCCTGAAACAGGCCCCAAAAGGAAGTACCAGATAAAGGTGCTTTTGAAATCTTGCTGTGAGTTCAAGGGAACAGTTAGCAGAGCAAATTAAACACACCATTTGAGGGGTGATGTTTAGCCATACATTTTGGCAACTTCCAGCTACCACAAACTGCATCACATTCTCAGAGTCTAATTTAATATTTTGGGCTGGGGCATCTTCTGTCCTAGGAGCCTTATTCTTCTGGATTCTGTAAGAAGGGCACTCTCCTACTCTAGATTAATATTTTAATGGCTTTTTTCCCTAATTTTTATGCTTGTTGCTGTGAGTTCGATTGCCTGGAAGCAAAATTTGTGTGACTCAATCGTTTGTATATTCTAAACAGAGATGGAGAGAGGGGAAGGAAGTAGCATGAATAAAATATAAAAATAAAATGCATTGCTTTGTCTGACCTGCTTTAAATGCCAGATTAATGTCTGCTTGATTTAGTTCTATTTTTTTTTTCCCTTGTTCATCTAACAAATGGTTTCATAGCACTGTGTTGAACATAGTTTATTTTTACCACTAAAGCCTTGGATCCCAGTCAGGGTTATTAGTACTATGACATGAGTTCTAAAAGCTCAATACCATGAACACAAATCTTTTTAAAGAGAAAAGATTTCGTGTGCATCGCTCCTGAATCAATTTAACTCTAAAGCACCTTCTCTAAATTGGAATATGTTTCCTATTCATTTCTTGAGCTATTGTGTTTAAATAAAAGCTTCCTCATGGTCCATTTAGTTTTACTACCTGTATTTTAACCACTGGACCAAGGAACACAAAGACCTGGAAGTCATGATGCCTGCTCTCTGTACCCAGCTCTGTCGTTCTCCTAGCACTCCCTGCTGTTTCAATTTCCTCGGCAGAGAGGGAAGAGGTGATAAAATTTTCAGATATTTGAAGCAATTTATACCAACTCTGTGGCTGTTATTAAATTCCAAAAGGTTGCTTGTACTTTATCTCTTATCATAATAAATTCCAGTGCAGGAATATTTTACAAATGATAAAGTTATTGCAGCCCTTCTTTCACAAAAAGCCAGAAGGGATCCCATCCTGTCAGCTTCTTTTGCCCAGAGAAGCTGTGGCTGCCCCATCCCTGGCAGTGTCCAAGGCCAGGTTGGATGGGGCTCTGAGCAACCTGGGATAGTGGAAGGTGTCCCTACCCATGGCAGGGGGTTGGAACAAGATGAGCTTTAAGGCCCCTTCCAATAGAATATGTTTCTATTATATAATCTAGCTATAAAATAGAGCGTTCTGCAGAGATTCATTAGTAGAGCTGATTGAAATTTGTATTTCTATTTTTTGGTTAAGTTTTGAAATTTGTCTTTGTTTAAAAAACGAATGAAAATCAGTTTGTGGAACCAGTTTTCCTTTGGTTTTGTTTTGCAGAGCTCATGTCATTGAAGAAAATTGCTTTAGGGAATTTGCCATTTTAAAATTGCACTTTGAAATATGAAGTGTCAACCAGAACATTGCATTAAAAAAAAAAAAAAGTTATTCTTTAATGATTTTTCATTAGTAACAATAACAACGTTAGAGTAATAGTACTGCCAGTAGTCTACTTCAGTATGAAACAAAACATTTGAGGGTTTTTTAAGTATTATGGACAGTTGTCTCTTAATGATAATTGAGATAACTTCTTTAGTATATTAGACTGAGCATTACTTGTATTACTACAGCATGAATGTTCAAGTTTTCGAGGAGGGCATATTTCACCTGGTACAAATTAGCTACTGTGTATAATTATCTTGTGAAGAAAAGGAGTATTTCAGTATTGTAAGATGACACTGAAATGATGCAATACATCATGAAGATACAAATCATGCAAAAAATAAAACCCCGTGTATAAGCCCCAAAGCTATTTGTAGACAACTTTTGAAATAAGTACTTTTCCTCTTTATCTGATCTTCCCAATCATCTTGAACCACTCTGATCATTCATCCCTTTCACTCCTTGCTCAGAAAGTTTCTTTAGCTGGGGTGCGTGGCATTCTCACCCAGATTCACACATGTGATTGCCAAATGTGTCTAAGCAGGAAAGCAGTAACACGAGTTGGAGGCCTGGCCTCCACCTGCAGCCCCCTGATCTCATCTCTAAATTTCCCTCCAGCCACTCCTGATGCCTCTTAACACACACTGACTTTGTAAAGAAATAAATTTGTCACTTACAGAGCACTGAGGAAACAGCGAGGTCACCTTAACCACACATAGTTCAGAGAGAGTCCAGAGGTGCTTAAAATGTGTTGTAAAAGATGACCAGTCAAGAGAACAGCTCACCCAAGTGATTGTGGTGTCCTGTGTCTGATCTGAGTAAGGCCAGATGAAAGAGAACAAACAAATGAGAAAAACAGAGCAGGGTAACCCTCATCTCTGCCAGTATTAATTAGATAAAGAAGAATTTGCACTGAGATAATCTGTGAGCATGTTGTTCATTCTCAGGAAAGGAGAAGGATGGGGGGCAGTAGGGGGTGTGTGTGTCTTAAATTTCTGTGAAGTTCACATCTTGATTAGAGTGAAGGATTAGGACAGTAATTAATATAGTTAGGCTTCCTCCTCCTCCAATGGGCAGCTTCAGCCAGAGCAGACCTGTCTTCACAGAGCCCTTCTGCAGTCCCTGAAAAGAGGGAGGCTTGTCCAGAGGCTGACACAGCGCATCCCTTCAGCCCTGAAAGGCACATTGGGACAACTTCTCCATTTTTCCTCAACCATAAAGCAATAATCTTATCCTGTAATCCACGGGTACCTCTAAGGGTGCTGCAAGGTGTACCTCAGAGCAGCAAACCTTTTCACAGTGTATTTGATTTCTGCTTACAGGATTTTTCACCTGCAGTAAGAAATTGTTAAGGACTGCAATGAAAAGAAATTGAAAATCACTGCTCTAGATGCAGCCTAATAAGATTGTCCTTGTGGATCTAAAGTTAGCTGCTGTGAAAAAGCCTTATATGCTGTTTCCCATTTTCAAAGCTGGCAAACATGTGAGATTTAATCCACTGAATTAGCTCTGTGAAAGCCTAGATCTTCCTGCAGCATTGCACTGCGTGGTCTGACACACTTACATAGCAGTTCTAGGATGCACCCAATTACCAATGCCTTACTCTGTACTGTGATTTCAGCTTATTGCCCTGCACTGCTTTGGCACATTGTCTCCCTCCTTTTATTTCTCCTTTCTAAAGGATTCTTTGCTGCCACCTACTTGGCACAGTCAATTACAGCAGCACAAAATGCTACCGAAGCAGAATAGCAACATCCAACCTTCACTTGAATAAGGTGCAAAGGAACTGTACTTCTCTCTGTTCTTTTTCTTTTCTTGAACATTTTTTAATGACAGTCAGATTCTTTCAGCAGAACACTGAGATGACCATACTGCTGCTGCTTAGTTCATCGAAAAGCGGTTTTGGAAAGTGCTGGCGCAGGGCACAGCTCCTTTGAAATCTATGACAATTTATAGTGGCGTTGTGCAATTGGGTTTGGGGAGATTTATTTCCCATTTTGCTTCGTTGTGTATTCAAATTTATTTTGTTGATAATGCAGGAGAATATCTGTGCATGTCCAGATCGCTATTTCTTCCTGAAGCTCAGGAAAATATATCAGAGGGGTTAATTCACCTTATTCACCAGCAGGGAGGAGTGGAGACACAGTGTAGGTGAGGAATTCCCCACTGAACTGCTTCCTCCATCCTGAGGCGCTGAAGGTGCACCCAGGAGATGCTAATAAGGGATGAGAAGGGTGTAACAATTCCCTGACTCTGGTTAACTCAGTCCCAGCCCCGACAGAACAGTAACCTTCCAGCTCACTCATCCATCAGCAGCACTGCTGGCTCTGCCAGTTTTTGTAGTGAGCTCTGATTAAGCTGGATGTCACAAAATACATCAGTCAAGGAAACAAAGGCACTTTTCCCCTTGCTGGGTCTGTGTTTGCAGAACACCAAGCATGTCAGAGCAGCCCTGCGTGGTGGCTGTGGCTTGTTCTGTGCAGGCAAGAGGATGAATGAGAGGCAGTGTTTCAGGGTATGGGTGCTTGAGAAACCATCCACCCAACCAAAAAACAGCCCCAAACAGAAACAGGAGGTGTTCATACTACATGGCTTAGTAGCCAGCTCATGTTAAATGACAGTGATCAGGCAACCCCTGTTTTATCAGGGGTTAAAAGTTTGAGCTGCCACAATTAATTTGATATGGTTGATGGGTGGTGAAAGAAGAGGTTGTGCCTCTTATCTAAAATGATATTCAGGAGATTGTAGGTTTTTTCAACAATAACTCTCAGTCTAAAGAACAGGAATAGCTGCATCACATGTGCTGGCTGTATTGCTATATGATTGTTATATAATTACCAGGAATGGATTTGATGCCTGCTGTCACTAAGCAGCACAAATGACAAGTAACTGGTTTTGGAATGTTTTGACTGACAAGGAAATTGAAGAGTTAAAAAATTATTTTAGGAAGGGATGTAAAGGGTACCGTCGGGTACCGTCCCTTCCAACCTTTTTTTTTTTTTTTTTTTTTTTAAGTCAGTAGTTTCAGTTTATCTGGTCTGTTCCTTTCTTAGCAGGGACATTCTGTGCAAAGAGGATGCTTGTCATCATCTAGACCTGTTGTACCACCCTGGTTGGTGATATCCCACAATAGACTCTGGAGGGTGTTCCAGAAAGAAAGCTCTCAGACATCTCAGTAGGCTGCTGAACTTTTTTACTTTCCTGATTTGAGCTTCATACGTGCAGCATGAAAGCAGACAGACATGACCAGCTTCTTTACTGGATTTGTGTGTGAGGAGGGCAAGAGGAGGAAAGAGGGAATGACAAAACCCCCACAAAATGATAAAGACAGAAAAGCCCCACAAAGCATCCAGAAAAGCCCTCAGAGAAACAGGAAAAGGGAAGATGGTTAACAAGCATGAATTGCCCAGGGACTGGCGGGAGGAAAGTGTTGCACAACACACAGACCCCATGCAACTTGTGAAGGAAAAGCTGACATGCAAGAAAAGGTGTTCTGTAAGGGATGTGCTGTGCTCTCTCTTCTCCTGCATCAGGTCACATCACAGGTGGCTGACTAACACACAAGTGCTGCTGTCAGATCTCATTAGACTTTCATCCCTCACTGCAGGACCTCTTCTTTGCTCCTGGGGTTCCCCAGAACCACAGGGGCTCCACAGCCTTTCTCCAGAGCTGCCTTTGGCGTCCAGGCCTGGGGAGGGGCATGGCATGTGCCAGGTGTAGGACTCTGGCAGCTCAACAGATGCTCAGAAGATGGATCAGATGAGCTATTCCAATGCTGAGCACAGAGCCAGATCCCGGCCAGATCCCGGAGGTGTCTCCAAATGTTCCTCAGTGCCCTCGTCTTGGGGGAAAGCGGCTTCCTGATCTCTCTGATAGGCCTATAAGGTGTTGATCTGAGACCACTGGAAAGCTGAGAGAATATTTTCACATGGCCACTGTCTCTGAGCCGTAGAGGGGCTGGAAAAATACAAGAGGATCCTGATGCAGTTTTAGGGCAGGAGCAATAGAGTGTGCTGCTGACCAAAGAAATTGTCACCCAGTGAGGGACTGCAAGAAGGATGAGCACCATGGTACTTTTCCTAGGTCAGGAAAGGTCTAGAGTCAGAAAGAAGCCATGGAAGATGAATTGCTCAGAAGGTGGGGGCAGGAGAAAAACCAGGATTCTTGCTGAGTGAACCTTGACATTCAGGAACTGCCTGACCTTCAAACCAGGTGAGTTAACAGCGGGGAATAAGTCTCAAAGAAAGCCAGCTTGTACTCCAGAATAACTCACACTTCCTCTGCACAACCTCAGTGCAGTGACTAAAATAAAACCATGCTGGCAGCAGTCAGGTAATGTTTCCAACTGCAAGGCTGGAGAATGCCAGGTCTGCTCTCTTGGCACAAGTGTCTAGTACACAACGACTTCCACATCTGTGGAGGTACATATGGCACCTTGCCTTTACAGGGAGACTCCTAAAATTGCCTTTGGAACAACAATAAAATAAAGATATGTTTGTTCAGGTTTTTTTGATGGAAATTAGTAGCATCATGTACTGTACTATCTTCTCCTGTTTAGTTTAGAGATGCACAGAAGACAAAATCTTATGCCACCAAATAGTATGGAAAGAAACATATTAGAGCATAAAAGTGAGTTTCGAGCTCATTAGTCTGATAATTAGATGACTATTCTTTATCTTCATACTTTTGGGAATATTAGAAAAATAGTCTAAGCCAATACAGCAGAAATAAACTTTAGGCTTGTGCATTAAACAAAGACAGACATTACTTTTACCATTTGTTATAAAAAGTCCCAGCTTCAGTACAACTGAAACTGGACAAGTAATGAAATTTCAGTGACAGATCTATCTCTGCTCTTAATAACAGTGTCCCACACTCACCCCTACCCCACCATAAAACAAGTGATGAACAAGATGAGTAACAGACACCATATCTTACAACAATCACCTGTAAAAGCTCTGGAAGTGAAACCAACACAATTACATGAGTGATGATTTGCACATCCCTGGTGGATGCTAACAGACAAGCCCTGACACAGAGCCCAAAGCTAAAAAGTGCCAGCTGCTCTCAGAATAGCTTCAGCATGAGTTTCCTTGGAAAGGTACCCAGGAACAACCTTCTCCTTGCAAGGGATAAGTAGCTCTGAAATGCAAATGCCAGGGCAAGCACAACAGAGTCATGCTGAAGATTGGATGAACTCCCTTGTCAGGAAGGGGAGGGGGGGGGAAACAAGGAGGTGTGAGAAACAAAAAGCTGCTAAATGATCAAAATGTGAGATAAAGACTTTTCTGCTTCAAGTATCCTTGTTTCTGCAAAGCTGTCTCAGTTTCCCTGCCACTGGGAATCAGAGTCAATTTATTCAAATACTAATCTTATAAATGGAAATGGAAAATTAAATCCCTGATAATTCTAAATAAGTAGGGTGCTGCCTGCTGAAAGATATGAAACACTAAGCAACACACTCTCATTTTCTGGAAAAAAAAATCATAGAAATTCTAATGTGAAGATGAAATTATTCCTTTTAGATATGCTTACAATATAACCAGTGGGTAAGATACTACTCCTTAAAGTCATTTGTAAGTGAAAGAAGAGTCCTGACCCTGATGCCTTGAGGAGCTATAAAAATTATAAACACTAAATAATCATCAAAATCTGCAAAACCAAGTACATCTGTCATTAATTCATAGCCTAGCAATGGTACTTGAAGAAAGAAAAAAAGAGAGAAAGACTAAGACATGAAACAAGAAGCCACAAAGCCTGATGAAATCCATATGTTCAGCCAGAGATTTTTACAGTCTCTTCATGTCACTCAACCTGGCACTGTGTCAGATGAGCCAACACAACATCAGTGCTGTCAACTGTGGTGGCCCGTGACACCCCCTTAGAAAGTTAGGGAGAATGAAACAGCTTCTCCTAAGGGTCTTTGCTTCATCATGCTAATGTACCCCAGTTCTGTTCCCCCCATTGGCCTGTTGGCTTCCCTTCCCCTTTCTTCCTTATATGTCCTTACCCTGGAAAGTTCTCCCTCCCCCATGCTCTCTCCCATGGCCTTTGTTCCCTCGCCCCTCCCCCAATGTTTCCCTATTGGCCCCTGTACCCTGGCCACCCCTCTGTACCGCCCCCTAGCCCTCAGACCATTGGCTCACGATGCTCTCTCCACCCCCCTCAACCTCATATATAACTCTGGAACCTCCATTGTTCTTGGTCCTTCATCACTTCGCCACCCCTTATTCCATACTGTCTGCTTAATGCCCAAATTAGTACATTTTAAACACCTACATATATACATATATATGCAGCTATATATAGTGGCAGCGACATTTGACAAACATATATAGGCATTCCAACATTACAAGCAGGTCTCAGCTAACATCAAATCTCCCTGTGGCACACAACATGTTTCTCCATCCTTCTGCATGATCCACCATGTGCAACCTGGC
>VWZW01005036.1:426-30660 GCA_013397115.1 Edolisoma coerulescens
TCTCAGGCCATACATGGAATACTGTGTTCAGTTTTGGCCTCTGGTGTACAAAACAGATGTGGACAGGCTGGAGAGGGTCCAGAGAAGGGCCACAAAGAAAATCATGGGGCTGGGAAGCCTTGCATGTGAGGAATGGCTGAGGGAAGTGAGTTTGTTCAGCCTTGAGGGCCTGGAAGCATTAGGGGAGACCTTATCCCTATGTACCATTATTTAAAGGGTGGCTACAGAGAAGATGGAGATTTACAAGGAATCACATGGGGAAGAGGAGGAGTAATGGGTACAGGTTACTGCTGGAGACATTCCAATTGGACACAACAGGAAAATTTTTCTCAATGATAACAACTGGTAGTTGGAATATCTCAGGGAAGTGTGGATTCTGCAAATTTGGACACTTTTAAGATCCAGCTCGACACAGTGCTGGGTCATCTTGTCTAGATCATGCTTTTGCAAAGAAATGTTGGACCAGATGATCCTTGATGTCCCCTTCCAGTCTGGTATTCTGTGATTCTTAAATATCTTGAGATTAGAAGATAACTGACAAGGATCCAAGACACAGTTTGTTTCTGCAGCAGAAGGGGTGCTCTTTCTTCTTGGTTTGGAATAGGTGACAGGAGAGCTTTGCGTTTTCAATTTTTTTTGCTTTTGACATTCCACACCCAAAAGCAGAGACTGCTACTAACTATCTCAAAACAAAAGGAGTAAAAGAGACAATTCAAGCTGCTTTGAGTGCTTTCTGGGCTGGAGAAACCTCAGAGAGTAGAAATTCTACTTGCCTGATACATGTATTTGATTAATTTGAGTTCAGTTCTCTAACTCAGCACATTGTTTGGGAGCCTGCAGAGGTGTGATTCCTTAGGCCACTGTAGAATGCTTTTCCAAATAAATCCCTAATATCTATGTTAGATTAGCATTTGTTTAGTTATCAATAAAGTTCCTAAAATACTAAAAATTATAATTGAAGCATTTTTATTAGTGTTGCTGGCTCACACCTCTAACAAAAATGATGCTTCTCTAGATTATTTGCTTATGGTAACAAAGATATTTCTGTTGCTGATATAATTTTCCTGTGCAACATTAATTAAAATAGAAAGTGGCATCAAAAGTATAAAAATACTGCTGACTTCATTAAAAAGAAGGAACTTCCAGTTTGTGCAGAAGTGCTATGTTAGGAAGATAGAATTTAACATAAAAATAAAAGATAAATTTAGGTGTCAGCAGAATTGGAAATTTCAGAAGCAAAATTTTAGATGCAAGAGAATAAATCTCTCAATCATTTCCACTGCTGAATGTCTCACTAAGGATTTTGTCCTGGAGCTTAGCAGCTAACTTGTATATGTTACCTAATTTTGAGGCATTACATATTTTATATTGGCTTTTTGTCTTCTGATATGCGATAGGTATCCTCAGAGGAGAAATTATAGCTGAGGAAGGTTGTTCCATTTATTTTATAAAACAAAATATTGCTTTATGAAATACTGCTGTATGTCATAAAATTAAAAATCAACAAGATATCTTAGAAAATAAGATACTTAATTTTCTTTCATAGACTTAATGAAGAACTACCTTGGTTTTAAAGGAGGTACAAGAGAATATAATTTTCTTCTTGATATTTAATTAGATTTGGCTGTTGCACAGTTTTTTCAATAATTGGATAGTACCATGAGTTCAGGCTAGTGATTTTTGAAACAGGTCTGAAAGTGTTTGAAAACTTTCTGTACATTACTTGAAAATTGATACCTCAATGTAAGCAACAGCACCCCTTGGAATAGTACATGAGTTTTTGATATGTCTTTAGTGCATAATAACATTTCTGTGCTCATTTTTAATCAGATTGTCATTAGAGAACCTTAGCCATTCCTATATTGCAAATACATGTTGAGCGTGAAGGTTACAAGTCCCTTCCCCTCTTTTCCTAAGTCCTGGTTATGCCTTGTGCTCTGGTAGCAGTTTTGCCTTTGTGAACACTCTGTACCTGTGTTGCGGCTACTTTCACTTTGAAATGTTCTATGTTTGTAAGTGCTTCTTTTATTCTGCTGACAGAAAAGGAAGGAGTGAATCTAAATAACCACTTGATTTTTCCCCAAGCACAAAGTATAATTCCTATATGTATAATCTGTGTTTATGAACAGCATTTTATAGCTACAATTTTACATGTTAAAATATAGAGCCCAGGGTTATTTTAAATTATTTACTTATTTAAGTTGATTTTTCAGAGACTGAGGAACTATTGAGCTCAATGAGAGCCATTGTTGAAGAAGCTGAAAAATTTATGGTACTATGGTAACCTGCCTAACAGCTAAAAATTTGTCCTCCTCTTACTGACCATTTTTTGTCTAAAGCATTTTACAGAATAACAGATACAGATTTACAGGATAACAAGGATAAGACTATCCCTCTCTACAAATAAAAAAGTGAGACGTAGAGAAGGTGAGTATTTTTGCAACTATTAAACAGTCTTAGAGGTTTGAAAAAGTAAGCAAGGATTCCTATCTCCCTATGCTGTAGTTATTGCAGATTATATAATCTCTCTTTTGTTTAGAGAACCAATATTCAAGTGCGGTAAATAATTTAATTTTGGGGGGGAGAAAAGGAATAATGTTCAGCCAGAAAAGTAGAAGATCCTTGGAATAATTACAGGAGATTTGAATATGAGCAGGGAGAGATCAGTAAAGTGATGATAAAATTTCCCTTCACTGGAACAACTTTATAGCTATAACTTTTCACCAGAAAACACAAATTTGAATCGTTTCTTATATGCACAAAAATATAAAATTATGGGTCAGTATACCAAAACTATCATACCAAGAGGCATATAAAGTACTAGAGCAATTTTCATATGGCAAAAGCAACAATACTCAAGGGGTTTTTTGCTGACCTGTGCAATTTAAGTGACCAAAATGCACAAAAGGAATTACTACGAAAATAATTATTTATTTTGCATGCTCTCTCAACACACACACCAACATGTGTTCAAGTGCATCCATACTTGAGCAAATGCGCTGATGATTAAAGATTAAATTTAAATAAATTCTAACTCTTGTAATTCATTACTTTTGGCACTGAATTTTCTTGTAACAAAGAAGGTGATGAGCTTGGGTGAAGACAGCTGTGGGCCTCTGTGCTGAGCATTTCAGCCAGTAATGCCATTAGTTTCACTGATCTTAGGTGCTGGTGCTGTTGTGGTTGCCAGTGAGGGACTAGATTTGTCAGTCTTGGGGGAAAAAAAGAAAGTCCCTGACATGGAGAGAAATATGATCTGTTTTGAATGTATTTCACAAGGACACAATTACTAACCTACACTAGGAAACAAAGGGCACAAAGTACATTTTGGTTTTAATTATATATGCACAGTCCACTGAGACTTTATTTCCACTAAAGGAAATAATGGGATACTATCTAGATAATCTTTTCTACAGCACAGATTTATGTGCCAGAACTTACTGTAGCTCACAATCTAGAGTCTGTGTCTTAGGTTTAAGATCTAGAAAAATTGTTCAGTCAGTTCCATTGCAGATTGTTCCTTCTTCATTAATAAAAGAGCTCACTCCAACTTCCTTATTTGCTGCTGGTGAATGGAAATTCACTACTGAGGGCACAAGAGGGACAAGCTGCACTTCCACAGTTCTGCTTTATCTTGCTGTAGCCTGAGCGGGTTAGCCGCTGTTATTGTAGTCTGCCCAACTTCAGTTCTGTGGTTGTGGCCTGAAGAGAATTCTTGCTTGGGGTAAAATGGCTCATTTGCAGTTGAGCCTACCCTTAACTGAGGGAGATTCAAGCAATTCAGGGGGATTTCAGAGATTTTCAGCTATATAGCTGCAGCAAGGTTTTACCGAACTGCATGCTCTTAGAGGTATATAATCAGGGTAAATGTAAGTGTATCTTCATGAGAACAACTGAAAGGATATTTCAAAACAGAATTTTTCTCTGCCATGTTTCAATCTTACTCTAAAGCATGGCTATCAGAAGTTTTTAATTATTGAAATAATATGTATAATTCTTAGCTTTGTTTTCAGAGCCAGCCAAAATAATTCAGCTGAAATTTTCCTCACCAGAATCAGCCTGGGGAATATATTCAGCATGGAGAGCTCCAGCTCAAACTATTAGGGTTTGGCAAATTTAAAAGAAATTGCAACAGGTTATTATAATAGGAATTGCTGGGCAACTTAAATTTCAGGCAGGTCTACAAGCCCAAACTATAGTTTACCACATGTAGAAAGTGACCTCTAAGTATAAGATGAGAGTTCATAAAAGTAGGTGAGAGTTTCTTGGAATGGTTTATCAAACTTGGTACTGTTTAAAATGTTTTAATATTTTTAATTAGAGTTTTGGACTTCAACAGCATGATTTTTTTTTTCTTCAACATTTATTTCATCAGATGTCTTTGTAATTTGACACAATCTTGTGGTCTGTCCTTAAGACTTGACTGAAATGTTAATGGAGAAAATTATTTTTTTTTCATTGAGATTCTTACAGACATATTCATTTCCATAAAAACAATATATTTTCTTACAGAATGGTCAGATTTAGAGTTCAGTATTACTCTAACATGCATAAGATGTATTTTCAGATGGCTTTTGGATGGAAATGAATCTTTAGCAGGGATTCACTGATACAGGTCTACTAAAAGCCAGTGGAGCTTTGTTACGTGAGCTGTCTGGTCAGCTTGCATTAACAGAATAAGTGAACTCTGAGGTTCATCAAGTATTTAAATGCCTGCTATGGTAACTTTTTGTATAACTTTAAAAAGAAAATATCCATGTGTAAGGGATAGATTTATTTCAGCCATCCTATTATTTAATCAATTTGTGTTGTACTACCTCTGTGTTCTCATTTAGACCTGAAATCTCATACTGTGGGAAGTAAGGGAAAAGCAAGGCAGTTATTTCAAACAATGGTATAATCAAAGACTGATATCCAAGCCAGAATTGTGAGTTCTGGTGAGAACTATTGACACGGCTGCTGATGCAAGTGGAATGGGTTAGATATCCGTGTGGCTGCTTCTCTGTGCCTAACACTTGGAGATGTGGATAAATGGATGTCAGGCTGACATGCAAATGTAGATGTCACAGACTAAGAAAGGAGCAAAGGGCAGGAGAGTAACTTGCCAAATTACAACAATGTGTATGTGCTTCATTGGAAGATGTGTTGTAACTAAAAGCAAGATCACACTTGTGTGGGTAGTAATTGTAGGAGTAAATAAGAAGGTGACTGTAATCTTCAGCTTCAGCATTAATTCTTCCTTGATAATGGAATCTGACATCCTGATACGTTAACTTTTGAAAGTGGGAACATGGAAAGATATCACCAAGAGAATGAACTAGAGTAAATGAGGTATTGGTAAGAAAACTGTGTGTTTATAAACAAGATGCAACTAACAGATTGAAGTTTAAAAAATTTATTGCTGTGGGATGATGGAGGAAGGGAATACAACTTGATTGAAACACTTGTTTTGTTTCCAGATATATAAGAAGATCTTTAACCTTATTTATCTTGGTGTAATGTAATATATCAAAAAACCTTCTCCAGTTGTTCCAGGGACACTGAACCATAACAGCTCTGGATTGTCCAGTGTGATTAAAGAAAGGTAGAAATAGTTCTGTTCCTGCTGCCAAAAATCTTACTGAGATTTATTGATGGAATTTGTGGTGCTAAGAATGCCATGCCAAGTGCTCTGCTGGAGGAAAGCAAGTAGCCTCACTTGAGTTATTTCATAGAATGGTTTCCCAGGTTGGTCACAGCACATAAAAAAGAAGCTAATTCTGCAATACACTTTTTTTCTTTTTTGGACTCCCTTACTCAGTTTGTACCTCTTTTACATATTTGTCTGATAGATGCATATTTTTAATTTCTTCTGCAGTTCTTCCTATTTCATAGGATATATAGTTATACTGTTAATTAAACCAAAGTCTTTGTATGCTTTCCTTGGTGCACGTAGTCATGAATTTTCAAGTACACTTTTGTTCTAGAGCAAGCTCCATAACTTAGTTGACTAGTTTTACATTATAAGGAGATCTATAGTTTAATAGTATCTTTTCAGAAATCAGATTTTGGTTAGCCTGTCATTTGTGACTGTGTTTTAGTACCACTGATAAAGTTGCTATATAGATTATTTATTTCAGACAGAGGCCCTAAAATTATGAATAGTTACACTTCTGTATTGCCATTGCATTAGTTATTTCCAAAGTATCACTGAAACTATGATTCTACCATGCTTCAGAAATATGGAGATGTTAATAAGCTGCAGTTATGAAAGATTGCTATTAGCTGCTCACAGTATAAATATTCCTTTATGATGCTGACATATGAGTGCCTGTAAAAGATGAGTGCTCCGCTCTGCTTTTCAGCATGCACACACAAAGATTTCTGCGATATATCTGAAGAACCAGCTCCCTTTTTTAGTGTAAGCAATAGTAATAGCCTTCCAGTCTGTCATGCCATGTGCATGTGCTTGAGCTGTGACTTGAGAAATTACTCTTGCAGTTTTTCCTGTTGGTTTGGCTGTACTGAACAATGATTTTTGGGAGTGAGGCAGGATAGCAGGTTGCAGAGGCGTGATCCCACTCCTGTTTTAGTCAGTAAGAATTTTACTACAAAAACTGAGGCTGGGTAAGGCCTTTTGTGTGAAAAAGTTCAGTCCTGGTAAGTAGCTTCTTGTCCTATAGTTAAGAAAGCAGCTCATAAAGATGCTGCGTATCAGAAGTTATTTATAAATACAGGCTTTAATAATATGCAAGCCAGACATGCAAATCTGGATTTTTTTTCAAATCTGCATGAGAACATTTTAATATGTGAGCTCAGACTTCCTATGCCTCAAACATCTCTATCGCAAAAGAAGTTAGTGCGTCCTGAACAGAATGCAATGCAAATGCTGCTGCACTTCCCAGTGAGCTAAATGGAATGTTCAATGGCAATTTGGGCAATCCTGCAGCACTGTGCTATGTAGACAGTCCTGACAAAGGCGCAGATCCTATAGGGAAAAAAAGAAAGGAGGTGGGCATGTAATTGAAGACTATATCATAAAGCACAGTCACCAGTGGGTGTAATTATGGTTGAACATAATTATGCACCTCCTAACCTTACGTACCTTAATTATAGCACCTCCTAGCTCTTTGCATGCTTGCCTTGAAACTCAGTCTGGTGTAACTGTGCTGACCCACGAAACACACCATGGTTGTATCAACTGTGACCCTCTTACAGCTAAAGACAGTTACTTGACTAATGCAAGCATCAGTGGGTTTTCTCTATCTATTTAACTTTTTTAAGCTAGTTAGTGAAGAAATTTGGCAGTAGACTGTGAGGAAAGTAAAGCTGTTACTGAGGGCTTTGGCTGCTTTGTTTTTCTGGGGAATGAGAGCTATTTGGGAGGCCTCTGGGTAGCAGCTGGGGAGCCTAGGAATCTTGGAAGCATGTTGGAGTGTCTGGAACAGACAGCATCATTTTGGAAATTGTCCAAACTGTGTGTTGGAGCAAAACACAGTGCCTAGCAGCCACAGTACCTCCTGAGACAGTCACATGACATGACAGTTCCCTCCACATGGGTGATCTTCACCACTCTTGCCCCTACCTACCTCTCTTTCTGAGAAAAAGCCTCAGTCTTCTCTGAAATGAGCCGTGATAAAACGTGTGTCTTTCACATGCACAAATGTCTCAAGGGTGCTCTGTTGTAAGCAGGCTGTCCAGCCAGTTAGGTCTATGTAGTCATGGGGAAAGCAGAGAAGGGCTCCACCCACAGCAATGTTTTGCCCTTAATGGAAGAACTTGGCCTAACTTCACACTCTTTTGAAAGCATTTAACAGCAGTAGGCAGGGAGAGGGACTATGACAAATGCATCTGGATGATAGAATCTTTTGTCTCAGTGGTATTTTGTTGAACAACAACAGTAACTTTGGATCTTGGTGTCTTTACAAAAAACTCCTGCACTGAATAAGTAGGAGGAAATTACTTGATGTCTTAAAGGGTCCTGAAAATCCAGATTCATGAGAAAGAGCTGTACAACACATAGCCGAAAGCAACACACTTCCCCCTCCACCCCATACCCCCCTATATTTAGCTAACAAAGTGAAAGTTCACTGTTGATGGGGATGGGAGGGACAAAGACACTTTATTTGCTCTGCTGTGCAGTAACTGACTGTGCGATAGCGCTTAAGTAACAAGACACTCCAAAGGGAAGAGATTGGGGTGAATGAACACACTAGCAAATAGGACTTGCACAAAAGACATCCCCAGGGACACAGCTTCATTTCACAGGTTCTGCCTGGAGCTTGGCTCTGGTGCCCAGCCCTGCCCAAAGGCAGCCTGAAAGAACAGTATGGAACGAGCAGAGTAATTAAAATAATAAAATAAAAAATAATTTTATTATAGAGGTAATAAATTTTTTTTTAATTACAAATATGTGTTTAGAGATTGTCAAGATCCACTAGTAAGCCAATAAATCTACAAAATTTTACTTACTGTCTTGCCCTAACTTTCTTCAGGGTGCTCATCAGTTCTTTCTGAAAGCACATCTTTTTCTGCTAAATAACCACAGCCAAAACCTTTCAGGCTGTATCCAGCCAAATGTTAATGTTGTTAGAAGCAGTGATTATTATGCAAGGAGTCACTTCACTGGTCACTGAAGGTGAGTTCTGTATTCAACCTGAATACAAGCAGGCTATTGTGGAAGAAGTGACGAAGCACAAAATTGTACCAAATTCCAAAATTCCCTTCTGACCCTCCATAGCTAAAAATGTTCCTGGAAAAACAGAGGGACCTTTGAAGGCTTTTGCCATGTAGAAACTAGTGCAGATCACAGTGTACTAACTGATGTACTCACTGCCTGGATGAAAGATTTGTGCATAGGGACTGGGTAGCACTGCTCTGATGAGCATTACTTTGTCTGTATTTCATTCAGACAGTGGCAGTGTAAGAAGAAACACTGGTACTTAGATTTCCCCACGAGTTTTCCTCCTCCCTATGGTCTCAAATTTTGTTCCTATAATGACTTCTTTCCCCTCCCCCTCTTCTGCAAATTTCATTGAGCCATCTCTGGGAGCTTCTCTTCACGTTATTCCCTTTCTCTTGACGCTGAATTAATTAAGGATGAAACTGGAACAGTGGCTCATGGCAAAGAAGCAGAGTTCCTTGTTAGTAATAAGCACAGAAGGCCACAGGAACCCACTGCTTCCCAGCTCCAACAATGCCTTCCTATTGTGTGTCATTCCCACATTGATCATGTTAACTGATGCCTCTTTAGACACTAATTGTTATATTGATGAGTCTGAATTGGATGGTTTCACTATTTGGGAGCTTTTGGGGAGGCAATCTCCAAAAAGGTGAAAGTGCTAATTATGTTGGTGATTACTTCAAAGCTCTTACTCTACTTTTGCCAGTGTCCATTCCCATGGTAACAGGAGCAGGTACAGCAGCATTCAGCTGAGCAGCACTCAGAGCTCTTGGCTATGTCAGCAGTGGCTGAGGTTGGAAGGACACTATACAAATTGTGCATACAGATTTTCCAAGATTCCATGGATTTCTTTGCCATAGACAAAAAATCTATCCCAAAATTTAGTTTCTTTCTTTATGAGCTGTATCATTTTTTTTTTAAAGCTTTAATTTTACCCTTAGGTGAGCTGGCAGGTCTTCTAGAGGCTGGTCTACAGCCAGAGTCCTCAGGGGAAATTCCATCTTACTCAGCAACTATCTTTTTTCCTGCAGCCTACTGGGCTGAAAACAACAGCTTTGCCACTTCCTGACTCTTAGGCCTAGTCTACTACGCAAATTTTGAGAAGGAAATTCCCACCAGTACTTTGAGCGTGTCTGAAATTGTAAATGGACTGTATTTAGAATGGTTTATGGCACTGGATTAACAGTTAGTATTGAACTTATTTAGGCTGCCATCAGCTACAGGAACTTCCTAGATACTTAGGCTTTTACTGTGTAATTGCAATATTTCCCTGAATGTTGTAAATGCAAATTATTAACATTTTCTTTATGAAGCAGCACAGATTCCAGGCTGTGGTAGTTGGCAATTCATTGTGCTCAGCAAAGCCAAGTATGACATTTCTGTGCCCTGGAGTGAAAGTTCTGAAGTGATCCGAGTGGAGTTGTGAGCAAGAGAAAATCATAAGGTATCCTGCTTTTTGTCTCAGTGAGCTTCCGAGCTCAAAGCCAGCTCCAACAAAAGCACTTCAACAGAGCTCTTCGACAAGTCACTTCAAGAGAGAATGTTTGGCTTTACAGACAGGCTCCCCCACATGATGTTTTAAATTACATCATAATTCAATAAGGATCATAAAAATTCTGTAGTATAAATTCCTTTCCTGTGGAATATTCTGGAAATATTAACAGCCAGAAATATTTTTTTTCTGTTATTAGCACTGATACGTTTTAAAAGAAAATCCTTTGTTAGCTAATACATTTCTTTTTATTTTAGCTAAATAAGGTTTATTTAATTCTGCATTTCATACTAAATTTCACTTTTGAGCAAATCTGCTGTTTACAGGGAGATTATACTTATCCTGTTTAATAAGAACAATAGGGAAATCAGAGATAAATAATATATGGTGCCTTAAGATTTAAGGAGGAACTGAATGACATAAATTTTGAAGATCAGGGTACTTTATTTATTTATATCCAAATATAGTACCTTAAATATTTGGGTTTGTTTTAGCTACTTCCTTTTATTCTTGACATAGCTTTTATTACACAGGATCAGTTTTCTAATTTTACATACCTGAAGTAAGTGAGAGTTTATATTTGGGCATGCTTTATCTTCTCTAATTTCAAGCAAGGAGAGACTAAGTTCATACGACTTTTTCATGCTAAGAGATACCTTATAAGTTATACTGTTCTCTGCTTGGCAGGGCTCTTAATGTACTAGCAGAGGAAAAAATTCCAAGTGATGGGTCTACCTGAAGAAGGGAAAGGGAAAGAAAAAGGAAATGGAAAAGGAAAAGGAAAGGAAAAGTTGTTTTTGAGAAAAAAGGGGTTTTGATGGCTAGCAAACTTGAGAGCAGGGGAGCAAAAAAGAATTGTTGATAATGATGTTCATATAGTGCTGCTGTTGTTTTACTGACAAGTGACATGGTTGCTAACTACAATTAGTCCCTGTATTGGGGTGGTGAACATGGTGGTGCTGGGTTCACAGTTGGACTCTATGAACCTTAGTGATTCTATGTTTTCGTTGAATCCTTCTACTTACACAAACAAACCATGTTATTGAGTATCAGAGTTTGATAGAGTATTTACACAAAGGCAACAGTGTGAGACATCTTGTGCCATCCTCTTGTCCTCATTTGGCTTATGATTATTTTAGATGTCCTCATACCTGGGGTTAAAGGCCCAACATGTTTCTCCTGTGTTTTCTGTGTGGTTGCACATTAGCTACAAATTGCTTTGTCATGTGCAACATGTCTGTCTGACAAATATTCCAGTCCCACGGGAGTTAGAATAAAGCAGAGGAGGTATCTCATTTGCTTGTCTCTGTCATAATGCTTTAAAGACAACTGGGAAGAGAACCATGGGAAAACCAATTCTTTATGATCTCCTCTGCCTCTGAGCAGCCAGCTACAGAGCCTGATGTCCCATCTCCCAAAAAACTCAGAGTCTTCTGCATCTGGAAAACAAGCAGGCTGAATGAGAGCATATGATGTTGTTTTGCATCCTGGCAGAGAGATGGCTATCATCCTAATTTTCCTCATGGAGAAATTTAGTAGGTGAACCAGGGATAGAATACTCATAAATGTCTACAAATGAAATAGCAGAGTTAAGGATGTTTACTCTAATTGGTTTACACAGAAGTAACAATGATCTGAAACTGAAAAACGGAAAGAAAATCTGTTCTGAATATCCAATAGCATACTCTGCTCATCTCCAATTGTGTTCTTCAGAGCAGGCAAACAACTGGCATCTGGAGATGTGGAATCTAAGACAGGAAGCCTGCAGACTGCTGGGTCAGAGAAAAGGACGGTTGATCTGGTTTGTCGGACACTTAAAATTTACATGCAGAATATCTAATAATTTGACTACTTCATTCCAAGTGCCATTTGTATTTGAAAGTAAAACTCTTATGAAGCAGAAGTAGAGGAGACAGAAGTGAAAAAGCAGGAGGGAGAGCAGAGAGAATTGTGTGAACAGTAAATATGGATGTGCTTTAGTGAAGAGGAAAACCTGAAGAAGGTGGGAGAAGGTAAACACGTGCCTTTGCACATGATGCAAATAGCTCAGACTGGTGCTTTGGAGAATCATTTCTATATGTTGGCACTCATGTTTAAGTCCACTTTGCAGAAACAAAATGATAACTTCTCTCTATTAGAGAGAGAATCCTGCTCCAGTCTCGCTGCAGCTCGTTTCCCACTGAAACGTGCTTCCCATGTTTGGATTTTTCTTCATTTAGACCTCCAGTAATGAGGCCTTGGGCTGTGCTGTGCTGTGCTGACAACAAACCCATTCACCTGGGCTGCTCCTAACCTTGAGTTTGTCCCCGTATACTTTTATTTATTCCTTTCACGTGTCCTTGGCTATGTGACTTTTTGCACTTTTTAAAGGAAGCTGTGCAACCACCTGTTCTAATTGGCAGGGTAAAATGGCAAAATGTTTCTCATAGGCCTGAGGCTGACTTACAGGGAAGAAAACAACAAAACACAAGCATATTGTGCCCTTCACCACCCCTGAGCAATGAAGCGCAGCATCGGAAGCTTTTGTAAGGCAGGTGGCATGCCAAAGTCCACGCAGGGGCTGTGCCAACCCTGGGAGTTTTGAATGGCTGCAGAAAACACATATGATCACTTTTGCTGCTCTTCTGGTAAGTTATTACCATAGCGTTTAGATGTCACGAGCCTGCAAGAGTAGAAACTTACCTGGTTTATCAAGCTGAACTGCCTTTTAAATTGATTTATCTCTTCTTGTTCCCCTGCCAGGTGTAAGCAGTTTGTGGTTTGCCTGGGGCCCTCAGCAGCAAGGAGAGGAGCAGCACGGCAGCTCTGCTGCTAGCCAGCAGTTGTGGGGGACTCGCTCCTCAGATCCCAGAAGCAGAAGGTTCGATTTGGTCCCCGTGCTGCCAGTCATGCTCCAGTGGTCACTGCCACCAGAGAGCCCTGCAGACTGAGCACCGCTGCAGCCTTGTGCTGGGTAACCCAGCTGCATCTGTCAGCCACATTTCCTGTGGCGGCTTAGCAGATATTGACACACAACCGACAACAGTTCAGGGACTTTGACAGGTTCCTCCCACACTGCAGCACCTATGATTTGTATTAAAATGGCGTACCAAGTGCTGCAAATACTAAATAAGGGAGGTTCCCTCTCCCAGGCTGTGTACCATCCAAAGCTGGAGGGGTTGCTGGGCTCCTGCTACCCATGGTCTGTGGCAGACCAGGATAGAGTTCAGAGCTTCTAAATCCTAGATTAGTGAATTAACAAGATTATCCTTTCACTCTGAAAACAAGATTGAGAGAGATTTTGATAACACCCAAAAACTAGTTACATTAAATTGCCTGGAACTGTAAAATATTTACATTTTATGCTTAAGAAAAAAACCAACCTACCCACAACTCTGGTGGAAAAGTGTAAAGGTGCCACCTTGATCAGACAGATACAGGCTCATGTCAGTTGCAAGGCTGTTTGAAAGTTACACTATTGACATATCTTTTATTTTTAATAGCTCATGTGACACTATGAATGCTTTCATAATGAAAATAACTTGTTCCCTGAAAGAGCAGATGTCCTAGTACTTAAAAATGTGCTGCTGCCATGCCAAAGTCTTCTGCTTAATGGCATTAGAAGCAGCAGTTTGTCCTGATCAACAGTTCTGCTGGTATCCTAGATGCCACGGAGAGCCAGAACAGGTGGGTCTCCCATAAAAAAGTTTTTATGGGCCAGGTTTTGTACAAAGTGCTGGGTGTATGCCGTTCTGCAGAGCAACTTCCGGCATTGGGTGCGTAGGCTTCTCTCCACATTTGTATTATAAGCCCTTTTCTGACATTTATGATATGTCTATATGAAGAATTGTGTTATACCCAACCAATATAGCTGCAGTCAGGCCAAAGTAATGAGTTGTCTAAGAGAAACAAAAAGTCACAGACAATCTTAAATTTAAAATATATCTTTGGCACAGAAGTCTATAAATCCAAAAGTGCCTTCAGCTCATCTCTCACAAAAATCCAGCTACACTCTTTCCCTAGATTGTCTTGCAGCAGAGGCGGAGCTCTTCTATTCCTTCCTCTTCACACCTTTTGCAACACACCAATTCCCTTCTTCTTTACAATATTGCCACCTGCAGCCTCTGTGGTTTTTGGGGTCTTTTGAGGATGAAGAAACAGAGTGCCCCTCTGTGACCAGGTTCTTGCAGGTGTAACAGCATTGCAGCAGATACAGCCTGTGCATGTCTGTGAGTGGTGTGAGGATGCCAACACGCCAGGCTGAATGGGGCCTTGAGCAACCTGATTCAGTGGGTGACATCTCTACCTGCCACAGGGGAGTTGGAACTAGATAATCTTTAAGATCCCTCCCAACCCAGGCCATTCTATGATACTATGATAGAGCCTGGCCTGCACCGGGCTCCTTCCCATGCACTTTGGTCAATGGCAGCACTTCAGTGCAATGACAGAGGTGTCAGGGCACCCAGACTGCACCTCTCCTCACCGCAGAACATGGTGGATGGTCACTGTTAGCATCACACAGCAGCATACCCTCCTGTGCATGTGGGGGACTCACATACCCACCAAGAGACTGCTTATGTACCCTCTATGGAGGCAAAAATTGTTTCCAGCCATGTCCCCTGTCACAGGGCTGGACATGCACTCTGCATTTGGTGGGAGTTATGAGGGGTTTCATCATGTCAGCTTTAAATTCAGTACATATCGTGGAAGGAGCCTTGTCCATCTGTCCCTTCAGTGTCCCCCTTAAAAGGCTTCCACTGTTCTGAGCTGGTGTCAGAGTGCTTCATCTCGGCTCCAGACACCAGTTTCTGAGTACAATGGTGGCTGTGCCCAGAAGATGCCAAGACTGCCTAGCATGGCCTTGAGGAGAGAAGGTAGAAAAGATCACTTAATTGTAGATGTGTTTGCTTGAAACTTGTGTGTTAAGAATATGAGCAGTGGAAAAACTACCATTAACATGCTTGCAGAACTGGATATGTGTCCTCCCATCAGTATTTGTCACAATGAGAAATAATATCCATGCTGTCCAGTAAAATAATAATAATAACAACAACAGCAAAAATAATACATCTTAGCCCAATTCCATGGGATTTTATTGCTTTATCATTTAATTTATTAGTATGATCTGCATTTCCAGCAAAGCTCAGGCAGGCCGTGATAATGAGGGAAAGCAGAGCTGTACCGATGGCAAATGGCCAACTCCCAGTGTTACCCTATTGCCAAAGCAAGGAACTTCCACTTTCCCACTGAAATCAATTTTTAGTTGTTTAAATACACATTTTTATTATATTATTCCACTAATTTTTCCTGAGGTTTATAATTTGTGTGAAATCCACTGTATATTGAGATCGGAAATATGCAATATCTAGACTGTCTTAGGAATGTCCATGCTCCAGGAAGGGATTTTACAGATTTAGAAATCAGCACATTGCTGCACACATTGCATGGTCTGGCTGTAGCAGAGCAGCTGTGGAACATCAGCCTTCCCCTTGGGCTGTTTCATGCCTCTGCCACTGCCCGTTGGCCAACACCAAGAGTAAATGTCACTTGTGTGCTGTGCTGCAGCCCACGCCTTAGTCAGGGCCAAAGTGCGAACCTCACAGCCTGAATCAGGAGCAGGCAGCATATGCCTGTTGCTTTCCTTACCCTGTGAGGCTGGAGGCCCTGACTGTAGCATCACTGGGTCCATCCTGCCAGGATCCTGCTCCCACTCCATCACAGGAGCACAGCTTGCCCAGGGTACCACAGCTGTCCTCCTCCAGGTCTGGGGTCGAGAGGCTCCTCTTGCTACCAAAGTGCTCTGTGTCTGAACTGTGTCTGCACTGGAGAATTGAAAAAGTTTCCCTTTTTTTCCCCCACAGGGTGTTTTAGCTTTGAAAACTGAATTTACAGAGAAAAGAGTATGCAGATTCTGCTACTGTAGCAAAGTCTTCATGCCAAATTTTGTGATATAGCATACATACCTTCAAAATCTTGCCTTTCTTTTCCTCATTATAGAATTATTTGCATGGGGAGGCTTTGATTCTGCATGACTGGATAAACTGTTGGCATGAAATTTCTTTCCTTCTTTTCCAAACTACTGTTATACATGGAGTTGACACTGAATCTTAAAGTACCCTACACACTCATCTGACAATTTTGTATTGTGTTTTGGCCTAAACATGCCTTAATGTCACTCCTTTTTTTGCTTTCATTTCACTTGTTAAATTCTTTTGCCTGGAAAATGCCACATGAACACTGGGGAAAAACACCTCAGTTATTTGAAAGATAAAAGTGGTTTGAAATGGAAGATTTTTAGAGCTGAACACATATGCCAGGACCAAGGTTCAGTGGGAATTCAATAAGATACTATTTTTAACTATCAAATTGAAATTAGTTAATATATATTTCTGAAAATGCTAGCACATGCATATACCATCAGTTTTCCCAATAAAGATTGTCTAGCAACTGAGGTTAACAAGCAACACTGTAGGATTATTACAAATAAGCAGAATCCTAAAAATATATATTTACCAGCTTAACTTTGAAAGATTTGCATACTCCTTAGTGTTTTAGAAAAAACAAACCATCTGTGGGCCTAAGAGTTCCACGAACTTAAAAAAATCTTACAGTCACTTCAGTTCAGATCATTTTAATTGAATATTTAGACTACTCTGTTTATTTGATTTACTGTTTGCTTATTGAATGCTCATTTTTAGTGCACGCCTTCCATAAGGTTTTTTCTCCTCAAAAGCAACAAAATACACTAGTGACATGTATAATATGGTTAGGACAGGGTTAATGATCCTGAGTGTTTATCATTGCCTTTTGCTGGATCTCTGTGGCCTCTGCAGAAGTCTGCCATCTTTTCTATGAGGGTAAGTGTAGCGTCATTGGTGGAGGTAATGGTGGAAACAATGCAATCCCACTTAGCAGTTAATCAAGCAGAAGAGTGGTTTAGGAAGAAAAACAATTATCACTGTTCAAAGACAGAGGAGTAAGAAAAGTAATTGTGATCTACATTAGTGCTTCAGTCCTTCTTGAACTGAAGCCAGGAGAGGTAGTAAACCATTGATGCATATTTTTCCAGCAAACAAATAATTGAATTTATTTGTAGGTGAGCTTTTAGTTTTCTAATGAAGCTGAATGACCAAGAAAAAGATTATGGTATCTCTTTTAAATCTGCAATAATGCCACAGCATAAGAGTGCCATTCCTTAAAGCATTTTCTAAAAGCAATGCAAGAATGAATACTATACAGGCATCACAGATTTGGAACAGAACTGGGGATGTTTATTGTAATCATAAAACCTGCTTTCCTATGTCCTAAACAGTTTTTTAAAATCAGCCAAGATATCAGATTACTTATAATTACAAAAAACCCCCAACCAAACGAAAAACCTTAAAACTCAAACAAACAAAAAAAACCCACCCTTACTCATTCTGCTTGCTTTCTTCAGCTGACCAAAAAATGAATTTCTGTTCTTAACATATTACCTAAGTTGTGTTAGCATAGATGAAGTAGAACTGTATTTTAGCTGAAGTGAAAGAATTATCTTTGAATTTCTTCAAGTAAAACATTGCTTAAATGGTAGATGCATCCAGAAAAATATTCTACTGCAGAAAATAGAACTGGTAAAAAAATTAGAAACAAATTGAATGGAATTAAGTAATTAATTGTCTCTGCTTCTTTTAGTATATCAATTAGCACCCCTAACGCCTGAATGATTAGCCTATATTTTACAGTCAAAATGCATGGCACAAAAGAACTCTTAGCAAATACTTTCATGGTATTGCGCTTGGCTTTATTGTACTAAAAAAGCACATTCCTTCTCCGTTCCAGCCAAAAGGAAGTCAGTGCCTTGCGATCCAAATGTCCATTTTCAGTAAGAGATCTAAACAAGTCTACCTCTTTTCAACTGGTAATAGGGTTTAGAGATTCTTATTCTTTATTGCATACATGCCTATTACTGCAATTCTTAATTTAGTTTGAGGTCTGAGTCAGCAGGAAATTCCCAGCATTAACAGGTGCTGCTCAGAGTCTCAGGATTCTCAGAAGCACAGTTTAAATGAGAAAACCCAACATACCGTTTCTGAAAAAAAACTTAATGCTGGAAAATATAAGATTAAATAATTTAAATTTCATGCTGCATATATAAAACTTCAGTTAATGTTCGTTTAAGGCATGCTGATTTTGAGTTTTCCAGTTGAAGACTAATGTAATGTTCATAACAGAGTATTTATTTTGCAACTGAAAACATTTTAACTGAGATTTTGAAAAATATGAGCATCTTCTAATGATTTTACGTTGGTCAGAGAGCAGGCTACTCTGTCACTTTTCCCATATGAAGCTATCTACATTGTTAGTTAGTTAGTTAGTTGTTTCTTAATGAATCTGCCATTTTTAGAACATTTTTCAAGATCATTTTTAAGAGAAAGAAATGTAGACTTACAGTGAAAGTCTGTCTTCAATCTTTGGTCTGTTGTATTTACTGGAACAGGTAGCTTTTAAACTTCTGCCTTTGCCTCTCTTCCCCTGTGCTGTCAAACTGCTGCAGGGCACTAACAGTTTTCTATGATCACTTGACATGTGTAAAACTGTCTTTCACTTTTTGTAAAGTGACAGCCTGTGCTGTAGATAAAGAGTTGACCTCACACAACAGTGTCATTAGAAATGCTGTGTTTGTACTCAAACTAATTTTGTTCATTCTGTATATAGATACAAGGTCTGTCTTGTGTTTCTTTACTATCGGACATCCCATCTGGAAAATAATGGTATGTATTGTAGAAAATGAAAAAAGGGGACAGGTTATATTTAAGTGTGGTTAAATCAAGCTCATTCTATCACTGCTGTGTTTATTTTATCCTTTTTTAACTTCAATCTGAAATCTACACAAAAATATCTAGGTGTGGGAGAGAGAAACAGCAAAGTATTTCTGTGAGATTTTACTCCCCAAAGAGCATAAGGAATTCATTTTAACCTAGATTTCAGTTATGTAAATTGCCATAAAATGGAAATGGAAACTTAGAAGACAACTCTAAGACTGTTCCATGTAATTTTTACCTGCAGTGTGACTTGTCCACTCTTTTAATACTTTTATCAGCAAAGTTTAATAAGTAGTGGTGAATGTCGAAGCAGAATATTCATAAAAGATGGATTTTGCTATTATATTGGCTATATAGCAGCCTTCTTCAAAAAGATACTGTTCTGTAAAAATGGTCAGCTTCAATATATATATAAATGTTTCTTAAAAAACAAAGCACGAAAAAACCACCAACAAAAAAGACTATTTGCACAGTATTTTTTTGTTTAAAACGCCTAGTGAATAAATGCCACTAAAATGCATAGTGAATAAATGCTACTCTCTCTCTCTATATTTATATACACAATACTTTCTGTGTTTAAAATTTATGTAATTTAGATAGCAAAGATCACATGAACTGAAACTTCATCTTTTATTATTCAGTAGTCAGTAAAGAAAAATGAAAAAAAGTGTACAAAACATTCAAAATTACAAATATATACATATACTGACAAAATGTTTAGTACTTCAGTGATATAAAAGGCTGCAAACCAGTTGTGTGCAATATGATTCATTTGGATGTCTCAATATATTTAACACCTGACTAATTAATTTCAAGCATTAGAGAACAACTAAAATATATCCCAGTTTAGTTTTTTAACCTGGGCACTGGGTGAATAGTATATTTGAGTATACCTTATTAAGTACAAGCAAAATATCCTTAATTTAGACGGGTCATGTTCACTGTTTGTACTGCCACAGTGGATTTTTCCTACGTCTGTGATGAGAATTCTCAAGTGGGATAAATTAGCAGAGTCCTAGGGCCTCCATTGTAACTGTACTTTCTGTGAGTAACACATCCAGCTCAGGGCAGAGGAAGTATTTAGGAATCTTACTTCCCCTAAAGTAAATGGAATTAAATGCCAAAATACGTTTATTGGCTCTAGGTTCTAGTCTTTTATTCAAAAGTCTCTAATTCATTTCAGTCTTTAATCCTCAAGTGGCTGTAAACAACCACAAGGCTGTGGTAGAGCATTGTAAGGCTGAAAACAGAAAAGTACTGAAATCCAATTTAAATCTTTTGCCAGAAGTTCCAGAGACTTGATGTTATGTATTTATTGATTTCATTAAGTGGAGTATGATATTTGTGTAGGTCTGCAGTTTTCTTTTTGGAATGGCATGCTGGGCCAAAAGCGGGTATTTTATTACCTACCTCTTCTGTCCTGTTCTCACCCTTCCCTCCTCTCTATCCCTCCATTTACTAGTCTCCCTCTCCTTTGTAGTCATCTTCACCACAAACTTACTGACTTCTCCATTTTCCCAATCCTTTGGTTGTCTTTACCTCATTTTCCATCAGACTTCATCACTCTTCAGTAAAGTCCTAGGAGAAAAAAGCAAGTTACCCTGAAGAGAGAGATGGATGTTGGAGTTGATGAAGGGGTAGTGTGACTATTGCACTGTGATAAGAAAACATGGATATGGCAGCTTTATGCCTAGCATGGTGTTCACCCCAAATGCATTTCCCTGCTTATGCTGCTGAATGAGAATACCCGTGTTTTCCCAGACACATGTGACTATATTAATTTTGAAAATTAGTTCACCTCCTTTCATTTCCTTTTTTAGCTTCCTTGTTCTCCCAAGACTAAAACCACTGAATATCCTTCTGTTCTATTTGATAATATTTATTTTCATGTACATCCTTCATTTCTTTGCAGTTGTACATTAACCTGAGAGTACTTACTAACTGCTCACATCCATTTTCTCTGTAGTGACCAACACATATTACTAAGTATTATTCTTCATGTTTCTCAATGTTAGCAGCTTCTCCCTACACTGTAGCCTTCTTAGTCAAATCTGTACTTACATTTCTTTCCTAAAGGATCACTCCTACAGTTTTCAGAGTGCTGATTCTTTCATTACAAGAAAACTAATATTTGCATTTCCAGAAGCCTGTATGCACAGGCAGCATGACTGGAATTTGCCAGGACTTTTATCTACTTCACACACAAGAAAATAAAACAACTGTTGGGACACCTGCATGATACTTGGATGTGGTGAAACTGGCCTCTTCTCCACTCACTCCACAGTGGGACTGGACTTACCTATTCCCAAGGCAGCACTCTTCTTCACTGGAGACCAAAACACCTCTGTTTATCCCTCTGCTTTTCACCCCTCAAAGGCTGGTCATTCTCTGAATGACAGCTGAACTACTTCATTCAGCTCCAGAAGGTCTTCAGTATTCATTAGCAACTAAACAGTCTCCTTTTATTGCAGTCCCATAAATAGGAGAGAGAAGGCAGCACTGGCTCTGGGTGATTTCCCTCTTTATGCAACCATTAAAGGAAGAAAGTATTCATAGGACATTTTCTATATGTAGTGCAACAGAAGCAGTCTAAACTAATCTCCTCTGGAAGCATAGTCACTGCTTTCAATGCGGAAATAAGGGACAAGACAGCTATCAAATAATAATTTTGCATCTTAAATTCAGTTTTTATTCCCCTAAGAAATACCTTCTTTCCAGTGAAGCTTGGTTATTAAATTTCAGTAGCTAAGAGTGGCTCATGCCTCTTCTTTTATTGGTAAGGGATGATGGCAGAGAACTTTGACACTTTTGCTGCAACTTTTCCCTTCTAAGCTCAAGCAGTTGAGAGGGAGGGGAGGAAGGAGATCACGTGTATGATGGGAGAGGAGAGCAAGGGAAAGAAAGGAGTGTTTCCCACTGAACATCTGAGAGTGACTAAACTATTGCATTTGCTGAGACATCATTATTTTTAACTAGCTCTTGAAACTTCTAGCATGGTCACTGCCTGGACCATACAAATGAAGGCAACTCAACTGAGCAGCTAGGCAAAGAAGAGATCTGCAGAGTGCAGATCCTCCTGTTATTAGGAGCAGAGGAGTTTTAAATGCCTACAAGTAACACTGCAAGTCATACTCCCTCACCTGAGAACTACAAGACTGCTACCTCTTCCATAACTTTTCACATTAATGGCATATTAACCAGGCAAAACAAGGAGATACACTGGCTGATGTTCCCTTCTCAGGATTGCCAGCACAAGTAGGCCATAAGATGGGCAAATTGAACACCTGTCCTGCTCTCCTTGCATGTATCCAGCCAAGAACTCAGCCACTCAGGCAAAAGGGTCCTGGCTTTTATGTGAGCCTTGTTGACAACATCATGTATCAGCCTCTGAGTCCTCACTGTGTGCACTGGCACCAGCACTGCCTACAGCAAACTGACTTCGGTTTGTCTTTCCTTGACAAAACCCAGTCAGGCTTCTCCTAATGTAAGTAGCTGAAAGGAGAACTGCTGGTAATCTATTTTTGGTCTCTGGAAGTGGATTATGATATTTTATTTGGCATGGCACTAGAGCAGCAGGACACGTACCGTGAGCTGCCTATGGCAGCCAGGGATGGTGGTCCTCCTTTTAACAAGGTCTAAGCTCTTCCACTGTATGAGGGGGGTGTTTGTTGTGAGGGTCTGTAAGTGCCCTCTGAAGCTCTGGATTTGATTTCTGCAGAACAAGGAGATGAAGGGCTTGCTGTGCTGTGTTCTGAGCCTGCAATGTTGTAATGAGGAAGTGAAGGTCAGGGGCAAGTAGGGCCTTTCTTACCTTCCTAATCATTCCAGCATATTCTCAGCTTTGGAAAGGCAGGAAGGCAATAGCTCAGTAAAACATTATGCGTGCCTCATTTAATAAGCTTTGGATGGGTATGTAGGCTTTACCTTATCTCAGCAGTGAGTACATACTAAAACTGTATCACATGGAATTAAAGTGTTTCAATGCACACAGAGTTAGTGTTCTTTCTGATGCAGTGTAAACAAGCCCTTAGATAATGGATCTAGAGACAGGTGTAGCGTCTTATTTTGATTAGCAATATTAGTGAAGGAAATAAGCTTACTCCTATGAAAAATATCTCTGCATTTGAAAAGGCAGATCCTTATAGTTTAAATCTCTGTGACAGTAGTATGCCTGGTAAATTACCTGACTTTCTGGCACATCACTTACTTTTCCTAGATATATGTGTGGCTCACATACCTTTTGTGTCTATATATTTTTATTGACATTCATCTGTCTTAAAATGAAAGAGAAATTAAATCTATGCCATAAGAATTTTACATTGTAAGGGTGAATGCTTTCACTTCAATATTTGTGCACGTACATATATATATACACACACAGAACTCTATTTGCTTTATGGTTGGATTAACACATAAAGACATGGCTGAACTACAGGCAAAATAGTTTTTATAGTAAAAATAGATATGTGATGGAAAAGAACACAACTGCACCCTGGCAATTTCCCATTTCTTCAGAGTATGCATAAGAAAATGTCCGTGTAGTTCTAAAATGCTGAACAGCCTGACAAGAACAGTGCCATTTACATTTGAGTGTCTCAAAAAGCAGTTTATGAATATTCACATCTTAGTGGACTTCTCTCCCAAAGGTCTCTTGGTTGTGCAGGGGCTTAATCCAAGATCGTTTCTGTCAAAGATAAAGAAAGAACTTAAACCCCTCATTTAATACAATGTTGATACACCTAAATTGGTAGTTTTCAGATGAAGGTGCCAACTACTCATAAAGAACTGTGGAAATTAGCAGGGGAGAGCAACCAAAGCTTGAAAATATTTTAAAATGTATCCCTCATACCAGTAACGGCAGCATGTTCATGAACTACTCATGGGAAAGTGTTTTGAAGAGCTGTGCCACTAAACCTCACCTGGACTTCTCCACAGATTTCCACTGCTTAATTAAGAATTTATTGCCTTTCCTGTACTAGAAGATGAACATCACCTTTCTGGATAACATGGCTGGCAAAAAGTTACAATGCACAATACTTTGTAGAGGAATCCACAAACTCTCAGAAATCAACAAACTCTTCAGAAAATTAGCCACTATGAGAGGCACACTAGAAAAAAGTCTCTGAACTGCCTTGCAAGGAGCAGGCCTTGCATTTGAATTAACTTCCTAAATACACATATCAATCTCATGCAAAATGGAAGCCCTCATTGATAAAATGTTCCTGTGTATTGCATAATACTCAATGCTGGTATACATACAAAAAATTGTTAGATAATTAGCATTTACTAAAACATGTCCTTGCAGACTTCTTCTTTCCCACATCTCTTTTTAAACAATGGTTCCAGTATTAAACTCACAATCCAAAGCAGACTTCCCATGTGCTAACAAATACTCATTAAAATGAAACCTTGCTGGCACAGCCAAGCAATACTGGCATATTTAACACAATTGATATCACTGCCCAAAAGAACCATTAATTTCCATGAGTTTTTTTCATACACTCTTTAAAATGTGATATATTACACATGTGTATCACGCATCCTCATGAGAATTACATGCATGAAACTAATCAACCATTAATCACTACAATGAACTGTGTCAACAGATAACAGATCATACACAAAACACAGCAAAGGGGAGGAGAATATTTATTTCATTAAAAATATAGTCCATCTCTTACAGAGAGCAGGGGCTAACAGGGGACCTACAAGTCATGTTTAAAAAATAATCCTAGGTACTACATTCTTAATGGAGACAGTAGTGATCCTGTTTTTAAAGCTGACAGTTTTCTTGCTGATTCATCCTCTGTACATTCATGTTAGCAGCTGTTTTCTCACCACTGGTTTAACTGATTAAAATAATTTTATTATACTAAAATAAATACATCCCACTTGTATTTAGTTCGGGTTTTCCTCCTTCTCAGTTCTCATAAATGATGTCAGTCAAGTCAAAACTTTGTTTTCTCCATTTCTATCAGTTGATCTAATTAAAGGTATCACCTCTTCTACAAATCTTGTCTGATTTTATATCCCACAGTCTCAAAATTCATCAAAGGTCTCTCTCACCTGAGCTGTGTGTCTGTTTAATCTGAATGTATGCTGTTTAATCACAACACTTAGAAATATGTTCGTGGAAATGGGTTGAGTCGATGCTATCATGATGCTCAGATGTAATCTCTGCTACATTGATAATGGCATGGTTAATCAGAATCTATCAATTTTCACCTTAGTTTAACAAAGTAAAATATTTTAAATATTTTTTTCTATAAATAGGAATAATTATACCTCTAGACTAAAGTGCACTTCTCAAAGGACTTTGGTAAAGCTCAGCTCTCTGTTGAGCGCTTTTGCTTGTTTGAAGGAATAGAAATGAGTTAATAGACAACTTTTTCACTTTTGTGGCCTGGAAAGTCACTATTTCCTTATTGATGTAGAATAATACTGTAGAATATACCCACCATGTAAAGATGTATAAAAATATCCATTGATGGAGGAAAACAGTAGATGAAACCTGTGAATTAAAACATTAAAAATGTATTGTTTGCTTTGACCATGCCTTAGAACATAGGACAGATATAACTGAAAAAATACCTATTTTAGATTTTAAAAAATACCTTGAAACCATTCTTGTCAAAGGAAAATTAAAAATATCTATAATGTTTCTATAAGGTTTTCAGTTATACTAGTGATACAATTTTTGGTATTTTGTTTGTTCAAAGGGGAGGGGATAAAATACTTGAAAAAGGAGAACGTTTTAGCACTTAGAACTATGTCATTTATATCTATTGTGTGGGGAGAAAAAAGGCAAAAAAATAAGTAAAAAAGGAGAACTGAAGACTTCATAAAGAAGACAAATGGGGAAGACAAAATTATTCTTTTTTAATTGAACTTAGAACTGAATTTCATATGTAATGAAAGAAATCTGCAATTGCTCTAACACATTCTGAAAAAAGTAATTATTTCCCCAAAATGAAATCATCTTTTATCATGAACCATATTTTGTCGATGGAGAACAATCAAAAGGATTTTTTTTTTAAACTGTCCTAAAAATGTTCCATGGTGGCTTTTCTAGAAGTCAAAAACTCTTTTCTTAAGGTACAATCTATCAGTTTAACCTGCCTAGAAACAGGATAGTTCATCTCATTGGATGGTTTGCATCTCCTTGCTTCAAAAGGATTTACCTTGTAATTCCAAACATGGTAGTCCATAATAAATTCAATTTGAAATATCATTGAACTAACACTGAAGCCAAGAATTCACACATTGTTAGCCTTTATTTTTACATGACTGACATTATTCACAGAAAAAGACAAGTGAAAGGTAAAAAATTTATGTGTGCATAGACACAACAGTGCTGCTAAAGACTACTAAGAGATTTGTATTGTCAGCATTAGCACCTTCTAAGAAAAATTAATTGTCAAAATAGAGGCAAGCCATAAAATGTGAAATAAATGCAATTCATCCTACAACTAGAGAAATCTGGTTTTATTTAATGGTTGTGTGATGATGGGTCCTATAGAACTAGTATAACTTGATTTTCTGTAGAAAAGTATTCCGGATCTGACTAGAAGTTGGTACAGCATTCTTTTAGGATTTCTATGTGGACACAAACATTCTCAACAGCATTAATTGTTACCTGTCTAGGATCCCAGACCTTGGCAAAGGCAGTCCAAAACTACCATCATTCTATAGGCAACATACTGAGCACGTGGCTTATTTTAGGCAACTTCACAGTTGGCTCTTTCTGCCAACTTCATATGTAACTCCTTGTCTTAACCTTGTAAGCAAAGGATTTGTGGTTATGATCTACAGATGTCAGTGACCTCACACAGTATGGCTTCATTTTCATTCCTTTCTCTTTGTTTTCACCTGCACAGGATTTTTGTGGTGGCATCAGCTGTCAAAACAGACCCTTAGGCTAAGAGGCTGCAGCATAGCTTAAAATCAGTGTTAAGGAGACTGTCCAGGAGCACAGCAGTTCAAATCAGGCAAGAGTAAAAGTACCTTAACATCACCTTTTTGTCTTTTCTCCTCCATGTGAAATGCGCCTCCATGTCCCAAGTGTTCCTCAGAATTCACCAGCTCTCCCATGGTAACCAAGGAAGATAAATACAAACAGAAAGTCACAATAAAATGTTTAAAAATAACTCTAAAACATTCCTAACCATTTCTAGAACACAGCATATACAAAATAGGTTGTGGAGTTACCAAGGTTTTCTATTGGTACTTGCATAATTTTACAAAACTTAGTCACACAATGCATTTACATTCATCACTTTTATTTTACTATTTGAGAAACAAAGCACCAAATACAGAGAAAATTTATTTGTATGGTGTATTTAGCCAGTGTAAATTTGGGATTGTGTTGAAGTTATACTGAATAGAGATTGTTTACTTAGCTTCTCTTTAAATATAGTAGATATGCATTATGCATTTAGAAGTTATAGCAACACCCTTCCAGGACTTAATTGCCACTCAATTATACCAGTTTTGTGTTAATTTCACCAGCATAAATGTCGTGTCATCCAGTTGTGAACCACATAAATTCAGAAAATGTTACAGTAAGACATTTTTGAAAATTTAAATTATGAAATATTTTAAATAAACTTCAATATGTACTTGTTAAAGAAAAGATTACTTATTGCCTCTGTGTCTTTCAGGCGGTCATTACTTCCACTAATTATTATTTAATATTTATATTGCAATCATGTCCAGAAGTCCCACTTCAAATCAATTTGAAATCCACCGCTCAAGTCACTACCTGAGCATTTAATAAGCAGAAGCACTTACCCTAGAGGCCTTTCAATCTATTTCCTGGAAAAGTGGAAACATGCGATCGTAATGAACAACAGTAGTAAGAATGGGGAAAAGTAGCAATTAAACCCTGTTACTCAGAAGAAACGATGTAGTAATTGTTCAGACCACTTAACTCCTGAAAGAGACAAACATACAGGTGACTGTTCCACCAAATGTTCTTTTGATTTAGCTGCATGTTGTTGCAGTATTTACTAGTGCTCCTGTTCAAATATAAAAATAGAAATTAAAATGGGAGGAGTTTGGGCTTGATGTCCAGCATGAAAGTGTGGATAAAAGATTTGTTTAAATGTTCAGTGGGCTCAGATGCATAGTGTCACTTGAAAGACTCATTATGTAACTATATTTTGTACTTTGTGCACTTAATCTGTAATTATTTGGTAACTGGGATACCAACTCTGGGAATTAATGTTGCTGGGGACTCTGTTAGAGCTGTAATCTAAATACTGTCTTGATATTTATAGCACTTTTAGATCCCTGGGATAACTCCTGGTATTTTCTTAATTTGTATAGTTGTATCTTGTCTGTGCAAAATGTAGTTGTGCTCCAGCTAGCTCCAGCAGACTTTGGCTAGGCTTTTATTTTTGGTGGCTAAAACTGTAAGTGAAACAGCATCTTACATTGCACCTAATGTTAACAACTATGGGAGATTCACCATCTGAGCAACAGCTACTATAAATTTTCACACTCATCTATTACTCTGCTGCATTAATAAATGCATAGGGCAATTCGCAGTAAACATTTCCAAAGAACATTTTCACATTAAAAAAGTTATTATAATTTACGTTAAAAAGTGTCCTGAAGAGTTCATGATGGAGGGCATCAGTTACAGAGAGCTATTCGCATTAATTATGATAAGGACACATTATTTGGTATTGGACAGGAATGATCAATCATTTGCAAGAGATTAAAAAAAATTAGGAATTTTTTTACAGCACCACTGTAGGGCACTGTAGTGAGAAACTCTAAATCTGTTGTCAGCGGGGGTAAAGTTTTCTTGCTTGGCCTTAGTCCAAATCTGACTCATTTGAAGAAAATGGCTTTTCTGAACAAGAAGAAATAGAAATGATTTAATGTTTTGGGAAATATCTATACAGACACATATAATTCTCTTTTTTATAAACTCTGATGACTAGATTTTATTAAGTTTAATTATTTAAATTTAGGCATAGATGCAATCCCCAAAGTAGGGCTGTATGCTCTGTGAGGATGGAGAAAAGTAAAGAAACAGTAAGTGAATATTATTATCCTAGTAGAAATGCATGGTTATTTTCTGTACCTAGATACAAACTGGATACTTGAACATACAATTCCCACATATAGGCAAGAAGTTTAAAATAAATAACAGGATTGTTAAACAGAGTGGACTTTTATAAAAATGTGATCATCTGTATGTTTTGTTGCTAAAGATTAAAACCTTCATGCAAAGCCCTACAAGAAACTGGATGAAGCAAACAACAATCCTGAACAGGAAATATCATTTGGAGTCACTTCCAAGGACTAGTAGGGGTATAAAGGACTTTCCACATCTAGTCGTATGTTAAAATCAGGGGCAGGTCAATACTAACATGACATACCATTTTCCTTTGCTGTTCAATAACATGGCATTTTTTAGCATTTTGCCAGTTCCTCAGTAAACAGATTATCATAATAAAACACTATTCTATCTTAGTTGGTGGCAGTCCCAGTAGAGTAGCCAGGGATTAAATGAGCGTAAAAACAAAACTACCTCTGTCCTTATATTTGGTCTCTGCTGAGCACAATTAAGGAGCATAAGGTGAGCAGCATGTACAAATCCACCCTGCTGTCAGCTTCATGTGCTGTATTGTGGCTGAGCAGAACTCCAGGCTCCAGGACTGTTAAAATGGCATATTGCATACACAGTAGGTTATCAAATAGCCATTTCAAACAATCCAAGAAATTAAACAGAAACCCACTGTTTCTCTTTGGATCACAACTGTACTACTGCAATCCAAACCCAACCGATACGAAAGCCATGTGACCTATGCACTGCCTGCTTTTCAAACCTGTATTTGTACATGACTCCGTCAGTCAACATGCATTTTCAGTACCATTGTGTTGCACTGACAGTGTTGAAATACTTGGAAGAGAAAGTACAGCAGTGTTCCAGTGTTTACGTGAAACAGTGTGACAATATGCGCGGCATTATTTTAATTGTTGTTGTTTGCATCCAAGTTTAATGTAGCATACCCAAACACCAAAGCATGGGTGGAGGCCGTCAGTTTTTCCCTTGGGTGTGTTCGTTCCCGCAGACCTTGGTAACCCCGAGTCAGGCAGCACAAGGTGCGATGGAGCAGGGGTAGCACGGCCACGAAGGCGCAACGGCCAGCGCCTGATGGCGTGAGCCGGCGCCTCAGCGCTTTCTACAGAGGGTGTGCAATCATTAAATTAGGAAGCTCAGCTGCTAACGAGGAAACTTGTATCATTCAGGACTGAATTTGCCTGTGCGACTGACGCTCCTC
>VWZW01005036.1:31444-176480 GCA_013397115.1 Edolisoma coerulescens
TTGTGTTTTCCGCCTTGGCCTGCATAGTTTAGCTCTCATTGTGTTTCTCCCTGTCTCGCCTAAATGTGTGAACCGAGGCGCTGGTTTCAGGGAGGTAAGGAAAGAGTCTGTGAGACCGAAAGTTTTTAATCTCATCGGACACAGAAGTTTCTTTGTTCGGTCCGAGAAGGCACTGAGCTGAAGCTGCTCGACTGCGTAACTGCTGCTTCAGCTCCCTCCTTTCCAAAACGTTTGGTAACCCTGCGAGTGTAATTAACTTACCGGGAAATGAGAAAGTCATGAAGGACGTAATATCTTTTATTTGATTGAAAGATCGTGCTTCTTATGTCTGCCTTGTTTTCTGGAATATCGGTTAGTGTCTGGCCGGACTACTTCAGGATTGCTGTTGAGTTTCTTTATAAAAATATGCCCTCCTGGTCATCTGTAAATGTCGCAGTTTTTCCACCCTGGATGGCTGCAGTCACCCGTCTTCTTCCCCTTTGCCCTCTCTGTTCTCAAAGCAATGAGTTGGAGTGCTTGTTTTTCATTTTGCAGAGGTCTCTCCTGCATTTTGATCCTTGCAAAGTTCATCTTAAGAACCTTCATTGAAAATAAAATACAAAACAAAACCAAAGCAAATTCACTTTCCCCTTTCTAATTTTTGAAAGAACTCCTTTTTGAAGCTGTTGAAGGGGAAATTAAATGTGAAGTTTTGGTGTAAGGTTTTTTACCTCTGGTGCTTGTTATACCAGCTAACTAGATGCATGTTTATTTCACTTGCCTCAAAGAGGCAATTATAGGTTGGTTCTTTTGTGAAGGCAAGGAATTTCTCATATTGTGAATGTTCAGGATGAGGTAGAAGCCATAGCTCTGGAATGTTTGTTCGTATTTGTCAAACTCAGAAGCAACATGTTGGTCAGATAGGATGTGTATGCTTCAGTTTTGCCAGTGTCTGACATGTATCGGTACTTGGGAGTCTTGGACAAAGTAATTTCTATGCAAAATTTGTCACACTCCTACATATGTAGTTCTTTGACATCATGGAGTAATTTAGTGCTTTAAGAAAAAATAATCCAACTCCATCTGTTTGATATACTGTAAGGAAAAATGTCAACATATCAATGCCTAAAGCGGGTTCAGAGGCTGATAACAAATAAATGATTTACTTGAAATTTATAGACTTACCTTTCCAGGCAGCAGTGAGGGTTATTCTTAGGCATCAGAAAGGTCTGGACAAAATAAATGGCAGTGAACTTTGCTTTCCTTATGTGGCTGATGCTTGGCAGAAAGTCTGAATAGAGTAATCCTTTTACAAAGAACCATCCCTTTCCAGAGCAATGTTTCAGTCCCAATAATGACTTGAGATTCTTGAGGGGAGGGTGAGGAATTGTAGCCGTGCATGACAAATTTAGTTGTAAACCACTATGTTCGTAATCAAGGCAATTTTGTTTCTTTTCAGGCCTTTTGTGTTTCTCATGATGCACTTGATATTTTTCAATGCCATGTAGAAGAATAGTTCCTTGTAGTGGAGGCACAACTTTTTACGCTAGTGTTTTGTCACCATGGTAGCTATGGATAAGGCCCTTTTTGATGATGAAAGTGTAATTCAGTACTGCTTACAGCTCATGGTTATATCATCGAATGCCATTCATGTCATTAACATAGTTTGGGAGTTATGAAGGGATGTATTCTTTCTTGAGATCAACGATCTCAACTAAAAATCAGCCTGACATTGATATTCTTATTATGAACAAAATTATTTAAGCTTACACATGGTAGCTCATGTGCTTAAAACAGCACTTTTACAGCTATGTGTTGATGGCTTGGGGAAACGTTCTTTTGACCTGGCTGGTTCTTACTCATGAATTAAATTAAGCTCAAGTAAACATTGCTAATTTTAAGAAAGTATGCTTGCAATCAGAGAGCTAGAAGTTGTAGCATATGGCATACTATGGAACATGATTATCATTAAGATGGTTATCATATTAGTAAAAATATGAATAGATCTGTCTTATGTATAAGCTGCGCAGTAGATAATGCTTAGTGTAAAAACAAAGCTCTGCAGGGTATCAATTTGCACGTCATGTTCATATAGAGTGGGTGAGGGGACTCTGTGGAGAAAATACTAATGATTGATCGTTTCTTAGTGTATTAAGCTGGTGGTCTCAGTAAACAGTGTTATGATTTGTTCTCAGTGGAATTTGCTGAGAGTCTGTAGTCCCAGGCATTAAGAGCCATGCTTGGAAGATCAAAGCTAAGGAAAGGCTTGCACATGTGTAACATACATTATACCTCACATATTAGCAGTAGGTTCTAGAAATAGAAGGGGATGGGAGCGAATTCCTCCACTTGGCTTTCCTGTAGGGCTGTAATGAATCACTGTCTGTCTGCTTTGCGTTCTTGTTTTGTTTTTGTCCTTCCTGCTCGCAAGCAAAAAGGAAAATCTTTTAGGGAAAATGTTGTGTAAAGATCAAATAGTTGATGTGTCATACCTTCAGCAGATTCTCCCTGTAGAATAACCTGATCTGCTAAAGAAGTGCCTGACATTTAATCCACATAGAGGAATAAGAAATCTAACCTTTTCCAAATGAGTTACTAGTTGAGTTGATGGACGAGTTACTCATATGGATATGAAAACAGTAGACTGTGTTCCTATGTGAGCATGCAAATGTTGATGGTGACATTTGAAATAGATAGTTAAATGAAGATTATCTGGAAAAGGAAAATTTATAAACATTACTATTTTACCTTGTCAGCTTTTGAGTAAGTAGAACAATGTGTCAGAGGACACTTCTCATATCAGAATGAAAACGTTGAAGGTAGTTTGAGTAGTAAATAGTCTGTATTTAACCAAGGATATGGGAGTTTTTTTAAGGATTTTGTTTTTGTGAAAAGGTTACTTCACTGAAATACAGCTTTCTTGTTGAACTAAGAATACAGTGTTCAGGTATTGTGAGTCAAATCTTAAAAATGTAAGATTTAAAAGTGAGGATGCTGATTTAGGAGAGATTTATTTATCTCCCATCTAATTAAAGTGGAAAAAAATGTTGTGCTGGAATCAATAGTATTTTTCTTATACGGTAAACTCAGGATAATTGGGCTTTTTCTGCTGCCTTGCCCTCATTGTTGCCAAATGAAAAATCTTTTGCACCTGGTGGGCTAATACAATGCTTATTCTTCAAAAACCACTGGCCTATGGAACTGCACAATGCTTATTATTTAGGAAGAAGAACTGGAAAGCAGCCAATGCAGTTGTGCCAACTTTTATCAGTTCCCAAGCAGTCAGCTATGACTTTGGGATCGCTGACCACCGGGACCACCAGAGACCCCCAGGGCAGAAGAGCACGTGCGTAAAGGGGAGGGGGAGTATGTTAATGGTTTTGGGGAAATGATTATCATATGTGTGTTTATTCCAGGAAAATCAATGAATATGTATGTAAAATATAGTATATAAACAGGAGCCTTTTCTGTACTCAGCATGCATGGTATTTTGGAGGAGATATCCTCTCATGCATCCAGCCAAATAAAGAATGCCCGCTTCTTAATGCGACATTGGTGGTAAGGAGTTTTTTATTTTTACCGATTTTGGTAAGTTTTGGTGACCCACATGGGACCTACTCCTGAATTTCAGTGGATCCAAAGGAACATCATTAGTCACTAGTTCTTTTTAAGATTCGTGTTTCTCTGAGGCTTAAATGTCAGTACAGGTATTTGAATTATTACTCTTTGTACTTTCCCTAAAGGGGATACAGAAGCATGATATTTCAATGCTAGGGTGCAATTCCACCTTTAAAAATACATTGTGACTTTGCATAATTGAGAAATAAAACTGAGCAAAGCTCTTCCTTTGGTCCAAATGAAACCAAACTGAAGTGTACTTATGTTGGAGAACATCAGCATTGCAACTGTCTTGCCTAGGGTAAAAAATTAAAGTTAACAGTTTAAATTAAAGAGTAGATTAGTTTCTTTCTGTTCTTGGAAGGAATTTGTAGATACTTGATACGAAGCGATCACTATGTGTAGGAACAAACAGTGATGATTAAGCAGAGTCTGAGGACAATCTGAGCAATCTTGGCTGCTGTGGAGGTCCTAGTAGGTGTAATAATGTCAGATGGTAAACAAGCCTTATAAGGCTCAATCTTGTTAGATAAGATGGTTTGTATAGGTTGGGGTATAGTTGTCTTGCTGTGAGCTTGTAGTACTCAAGGGCTACTTCTTGTGTCAGTTGTCTGGGGCCAGTTTTAGGAATGGAAGATGCTCAGGTGGTTTGAAGTATTAGTAAAAGTTACAAATACTTGAAGTGAAACACTTACAATTTAAGTCTTAATTTGGAATGGGTGGTATTTTCCTGTGAAGTGGTCAGGGCTCTATTCTTGCTGGAGAAAGCTCCAATCCGAGTAAATAAATAAATTCAAAATATTTGAAGTCCTGGTATTGTGTTAAAAGCAGATGCCGAAGGATGGTCTTGGTTTTTGAAGTAGTGTGCTTTGAGTTTTACTGCTGCCTTTGGAGTCTTCTCACCAGTTTTCAACTTCAGTAGGCATGAGAAGTTCCTGTAGCAGCTGCATGAGGGGTTCCGTCTTCCTAGACCGTTATGGAAGAGAAGTTTCATGTTCTTCCTTTGTCCTCTGTCCCATGATGTGGGGTATGTGATAAGTATATTTGCAGAAATTATTTCTTCAGCCTTCCTTGCCCTCCTTGTCCTTGGAGTTTTTCAGTACATATCTTCCAAAACTTCCAAGTTTTAAGAAGCAGAAGAAAGGGCATAGGTGCTTTAAGCTACATCAGTGCATGTACAGAAACATCTGAAATGCAGTGCCAGGTGATTGAATGTCATTCACAGGTTCGGTCATCCAGAATGACTGTAGATAGCATTGTAAGTGTTTGAATGGTGGGAAGTGTTTCCAGGCTTGTCTAGAAGACTTCTGATAGACTGCTAAGATTTGAGAGCTGCTGCTTTTTCCCTGTGTGACTTTTGTCTTCCTGGCATTTCTCTCCAGAGGGGAGAAATAATAGTTTAGAAGAGCAATCCAATTGTCAGCAATTTGAGCAAGTTACTGCAGGTCTTTTGTCTTACAGGTAACCCTGAAGATAACATGGGTTTTTATATTTGAAACTGGATATCGGAGAACATTTATTTTTGTGAGTTACAGGGGTTTTTTTGTCTGTAGAAAGATGTTGCTTAAAAATCTGTATGTGCTTATACACGCTTGTTGTTAAGACAACAAAAAGCTTGGCTGCAGTAGTATTTACAAGACTGAGGCCTGTATTTTCAGTAAAATTAAACTGAAAAGTGTGTCAGTGTAGCAGTCTAAATCTTTCGTGACTTAAGTGCTTTGTAAATGCTCACTTTCCATGCTTATGCTACTGAGTGTAATATTTAGATGTTTAATTGACTTAGATTCCACTTTGGCCTTTGAGGTAGGTCTAGTTGAAGGAGGATCAGTGAACGTGCTGACAGCAGATAGTGTGCACTGATCTCCTGCTGCTGGTATGTTTGCTTGCTGTGGCATGTTAGTCTGTGGTGGCCTGGAATGTGAGGTTGGTAGTTAGCTCCTTTTAGGAGAACATATTCATTTTGGGTTACTTCTGGTCACATAATCATATGTGGTGCTAACCCTGGAGCTCTGTTGGTTATTTAATTTCTGAGCTGCTCTATATTTTTTTGGGATTGGCAGTAAAGTTCATCACTGAGGGAGAAAATTCAAAAGTTCACTTCTTCCTTGTTCATACCTATTCAATCTTTATACAGTTTATATCTGCTATGCTACAGTAAACTTAAACATATTTATTCTAAGTGATTTATTCTAAGTAATTAATGAGTTCTTTAAACTTCTTGGAGGAGTTACAGGCAAAGGGAATTGAGTGTGCAGTGCTAGAAAACCGTATTTGGAACAAACCTACAATTTTACTTGTGACTTTTGTCAGGTCACTGTTGTTGGTTCACATATGAGTGTTGGGAAACTGTTAAAAACAAGGTAACAAATATTAAGGACTCTAAGTAAGAAGAGGTGAAAAAGGATGGAAATAGACATGTTAAACCATCTTCTCAGAATGTGACAGGGAGGGAAAATCAGTTGGAACTCAGAATTTATAAATCCATCTGGCTCTGATCTTGACGGATCAGATCAGAAACACTGATATGGGGGAAGAAAAAACCTTCAGAGCTTTACTATTTTACTATAATATTGTTTATCTATAGTGTGTCTTATTTGTGTTTTTTAGGAGAGTTTTGTTTTCCTGATCAATGTTTTGTGAGGGTGTGGGCTTTCTGTAGCTATTAGACAATCCTGTTCTTCCAGTGTGCTATTTTTAATTGAGATGTTAAGGCTTTGGGTCTGGTACCAGGTATTTCATCTAACTAAATGAAAATGTAAGTAATACAAGTACTAGAAAAGCAAGATAGACTTAAAATAGATTTTAATAGACATGAGGTTAATTTACTCTTTCATTTGTATTTATCTGGTGAGTTAATCAATTTTTCAGGGAGTATTTATTTTGTTTTGCTTTACTGAAACAAAGCAGAAGAAATGCTGAGGATCCTGGCATTATTCTGTGGTCTTGCAATGCTGTTTTTACTAGAAAAAGACAGTAAAGCAGACAAACATTTCTGTGGGATTTTCCTGTGGGAAATTGTGGGATCTGTTGGAGACGTATTGTCAAGATTTCAGATGTCCTGTAGTCTTTCATTATATCAGTTACTGAATTGGTTTTGCAGCAGCGAATGGTGATGCATAAAGGGAAAGATTATGGCCTTGTCAATGGAGCAGGTTAGAAGGTGTTACAGAGTGGGAGAGAAATGTGTTTAATCAATATTTTTCTCTTATCCTCTTTCTTACTTTGCTTCTTCCTTTACATAAACTAACCAATGAAGAACCAACAAATTGTTCCTTAACCTTTTAAAAATGGTACTTTCTCTCATCTGTGGAGTGAGTCCCTGCTTATGTCCACTGAATTTAAATATGTGTTTGCTCATTTTAGATCTGTAGCTCATGCATCATTCCACTGGTGTTGAATCTTGACTAAATTTTCAATTTCAGCTTCAGAGTATGAAATATCTACAGAGGAATAACCTTTCCTTAAAATCAGAATGTTACTCGTTTCTTCCAGTTTTGTATTAACTTGGTTTTAATCTTTTGAGAAGTCTGAAGTACACACTGGGCAGTTCAAATTATTTGAAATCACAGCTATGAAATTCTCTGAAATTCCTGCATTGTGCTCTTCAGTCACTTTTTCCTATTCTGAGAAAAGAGGGTGACATATTAATAGCAAATCAGCATGGCACTGTCCCACTTCTTACTGCAGTAGTGTCAAAGTAGTATTGTACCTCTATTTTTTTCTCATGCTGGAAAGCACAGGGTGTCAGAAGTTAAGTAACACTTTAAGTTGGGTTATTACTAAATCAACATTGAATTCAGTTTTGAGGCTATAATTAGCATTTTGATGAGAAAGAAGACTCTTTAGTTCATCTTAAATCTCCTGTCAGGTGAAAAACTTGGTTTTGGCTTCCGATAGTGAATTATTATCCCTACTGAAAACAACACTTTTAGGAGAAAGTGTACTTAAATATAATTGTCTAAATTCTAAGTTATTCGTAAAATTTTTATTGCAAGGTAAACTATTGTTCTTCCCTATCTAAAGAGGCAAAAATACTTAAGAAACCATTCAAGAATAGCCTTCTTCTAATTTTTTTGTATCAACTGCTTATCTTATCTGCAAAATGCCTGATAGAGTAAAACAAAACCAACGTATCAGCTCTCTTTTCTTTAATCATCATCCATTCATTTAGAGGAATGCAACACTAAGTAAAGGAAAAAATAATTTAGTACAAAAATGCTAACTTAAATGTTTCATCACTGTGTTGGGAGTGAAAAGAGATTATAAATTGGCAAAAATCAAATGTGCATTGTGAGAGAAAAGCTGAGTAAATAGAGGACAAGAATAATGGTGCTTATCCACATGGAAGATGTCAAGAGTGTTGTAGTTAGAATCGCGGCCAATGCAGAGAGGAGTAATTCTTCTGCATCACCATTGCGAACAGCTAATTGGAATGTATCGGGATCTGTGTATCGGTTGTAAAATTAATGTAAAGAAAAACAATAGACAGAGGTAAGTAGGTTCAGGGGTTCCTTTATATGCCCAGGACAGTAACTCTTAAAACAGCTGAGAATAATGTTGACATAATATATGGCATAATTGTTGTATAAACTAGAGGGACAAGATGCTTAGAGTCTGGAAAATACAGGGGGGTTTTGTTTTGTTTTTTGAACCTTTGCTTTTTTTAAAAATAGTGGCTGCTCCTTATTGTAGCAGTGAAAAAGCTGTATTAAGGTAAAACTTTTTTAAAGCTGCATTGTGAATAAAAGCTTCTGATTTTAGTACTGCATTTTATACTAAACGTGTAAGAACAAAAACCAAACCAGCTTGTTGAGGTGGATAACACTTAGAACACAGAGACAGAAGTGTTCTTTAAAGGAGGAGGAATTATAAAGTAAAATGGAAGTCCACTTCTATATACTATTTCTCTTCAAGTAGTAACTTCCGTTCAGGCACTGCACAGTCTTTTAAGTGTTGGAGTGCATATTTATTTGTTTTTTTTAGTAGGATATGTATTTTTTTTAAATCTGCCGAATTCAAAATGGGGAATGAACATTTGAACTCTGATCTATGACTGTGTTTCCATTTATCTTTCTGTTACCATAGATTGAATTATGTAACCTGGATTTGGTGCAGCAGTTTTTCTGGGCGGTTACTAGCTGGGGGTTTTGAGTGTGGTTCTTCCTTCCCCTCCCACGGACCCGACATCTGCTTACTTTGTATCTCAGGTGTTCTGGGCCTGCTGTGATCTTCTGACCTCTGTTGTTTGATCTGTCCTAGCTTTAGGTAGGAATTCTGGCAATTGCATTTTTGAGGGGGCATGCATGTAATGCAGCGCATCAGGGGCTGAGGTTTTATGTGTGGACATACAATTTAGTAAGCGAAATAATTAATTAAATAACCAGTAATCTTCTAATAAGAAATGGTTTCTTTTTTAAATTGTGTTTTCCCCTTTCTGTTTTCTGTGCTGACCTGTTTTGTGTTGCAGATCACCTGAATTAATCTGCAGGCAATTATGTACAGAGTCTGATTAATAGATGAGAACTTTTATAGTGAAATACTGCATATTTACAGCAGCGCAGCTTGCTTGTCAAAAACCTTTGGTATCTGCTGCAGATGGCTGCATAGTGTTAAGGAGTGGCTTCCTGGCTGCATTGTACATGAAGTGCCAAACACTGAGAGCAGTTTTGTTCTGGAATGCCAAAATACATTTAATCCATTCAGGAAGCAACATATGTCAAACGAATAAAAATACCATATTCATGTGAAACAGAATGTGGTAATTATGTTTCTCAAACCTATTTTATTTCCTGAGTTAAGGGCTTTAAAAGGAGTTTTTGTAGTGAGGATGGTATTAAATTCCGATTGCTGACTTACACTGTTAGCATTTTCACTACTGTTCGTTTCCTCATCCCCTATTTTTTCTTTGTTTTACGTATGCCATGAATGGAAGTTGAAACCAGGAGTCTATCAATAAGGATGAAGAAATAGGAAAAAGATAATTATGTTTTCCTCCTTGGATATCTAGGCCTATGCACAGTATACAGGTTTTTTGGTGGGTGATTTGGTTTATTTGATTCGTTGGAAGTTTTGGTTTTATTTTGTTTTGGTTTTTTTTTAAGGCTAGTAGCGTATGTGTTTCTTTACAGCACTGTGAGAGAAGTATGTAGTTGCTTGATGTTGCAGGTAGGAAACCATGGTTGATAGAAATAAGCAGTGAAAGATTTTGCTTCTGCCTGGTGTCTAATTCCAACAAATTCTCAAGACAAGGAGTAAGAACATTTACAATTAATAGCTCCAAATATTGCAGGTTTTATAAAGATGCAAAACCGATGCCAAGTGTTTTTTGCTTATTCCATATTGGCAAAGTAGGTGGTAGAAAAATACATGTATCTCTAGAAGCTGTAATTTAAACTGATTAATTTCTAACTAGTATATTGCACAATTTTTACCTACCTGAAATAATTTAACAGCCTTTAAAAGCCTCTTTAAGCCAGAGGAATGAAGTACCTATCTTCTAAAGACATTTTGCTTGTTCTTTCCAAATGTCGTTTTTCTCTTGTTTGTTCTTTCTGTTCAATCACTATGATTAGAAATGGAGTCAAAAATTAACTTTAGTAAATTAACTTACGTAACATCCTAATTGCTGTTCAGTCTTGTGTAAGAAATGAGAGGTCCCTGAAAGAGAAGAGAGGGCAAATGTTTTACTTCCATAGCTGTGGAAGGCAAGGATTTATTTAAAACAAACATTTAATAATAAAAGCATCTTCACATGAAGCAGAGGCTGTAGCAGAGGCCATAGCTACTATAATTTCTGTGCTTTTTTGGGGTGATTGTAAGAGATCACTTGTGAAGCAGAGTTGGAAGCTTGATATGTTCCTGTCTCTTGGATTGAAAGAGGAGGTGCTGCTGTGTTTGTTTTCTGGTTTAAATTCCACTCCCTGAGATTTTCAGCTGTCCCATGGTAATGGTATGACCATTTAAAGATGTGCTTATCTGCTGAGAGATGAGGCAAATCCTGGAGTTGCTTGTTTGTATCTTGGACCAAGTCAGCTGGGTTATTGTCGGCTTTTGTATTTATTCTGGCAGTCCATCTGCCTTCCCTGATCGTGATGTGTGTTAGTTTGATTGGTCTCAGCCATCTTCGTGATAGTTATGGGAAAATCTATAGAAACATGTTCAGGTATACATGACATTTCCTCCTCTTCAGTCTTTGTTCTTCTTTGAAATGTGGTGTTTATCTTCATTCTAGTCACCAAATTCTGTTTTTCATGAAGGAGTAGTGGTCCTGCTAGCCACAGAGAGGTGTGACCTGTTCAAACACAGTTAATTCCAGTGTTTCTTTCTGCTTGTCTCCCAGCTATCATTGGCTACAGGAAGGTTCTGTAGCTATTGAGTTGTAGGAAGTACCAGAAGTAGTAACACAAAGAAGTGTTTTCTCAGGTCTGTGTTTTCATTTTGCTCTTTTGTGTATCTGAAATGTACTTCAGGTGTACCAGCAAGTATCTATGGGTGTCTCTCTCCTCCCTGTAGCTTAGAACTATCTGTTAATTCTATTGAGTCTGGCCTGGTTTGCTGACATTTTCAGTGTGAAGTGTCAAGTTAAATCTTGCTTCCACTTTAGCCCTTGTCATCACGAGTAGCAGGAATTAATTTTCAAACAGACTTGGAAGTTAGTTCACATGCCTGTGTTCAAGTTGGATGTGCTACTATCACAGTGTTAATGCAGTTCTCCACGAAGCATAATCTTGACACAGAATTGGGGTTTTGCCTTTTGGAACATGTAAATGTTACAAATTGCAGTGTACTTGCAACAGTTATAATATATTGTCTTTTCTCACTCTTTAACTAAATGAAACTGTCATCAAAACACTTGTCATTTCTGATTTTAATAAGCAAATAATGCTATGGATTCTACAGGGATTTTTTTCCCTCCTTGGCATTTATTCCAAATTTTTTTCTAAGATTTTTCTATGCTGTTGGTTGTAAACATCTATTTTATACCTCTCCATTAAACAGTTGTGTTGTTTTATCTTTGGTTGTTTTGTTTCTTTTTAAGGTACTGTGTAACTTAATTTTACTGTGTGATTTAATTAACCATGACATATAACTGTTGTGACTTTGAAAAGCATATTGACTGTTATGCTCTGTTTCATCCTTTCTTGTTGTTTCTTCCTGAGTATGTCCTTTCTCCTTAGGCTCTCCAAGACCTTGGTGAATTTGATTTGGGAGTAGACCAGAAGACAGCATCATTAAAGGATTTTTTTAAATGAAAAAAACATATTTCTATTTCTTCCTATCAATATTTACTGTTAAGTCTGTTTTTGAGGTGCATGGTGTGGTGTGCATGGCTCTAAGTGAATCAGTTAGTAGGAGGGGCTGTAGAAGAGGAATTTAGGTGAGAAACTTGGGTGCACAGTAGAGACTGGTTTCATCCATACCAATTATTAGCCTTGGTTTACATCCAAACATCTGAAGGTTAATAGAAAATGTCTTATTTCGTGGACTTGATTTAGGACAAATCACCTTTACCATCAAGATTGGAAATAGGTTGCATTCTGCTCTAAGTCATGGGCATCACCTGCTATAAAGTGGCAGCTTTCTGATGCTCTAGGAAGAACTACATTTTCTGTATCTTCACTTACATTTTAAGAACAGTGGGACATGTGAAAGATACATCTAGATCAGTGGCACTGTTGTGTATATAAATATCAATTTTTGTAAATCGATTCAGTGTATTTATTTATGGTTTGAATTATAGGTTGTTATTAATTGAAAGTTTTTCTAAATTTTTTTAACCGTAATATTAGGCCGAAGTGGACAACGGAGACTTTCTGTCAATAGTGGTTCTTTACAAAGCACTTCCTTGTATTGGTCACTTGGGAATTTAAAAAGTTTTTGCTTTGGTTAAAAGAAAATAAGTGTATGTAAATTTTGAACTTACCATGTTGGGGATGATGATCTGTATACTTTTGTGTGCTTTATTCTCATTCCCTCAAGTCTTTTGTAAATTGAAAGCATTGCTTTGTAGGCAAGTAATTGAGTTTTTCTTGCAAAAACACACACAGCACATGCTGAGCAACAGTGTCTTGAGGTTCAGACCACATCCTGTGAAAATTTCTTTCAGTTCTGTGGAGTATAGCTTGCTGATACAGTCAGTATCTGGACCAAACTGTTTACTGGATTGACTGAGCATCCTTGCTTCTTCTTGGTTGCCTGTAGATATTTAACATGGTTAATTTTTCTTTTTTTAATTTCTCCCTCCTGCCCCCTCCACCAAAACTATGAATCCAAGGCAGACTAAATTATAAATGTGACACATGTGAATGAATTTTGCCGTCAATTTGTGCTGTTGTGAGCATTAAAATATGTTTGCATATGGTTTTTGATACATCTTTTTTGTACTAAATGAAAAATACCAGTAATAATGAAGTTATCTCCTTTACTTTAAAGGAGTCTTAATTTTTAAAGCCTGTGACTAATGTCTGGTCTTACATAGTGCTGCATCTCGCCTGCGTGCATCCTCTTTGCTTCTGGTGTAGTTCTTTGCATTAGAAAGAAGACAAGGTATTGAAGGTGAAGACAAGGTATTGAAGGTGGAGACATGGTACTGAAGGTCAGTGAGTTATTGAGCAAACTGATCTAAATAAAAACAAATTCTCCCCAATGTCTTGCAGGTTTAGGCTTTTTGGATCAGTTACTGATTGGACTTACAGTGTGGTTATGCAAACCCTCGCTGTAATAAAAGGCAAGTGTGAGGGAAAAGCAGGGATTACTCTTGCTTCAGCAGGCTCTAGTTTGAATTTTCCATAATGGAGATTGACTTGCCTTTTGAATTCCAGTGGCTGGTTTAGAATAGTCTTCCACTTATCCACACTAAATGTAAATGTCGCTACTCATCATCAGTGATTTGATCCTTGATAATACGTACATAGAAGTCAAGAGTGCAGTTAAAAACTGGGATACCTACCCAGTTACATCTCCTTTTCGGCAGATTTAAAGTCTACCACCTCTCATCTCTCCTTCTTTTTCTTGCCATAGGCAGATTGACTTCCAGACTTGCGACAGTAGGTTGGGGAATTTAATGTTTCTCTGTAAAATGGTTTTTAATTGCTGCAGGAGTGGGAAATAACTAACCTTGGTAAAGGAGAAGTGACAGTGAAGTCCTTTTCTCCTGAAGGCTGTGTTTCAGAGCACTTGCTTTTGAGACTTATATATCTAGCCTCTTTAGTTCATTGGGATTTCTGGTGGCTTTGTGTTTTTCATTATCTAGAGGGGTCTCTTGGTTGAAATGTGGAAGTCAACAGTATTTGAATGTGGAATGCTATGCCTTCAGGTTAGACCTCAAGGCTAGGGTGAGTGGAGAACTGACAGGTGATGGGCAGTTGGTATGATTAGTAAACAAGTTCATATGTTATGTATTATGACAAAATGATGGACTCAGAAATGTCTGTCACAGTGTGCAATGCCTTTAAAGTATTTTACTTTTTCATTTCAGGTGGGCAGGGTAGAATCACCTTCATTCATGGAGGAATTAAAAGTGCAAGACAATTTAAGGGGCAGAGGATAGAAGAATAGAAGACATTTAGCTTGATCATTCTCAAACCTTCTGGGAAGATTGCCAGCTGGGTGTGGAGGTGCTGTGGGGCTGTAGTGAGGAGCCATGTATAGTGTGTGGCCTCACTTGACTGTCTTGCATGCATGAAGTGCAAGTGACTTCTGATCTTTCCTTCCTCCATCCAGAAGGGCCAAGCCCCTATAATAGGGAGGAGGTGGCACTCGTGGGCATGAGGTAAACAGAAACAGCTGGTATTTGTGCTGTTACCCATTTTTTAGGACTCTCTGATACTGTGCTTATCTCTGCTTCTCTGGAGAGAGTGCAGGGATCTATTAAAGCACTAGTGAGTTTAAAATGTATTTCTTGTTATCCGAGTTTAAATTGCTCCCTACAATGCACTTCTTAGAGTCATCGCGTGACAAATCTTTAAATTGAGTTGTGAGGACTTTTTCCTTCTCCAGGCACACCAGTGTTAGTAGCAGTTATGTCTGTGAGAGAGCTTAGCTGAACATTGCCTGGTTACTGGAATACTAAGGCGTCAAATGGATAGTTCTCAACACATCCTTAAGAAGTTGTGGTATTTCTCATGGCAGGAGTTGTCTATTTGTATGTCCTGCTCTTTAATCTGCAAAATAACAGCTTATCTTCTAGTTTATTGTTAAGTATTTGATGTAGCATTTCAGGGGAAATAGTGATTGCTGTAAGATAATTTATTTTGCTCGGGTTCAAAGATGGAAAAAAAGCTCAGAATATATTAAGTCCAAAATTATCTTGGATATTATATTTGAAAAGGTAACTTAGATGTTAGGCTTATTCTTTCAAACTATTTAGTACAAGGATTAAGCTATGCAGGATTTGGTGATACTGACTTCTTCCTGAAGGTGGTTTCTAAATTATGATCTTCTGCATACTTGAGAGTGACTAGTATAATGATATTAATTTCTCTGGGACTGGAATTTTGAAAATGTGATGCAAAGGTTGGTTGTTTCTTTTCCTTCCCTCACCCCCAGATTGAAAATACACTAGTATTTTTTTTTAAATGCATTCATAGTCTAGTTAGTTATTAAGACACTGAAGTGACTGTTGACCTTGCAAATGAGTGTGGAAAAAGTTGCACATTTTATGTTTCCTTCATATGTTATTTCATTTGTGAGAGTCTGTCTGTAATAAGAATCTAGAGTGTGGTAAATTGGAATTAACTCTGAACCTGAGGGCAAGTGTATCTTTTTTTGGTACAGTTTCATGTTTGCATTAATCTGTCCCCCTCTAAGTGAAGGTGGGACTGAAATATTAACAACTGCTTTCACTTTTTCTGTTTTTAAAGTTATCTTTCTCCTGCATTTTTTCCACTTAAAACGCAAAAGTTTATTTTTTCTTTTTTTGATGCTGCAGTTTTGGGATTTTGGGGAGGAGTCAGATTTTGAGGGGCTGGCGTGTCTTAAAATGTTCGGTGCATCTGCCATGTCTTAAAATGCTGGGCAGAAAAGGTCTCTGAAAGATAACTGTATGTATTTTTACATTTCTTCTGCTGTGTGATTAAGATACAAGTTGAACCCTGCTTTTTAGGTGTACGTGCCTGTATTTATATCTCTGTATCTTGAAGTAAGGGGGGTTGTGGGGAAGGGATATTTTAAGATCCATAAAAATGACTTGTTCTCTCACTACTAAGATCATGCATTCTCTGGTATCGGTCCTGACACTTGGATATGAACTGTGAGTCTTTCATGCTGGAATAAAAGCCAGTAGTGAGGCTGAGCTTAGTGAGATTAACGTGTACTGCTGGAGTGGGTTCCTTTCCACCCTTCCCCTTGAGTCATTGATCTAGAGAAGAATTTAGGATCCAAGGTAGAATTTAAGTGTTAAGGCTGTGTACAGATCAGTCAGCTACTCAACATCAAGTACGTAAGCTCACAAAGTATCTGAAAGTTGATGCCCTCTCCTGCCAATCACCTAGCTTCCAATGACCAGATTATCTTTTAACACTTTGAAGGATAGTAGTCAAGTGTGTTTAAGCACTTATTACTGTTTTTTTTTTAAAGCGGAATAAATATGTATCAAAACAACTTCTTGTAATATAGGCTAACTAATTTTTATATGTTACCTGTAATTATATGTATCCTCTGTTTGTCCAGCTTAATGGAAGAAAATAGACAAAGTATTTGCTTGCTTTCAGAAAGCAATTGAGGAGAGCTTTTTATTAAGTTCATGCCCAACTGCATTAATGTAGTTACTAAAGTATTGATTTTGTATGTGCACTGCTAGTAATTATGGTTATGAATTCATAAGTTCATATTTTTCTGTTATTTGGGACTTTGGATTCAGCTAAACCATGCTTAAAAAAAATTTAAATAGCATTTTAAAAATTGTCATGGTAGATGAAGAAAGTGGAGGGGAAGAATCCTGTGGTACTAAATGATTTTTTTTCCTGTTCATTGTGAAAGCAAAATGTTAGCTTTTATGCACAGATCTACTGATACAGTAGAACTGACTGAATAAATATCTCAAATAGTCTTTTTTACAATATTAAAATTTGATTAGTAGAATATTTCTAAATTAATTTTGCTGCTTTAAGTGACCTTTTCTGTTGCTCATTGCTATCAGTAGTTGCTCTTATATTGCTAAGATAGTGGTATGATAATGCTTCTTGGCTGTGGTGGAAATGAAAGTAGCCTCCATTGCGGTGTTCTATCTGGCATCTTTTTCCAGTAAGCTTAGCCAAACTGATAGATATCCTGGGTTTATAATCAAATATTGCCAGTAATTTTAGCATAGGCTCTAGGATACATTCTTGCAAACTCCTAAGTGCTTGATAGCAGTACTAACGGCACCTAATTTTTCACAGTACATAAACAAAATTTCATATATATAAGCAGACCTTGATCATTCATGTCATATATTGAAAAAATGGAGTAACGGTAACAGGGGACTAGAAACAGTAAAATGGAAAAAAATTGTTCTGTGTTTTAAGTCACTTTTTTTTTAAATGCAGCATGGCTTTCACGAGTGTGATAGTGGAGTAAAATCCAGGTTGATTCTTCTCCTAATTGCCTTTGCAGCCACCAAAGCTCCAAGATATTGTCTGCGAGGGGTGATTTTAGATATTCAACAGCACAAATCTTTCTAGTTCTGAAAAATCCTGGTTGTTCATAACTGTTCTGAAAGGAATTTATAGCTCAAATGTAATATGGGTCCTTTTTTGTATAGTAACCTGCCCAGCAGGGGTTTGAGTTGGATTGACTTGTTGGTATTAATTAGGTAGTGTGTTTTAATTAAAAATTACAGATCTCTGATAATGAAAAAGCCAGAAGTAGAGTGTAGCCTTAGTTCTACTTACCTTCTAACTTACCCTGTTGTGGGGAAATGTGACATTAGGAGAAGTGTCAAAGGTCTTTCTTCTAACGATGTGTAAAATTCTTATTTTCTTACTCTTCCTCAACTCTTAACTTTTGGAGTCTAGTTTACTACTGAGCACTTGTATCATGGATGCCAGGTAGTCACAAACTTGAACAGATAATCTGGAAGAGACAGCATGTTCAACAGTCCCTTCTTTATAGATAAAGATGCCACTTACATCTCAAATTGAACTGAATCTTCTGTGGAAGATGGGAAGACGAGAGAGGCAAGTTAGTCTGCTCTCCTTGGTTAAGAGCTAAGAAAGCCGTTCCAGGCTTTACATCATAGACTGTCAGTTCCTGAACAGGGTGTGTATGAAGGGAGTTTCTGGCTAGATATAAACTTGATTTAATGCGATACTTATGTTAGTATTTTCAGCCATGCAAGAATTTTGGCTGTAGGTGGGAAAGCACTAGGAAGATTTTAGAAGGGAAGTTCCAGGGCCATCGCTTTAAGGGACAGCAGCCCAATTTTTTTTTATTCCTGAGAAAGCTAGGAAAGTAGCAGTGTAGTCATCAACTGTGGCATCCTTTAGAGTTTCTAGTTGGGGTGGCCATGGCACCATGGGGAGCTGATACCGGCAACGTTTTGGAAAAGGTAGCTAAGATCTGTTAAACAGCTGTATTACTTTGGATGGTTTAGGGTTTGTTAAATCTCAGTGTTTTGGCAGTGGCAGAAACACTTATTTTACTGACAATTCTGTTGCTACTCTTTGCCTTAGAAACTTTAGGAATCATGAAGCTCCAGGAATCATGAAACTCGGTTTTGTGACTGTATGTTAAGTGCTAATCAGAATCTGATCTCCTGAAGAACAGTTTCTTTTAGGAAAGATTCCATTTGTCAACATAGAAACCTAGACTTACTAGACCTTTTTTTCTTTTGGGTAGGATGTATTAGCTGTTTTAAAAACAGATGAGGAACCGTTCTTCTGTATTTTGGCACTTCATTTGAACTGGCTTCAACAAATATCACCAAGATGAGGCCATGGGTGTGTTCCACATGCATCTTAGATTTACTGCGTACAGGACCACGTATTAAAACTTTGTATTCTCAACATACGGAGTGTCTGGCAATGTTCCACAAATGTCACCAGGCAGAGTAAGCTTCTGAGAAATAGATCCAACTACTTGTAAGCAACTGTCTCCACTCTTGCCAATAGCTGTGGCTGCAGACTTTCAATAAAATCTCATGTTAAGCTAAATGAAAGGCAGCTGGTAGGTTTAGTTAAAATAATTGAAGCTGTTTTTAAAGACTCATCTGCTGCAGTGAGTTTTATTTCCCCATGAGGACTGTGGGAGCATTTGTGTCTATGTGGGCGGTAGATTCTATTTCAGAGAACATGCTTGAGATTCACCACAACTGTAGTGCTTTAAGAGGAGGTTGTTCATTCGAGGTCCTGCACTTAACTTCTTGCTGGTTTTGGTTACATTTTGTTAATCTGATAATTGACTCCATTCATACAAGTAACAGGGAGCTGTTCTGAACTCTAGCTTGCTAGCAGTGTATATGTTTCACTTTTGGCTGCCGTAGAAGGAGGAGATGATAATCAATTCTACCTTTTCTGTGTTTTGACACACTGCTTTTTCTGTTTGCATTATGTTCAGATTTGACAAAGGACAAAAATGAATGTTGGTAGAATGGTGGTTGTTGTGGTAAGCTACATATCACTGCTTCTGTGTTGTCTGTTTGATTCTGGTGTAGAACAAAGTAAATGTGTGGATTTGAAACTGTATTAGTTTTGTGCAAGGCTGCTTACACCCACCATTTTGAAAACACTTCTTAATTCTCTTTCACAGATCCATGTGGATGGTCTAATAAACTGTTCGACGTCCTGGTGAATCTGTGGTTCCAGTTGAGAAACTGATTCAGGCTCCTGTGGTGTAAGTTGGCAGTGGTGAAGTGATTTGGGTAGGTGACTGTCCACTTGTCTTAAAGGAGATGAGGGGAAATAAATGTTTTGGGCAAACTTTTTGTTTCAGTTACACTCTTAAGTGTGCTATTAATATCTTCTCCTACCCACACATGTAAGAATGACAAATTTTAACTGCTGAATTTGTATTACAGTAGCTTGTGGGGATGATGATCAATAAATATGAATTGGGGTTGCTTTCCCTCGAGGGATGCTGGGGTTATTCGCTGGGTTGGCAGTCTGGTGCACTTGGGTCTCAAGCGTGGTCTGTTTGCGTCTTAAAGTTGGTACAGCTCTGTGTGAGCACTTGTGTAGAGGCAACCTGACTTCCATTGCTTCTGCTCTATTTTTTCTGCATTATTTGCTTGCTTTGAATTAATAACCCATTTTATGGTAATGTATTCAGGTAGCTTTGTGCAAAAAAGAAAAGTAGTTTCAAACAAATGCTTCTGCCCTGGATAAGCTGACTTAGATGCTATTATTCTATCTAGAGAAAGGTTAGAGTGATTTGGGTTGGTTTTATTTTTGTTTTGGGGGAATCAGCTTTTTTTTTTCAGTTGCATGCATGTATTATTGTGGTTGTGTATACTTGTTATATTGTTAGTGGTATGTTTAGGGTGGGCTAAGACTCAGGGGATTTTTTTTAAAACTTATTTTTCATCCCATTATTTAACAGCAGATGCACGTAGATGGTCAGAAAGAGGTCATAGGCAAATAGGGAAAAAAATAACTAGAGTGATGTGGCCTTTTAAAAAAAATTTTGTCCCTGATTGAAATGCCACAAAAATCTTTGGTAGATTACAGTGTATACTGGAGTAGGATAATATACTGTCGTAGTCCTCATAAGGACCATGGAGCAAATGCATTTTTTTATTCTGCTCTCACCATCTCTTGCTCTGATTCAAGAATTTAGTTAGAATGCACCCACAAGTATGCATAACTAGCCACAGAAAATGTTTGACTTTTGAGAGGGGAAATACTTTAATGGCAAAAATAATGTTTTAAATGCTTAATAATTGCAGAAATGATGTGCTTGGAAATAAAGAAGTCATGATATTTAAATTAGGAAAAATTGTGAAAAGACAGTACCAAGTGTATGAACTTTTGCTTGAAAATGAGTTCCTTGGGAAAGAGTGGGTTTTAATGGAAAAAGCTGGATTTTGAGGAGCACATGCTTTTTTTGAGAGGAAGATCCTAAATATATACATGTATATTAAAAGTACTTGATATTCTGTGTGAGGACTTTGCAATTATTGTTTCTGTAGATCCTTGTTTACAGAATTTTAAGAAGTGCCATTTTTCTCTGTTAAACTTTTGAGGTTTCTTTCATAGTTCTCTGACTAGAGAGTGATATTGTGGAAAAATTTGTCACAAAAGAGAAACAGTTTTATCATTTGGATAGGCTGAGACTTCTAATAAGCTGATCCTGTCCTACTTACTGCCAAGCTAACCACAAAGTGGACAGTTCAGGCAGCGGTGCATGGCTTGGATTTAGAGGAGGTTCTTTCTTTTTTTATGCTACTAATAATGTTCAATAACGTTGAATGCATGTAAGATAATAGGCAAATACACATATTTGAATGTTGTTAATAATTTTAGGTTAAGTTAGAACATTGTTTTATAGTCATAGTTTCATTGTTCATCTGCTTGTTTTTACTTGGAAACCGTTCAGTCTTACTGGGGTAATTCAAATGGTGTGCTTAAATTTAGAGTTTATTTCTTCTTGCTTTGCAGTGCCTTGCTCTTAAGTCTAGTCCACTCCTGACTGTTGATTCATTAGCAGCCTTGATTAATGAGCCTTTATTGGGGGAAGAAAATCTCTACCCATTAGAGAAGAACAGAATTGGGAAGCAAATGCTTTTTGATAAGCTTGTGGCTGCACACATATCTTTAATAGTTGAATTGTAAAGCATGTTGTGATGAAATATTTACTCTAGGCATTACAGAAGACCTAGTAAGTGTTCCTGATGTTTTGTGATCATCTTGGATAGAGGCTTTTTAATGCCAATTGGGTGCATGTTCTCCAGCTTCTCAAAAGTTTTGCAATGAATTAGTTTCTGGAAAAGTTGCTGTAATTTGTCAAGCTGCAAAATTCACAGTGAGCACAATGTTAAATGCTTAGGTCCAATGTGAAGGTAATGTATCAACGTGTATTTACAGGTACTGAAATACAACATAGAAATAGAGACCATAAATGAGTTTTTACTTGCGAATAGCCAAAATACATGAAAGAGAAATGAGGCTAAAAGTTGTCAGAGTTCTTTTTTTTTAACTTTCTGTAATCCATACACTGCCTGATAGGTGAATTTGACAAGACTCTGAAATCCTCACTCTTGCAGAGTCTTGTAGCTTCTTTTGCAATGTATTTGGAGTGTATTTGGTCTTCTGACAATGCTTTATTTAAGGATGCAATTTTGAAGCTGTGTAATTACAGTTAGTTAAGCAAATGCCTATTTCATTGTCTTGCTATCAAGACTTCCACCTGAATGAAGAAAACTACATTGACTAAGAAGGATCCCCTGTGTCCCATCCCTTCAGTATTCTTGTGACTTCTTTAGTTTGGACATGTTCCAAGGTCCTTATATAAGCTCTGGTTTGCATATTTAATCTGTGAGTTAGCCCTCTTGACTTGCTGATTCATTTCTCCTTGTAGCAATAAATGCTGCCCCAAATCTCCCCCTTCCTAGTTATATTTGACAAGTTCTGGCATGAAGTGCCTGCTCAAACATATCTCAGGTGTTTCAGCTGTGAAGGTTAAACTAGTCAGCATGAGATGTATTTTATCTTGGCAGTGCACTTGGGGAACTCTTTGTTCTGTCAGCTTGGTGTTCCCTGTAGTGCCGGAGAGGCATGGACAAGCTGTCTCAGTAACTGAAATGATTCTCAGACCCATGGGCACTTCAGTATTAACATATTCTAGACTGCTTTGTTGAATGTTTTTTCGTTTACGGACTCGTGAGGAATGGTAGTTAGTTTGTCCCTTAAAATGTGTGCACCGCTAAGAGAGTCTAAACAAGATTAGGTTATCATAGAATTGACTTGTGTGATAAGCTTGCTGGCTGTCACACAGACAGAACGGGGTATTGTAAGGAAAACATCCTGTCTCCATAGAGGCAACTTTGTTTAGTTCTATGCAACAGCTAGATGTTGGGGAACTCATGCTGGCATTATGTAAGCAATTCTTGACTCTTATTTGTCAATTCAGTAACTCACAAATAAAAAACTTCTTAAATAGTGTCATAAATGTGTGGTGGTGTCAGAGGGGAAGTATACAGAGAATTCTTCTAATGTATTTAAATAGCATGGCAAATTCTGGCTTCTTCTTCCCTCTGTCTTTGTCTTTTCCATCTACATTGTTCCATGGAGATAGAATCAAGTGCTAGCTAATGTAGGCGAGTAAACTTCCTTTCGAGAGTTGTCTTTGAATGTCAGTGCCTATTTCTTCAGTTAAGATTTGCTTCTGCATCATTCACAGACCTCACTGACAATTTCCTCCTTTCCTTTAGTTTCTTGCTTCAACCCCTACCCCAGAATATGATTTTCTTAATGATCCAATTGTATACATCATAATATGAAAGTATATTTTCCTCCTAGTGGGAAGAAGTGATGGTGAGACAGAAATGCCTAATAGAATGCTTTACTTTCAGTGATGTCATAAGCAACTGTGGGGAGCTGTAATGGATGTGCCATAGTTTGGTTTTCTGCCAAAATACTTATCTTTATATGAAGAATTTTACGAGTTTACAAATTTAATTACACAAGCTTATATAAAGTACAGTTTTCTTCCTCTATCATTGCTGTGTCTGGAGGATCATATAGCAATGGTGTGGAGAGCTGTACAGATTGATGTCTTAGAGAATTTCGCATCAGGATGAGAAATACTGGATTTCACTAGATAAGACCAGGTAAATTTGAAGCTAGCCAGTCTGCATTGAGTTCAGTCCAAAGAAGCCTTACACACAGAAAGCAAAAAGAATGAGTTGCTTTTGATTTACAGGGAAGGAGTAGCATGGGAAGTGCTCTGTGTTTTGGAATGCTGTATTGCCATGATGATGTTATACTGCAGATTACATATATGTGAAGACTTTTAGTCATCCAAGACAGACAGACTGTCATTTTTTGTATAAATGGACAAAAGGCATAGTGTTTCTGCAAGTCCAAGTGGTCTTCAGACACTTCTGCTGATAAGCAAATTAGGACAAAGGTGATGATAAGAGTGAGCTAGCTGACTATGTAAGTGGTGTAAAAGGAGTGAGTTTTCCTCTTATGAAGCAGCAGCTGATTTTAGGGTGAAAAGAGGTTACAGATTTTCCTCAAACAAAATGACTTGAAGTAAACATCAGTTACAGAGGAGAGGCAAGTAGAATATCTATTAAAACATGTGCAGAAGGAAAAATACCCAACTTTTTTCTAATACAAAAATGCAAGATATTGGAAATACTGCTCATGAAGGACTGATGAATAATTCTGAAAATGTTTATAAAAAATAAAATGTTGGGTACTCAGTTTGAAGGAAAAAAGAAAAAGCTTATGGTTGATCTGCGTAGTATCGCTGACCCTTGGTAGAAAGAGTGATGTGTTTGATGGTTAAAATAGTAGCTTGCAATTTAGGAAGGGCAAAGTGAAGGAAAAGGACAATGCTATTTTGATGACAACTGAAAACAAACAACCTCTTATCAATTGGTTTTCTCTGTGGTAAGCCATAGCAGAAATAGCTTGCTATGGACTATCAAATTGCAGTCACATACAGGATGACTAACTCCCTAAGTACAGGAAACTTAATTTTTATGTGCAGGTGGTCTTGTACTACTAATACTAAAATGTTCATTTAAAAAGATGATGGATGCGGTATTTTTAGAAATCATTATAGAAGGATTTGGAGTCACACCTATTATTGAAAGGAGCCAAGTAACCGGTAGTGTATTTAAAACCTCCTTGTTTTTGAGAAAGTATAAATGACTGTGAATTGACTTTGATTGTACATAATAAATATAAAGTTTAATCAGCAGCATTTATTTGTTCCTTTTTATAAAGATCAGTTGGAAGCCATTCAGGGAAATCAGTTGTATAGAAATTCCTTTTCTACTCAGTTTTAAAGGGAAATAATTTAAAGGATGTTTTGCTACATGCTTAGAAAACATTAAATCTAAAACCAACTAATATAGTAGTGAGAAGTGCGCATCTGTTAATTAAATGAAGGGAAAAAAAACCTATAGCAATGAATTGTGGGTTAGAAGCTGAAGACTTCAGAAAGTGAAGGATGAAGGGAGTCTACCTAAGATATCGAGGATGCTAATGTTAGGACCAATTAAGTGAGTGAGAATGAGATAAAATATACCAACCCTTTATTTTTTATAAATTTGACAGATATGTTTAATTTGCTTGGCAAAATAGGAGACTTTTGTAATTGAGAAAGTTGAGAAGAACTTGATGATCCAACTGATTCGTTGGTAGGTTTATTCAACAGACAAATGGTTCACATTTTAAATTTTTTGATCAGTCAGAAAATTGTTTGATTGTAATCCTGTAATTAATTAGGTTCAATCTGGTTTTATGGTAGAGGATTCATATGTTCCCCAGAATATAATGTAAAATGATGTTTTGCTCTTGGTGCTCCCTTTTTCTCCCTCTTGAACTAGTTGCATAAGTGAGAAAGGAGCGCTGCGTATCTTTTGTATTTAAGGGCTGCTGTTTGAGGATACAGAACTGCTTGATTTGACTCTTGGCTAGATGGAGAAGCCTCTCTGGTCTTTTTTGCTAATACTAAGCCATGTAAAATTCAACCAAGAGAATGTTCTTGCTCAGTTTAGATGTTTATATGGTTGCTACCTCAGTCCTTCCATACCTTTAGTGCTAAAATGCAGACTTCAAGTAAAAATTATTCCAGAGTTATTCTAAATATCCATTCACAGCTACAAATGTTGTAATTTGTTTTGGAGCTGAAATACCTCCCCTGTAATCAAGAGGTAAAACTTTCTGAAAGTTTGGACCTGTTGTAGTAGGTCCTTAGGAGGGCCATGAAAATGATTGGAGGGCTGAAGTACCTCCCCTATGAAGACAGGCTGAGAGAGTTGGGGTTGTTCAGCCCAGAGAAGAGAAGGCTCCGGAGAGACCTTACAGCACCTTTCAGTACCTGGAGGGAGCCTACAAGAAAGATGGAGAGGGACTTTTTGCAAGAGTATATAGTGATAGGACAAGGGGGAGTGGCTTTCAACTGAAAGAGAGTAGGTTTAAATTGGATGTTAAAAAGAAATTCATTACTGTGAGGATAGTGAGGCACTGAAACAGGTTGCCCAGAGGAGCTGGGAATGCACCATCCCAGACTAAATCAGGCTTTGAGCAGCCTGATCTAGTGGAAAATGCCCCTGCCTGGGGTAAAAGGGCTGGAACTAACGATCTTTAAGGTCCCTTCCAACACCAACCATTCTATGATTCTATGAAAGCATGAAGGTGGTTTCTATAGCTGTAGCTGAGCTAATTGGAGTGCAAGAGGAAAAAACTCACATTCTTTCAGTTATCAAGGAAATTGCTTGACTCCTGCCTCTCAGGGTAGAATTGTGGGCTCATTCTTCTCCTTGAATGAAAAAATCAGGACTCAAAGTATTTTTCTGTTGGATTTTATGGTTTTTATTAAACTTCATTTATATNGGAATGCACCATCCCAGACTAAATCAGGCTTTGAGCAGCCTGATCTAGTGGAAAATGCCCCTGCCTGGGGTAAAAGGGCTGGAACTAACGATCTTTAAGGTCCCTTCCAACACCAACCATTCTATGATTCTATGAAAGCATGAAGGTGGTTTCTATAGCTGTAGCTGAGCTAATTGGAGTGCAAGAGGAAAAAACTCACATTCTTTCAGTTATCAAGGAAATTGCTTGACTCCTGCCTCTCAGGGTAGAATTGTGGGCTCATTCTTCTCCTTGAATGAAAAAATCAGGACTCAAAGTATTTTTCTGTTGGATTTTATGGTTTTTATTAAACTTCATTTATATTTTTGATTACTATGATTTGGGACAGTAAAGACACAGAGAAGGCAGATATGTCTGCTTTAAAATTTCTTCTTAGAAAGCCTAAATGTTTGTACCAGCATAACTGTATTATTTGGTTTTTATGCATGTATTTGTATAGGTGTAGCATATGTAGTGCATTTTCATGCAGAATGGGTAAAATCAATTGTTTTCCAAAGCATTATGATTACCCTTTGTGTAACCTAAAGGAGTTTCAGTAGACAAACTGGAATTGCCTCTCATGTTTCAACACAAGTGCAGGATAGACAACAGGTTGATTGTCTTTCAGAACAGGTTAGGGTGACTTAGCTCAATAGAGGAGCACCTGATGTGGGGGATGGTGATGGTAAACACTGTTTAGCTTGATGAGCAGTAGTATTTGCACAACAGCAGCCTGGTTGCTGTCAGGATTTTATTTTTAAGCATTGTTGTGAAGGCAAGAGACAATGAAAATATGAAGGAATACAAAGTGAATTCATTTTATATATCTATGTGGGAATGCTGTCTATAGTTGCTCTGAAGAATTGATGAAGCTAGATAGATAGTGATAGAAGCTAACTTTATTGACTGAGTAGTCTCCCTTTTGATTTTGAATGAGAAAATAGTTTGAAAAATAAGTGAAAATAAGCTGCTTATATCTTCAAAGGAAAGGGGCAAAATAGGAGTACTTAAACCAGCAATACAGTCAAGCAGTGTCCTAGAAATTATTTTTGTAATAAGTACAAGTTTGTGGGGTTAAGGTTTTGTTTTGGGTGTTTGGGGCTGGGGACAAGTGTGTCTACAGGAATTCAAAGGATGAAGAAGCAAGGAGAGTTGTGAGTCAAAGTAATGGGCAGGGTACTGGTGATTTCCAGAAGTAGTCAATGCATGTGATAAAAACATTGTTGCTGGTGGTTGAGATTATCTTCTGGTTTTATATGCATTGAATTTAAGTAGGCAGTCCCCAGATGTGCATATCGTCTGGAGCAATCCTGTGAGATGGAAGCATGTCAGGGACACTAGTATTAGAAAGGCAAGGGGAACAACTTGGGATGTGAAAAAAACATGTTGAAACAGAAAAAACAGCAGAAGAGTGGAGAGGAATAGGCTGACCAACAGCAGAAGAAATCGCAATGGAAAGATGAGGAAACAAGAGAGGTGACTCTTTAGAGGCTCTCACTGTTATTGAGGACGTTTTCACTTTGTCACTGGAAGGATCACCTGGAGAGCAGTGCTAGGTCTCTAAGAAGTCTTGGACTGACAGGAGATGTTAGCAATCCAATAGATTGATACTTCCCTTTTCCTTATTTTCCTTTTTATTCCCATGCTTCTGAAAGAGTCAAATTTTGACTGAGGGTCAAAGCTCCTCTTTTAAATTTCCCTCATTTTCCAGTGTGCAAACTGTAGTTGGCCTTTAAAGCAAACTGTAGCAAACTGTAGTTTGCTTCCCTCATTTTCCAGTGTGCAAACTGTAGTTTGCCTTTAAAGCAAACAGTGACCATAGGAGATAAAGACTTGATATCTGTATGGTGTGATTACCCAGGTGTTTTTACATCTAGCAAGATTTAAGTTTAAGGCTCATTACTCCTAAACTAGTGAGTGGGTGTTAGATAAATTGGTTAAGCTCTGTCTCTCAGTATTTGCTATTTCAGATTTAGGTGCTGGCCTGTCAGTCTAATCAAAGCTGTTGAAAATGTTTCTTTTTAAATGAGGTTCTAATAACACTACTGCTATCTAATTGCTAATGCTCGTTCTGGTCTCTGTTTCTATGTGTTGTGCTGTTAGAGTTTATTCTCAGCCCAGTCTCTTATTGTTGTGAGCACCAGAAAAGATTAACTTCACATGCATAATTTTTTGGATTTCTATAATTTTATGGGAAAACTGGACTATGTGCATTGTCGTAGAGCACATACATTAAAACTGTTGAATGATTTTATTCATAATTTTAAGTCTGTCTAAGTTGTAATCCCTTAATGGTATTAAAATGAGAGCTGCTATCTAGAATGAAATGAGTCCGTTAATCTCACTACTGATCTTTACTACTGAGATTTTTTTCGATACTAGAAAATATTCTAGTGCTTTTTCAACTGTTAACAAAGATGACTGACGTGTTAGAAATCAACCTGTTGGAAAGGGTTGATTTTATTGATTTTATTCTCTTTTTTAGTTACTATGTCATATTGCTAGACAGAATATTGCATAGAGGTGTCATCTAACACAGCTTTTCTCCTAGAAATTGGAATCCAGTAATCTGCAGATAAACAAGTGACTTGCTTTATGGCAGTGAAAGCTTTAAATACAGAATTAGTTGATTTGCCCAGGTCTTGTACTAGCTTGTTGGAGAAGATCTGGAAGATCCAGAGAAAAATAATTTCAGATTAAACAGATGTTAGGTTGTTTTTAAAGCTCATATCTGATTGTTTTTGTCTTTATTCAGAAGTGACAATGGAGCAGTATCTAGAAACCAGAAACCCCTAAGAACCTCTGTTGTTTGGCTATCAGATCTAATACTGCAATTCAGTTATTACTGAAAGGCATTTTGAACTGTAATGGGCAACCACAGTAAAAAGGATTTTGGAAGATGTATGGATATAATCTTCAAAATGCATTTTAGGGCATGCGGTTTGGTAGGGCTCCTATCAGTATATGAAGGGCATATTCCTCCAGGCAGTATATTTTTATGAGACAACCCTGCAAAGAATGAGAAATTGGGAATGAGGAGAAACCTACTGATTTGCAGACTACACACAAACAGCAGTTTCTGTATGTTATGCTTTGCTGATTTAAAGTAAATTTGATTAAAAAAGGGTAAGAACTGAGGCAAAACAACCCTCACTGCAATCTCATTATTGGAGGGAATATAACAAACTCATATCCTGCTCCTTTCCAGTGACTGCCATCCACGCGTGATTTTTAAGTAACAGTTGTGGTTTTATTTTTTCAGATTGAGAAGCTATGTCCACATTGGTTTCTTCAAGTTCAATCAGCAGAGGTTTTTTTTTTCGACAAGAACGACTAGGACTATTTTCCAATCAGTTGAATTCAGCATCTTAATTTCCTTAAATTTTCTTGTGAGCTGGGGCTAAATTACCTTGCATCTCTGCAATTTCAAATGACAGAAAATTTTTATTACCTTAATGAGCTGTTTGCCTTTTAGTTCAGGTAGCTTATGGGCCTGGATTGTTTTTTGTGTTAGAGGAGGATTGTTATCCTGTTACATAGCTAAAATCCAGGGGGATTCTATAGCTTCTTTTCATCCATGAAACAAATCACCTCTAACAGTATTTGCAGATTATAAATTAGCTGCAGCAAAGGGGTTGGGTAGCTTTAAATTATACGGTAAAAAGTGACAATTGTGCTCCATCATTGATTCTCGGGCAGGTAGGGAGATCTGACAGCAAGCCAAGGCTTAGTGTTTAGAAATTGGCTCAAACCATGAGATTAAGCAGTAGCATTAATCTTTTCCAGAGTAATGTGATAATGTCACGGAGTTACAGATCATACCTTGGTGACAGATGGTGCATGCCTGTGTGAAGTGTAGTAGGGTAAAAATACTGTTTGGTTTGATGTTTTATATGTTTAGTCACAATCAGTAGCTGTTGTAGTTAGTTAAAAATTTTGTATCAATTCAAACAGGAAACATCAGCTTCCGGGAAGACACCTGTTCAATTGTCCAGAGCTTACAAAAAAAAAAATTTAATACTGGACATTTGCCTTCAGGGTATATCCCTACTTCAGTTCAGTGTGTTTTTAAAAATTCCTGTCTCTGATTCTACATTGTTGCTTGCTTGACTATATAATTTCTGTTTTCAATATAGAAGTGTATACCTCCTGGTGTCTTTGTTACTGTTTATAGACAGCACTGACATTCAAGTTGGTTTGTGCAATAATTGACAGTTGAAGCTATGACAAGTATCTGATAGTTCTTGTTTTATTTAAACCCACTCAGACAAGCAGTAACACAAATATTTTTGTTTCACTTCGCAAGTTAGGAGCGCAGCTGAAGTTAATTTCCTTCATGGCTGTGAATATTTAGCAATTTTGCAAGCATGTTGTCAGATTGCTAATTGTATTTGTAATCAAACTGTCCAGTGATGTCTCCTAATTCAATTTCGTAAAGCAGGGAGGAACAAAATATATGCAGGAGGAAGTAAAATGTTCATAATAGCAATTGTTAATTGGAAAGTTATGCCTCTACACATGTCGGGGGGGGGGGNCATCTAAAAATATTTTTAAGTGTTGCTTAACTAGCACTGCTCACCTCTGCCCTGAAAGGAAAGAGAACTCAGGAATTTACATACCCTAACAATGACTTGGCTGGTAGTGTGAGATCTATAATTAAATATACAATTATAGCAACTGTTTGCTGTTAGTTTCTTCTCTTTTTGCAACAATTTAAATTTGAAATCTCCATTATGCTATAAAGTTATTTTTCTAAACTAGCTGAAATGTACAAGATTCATCCAATTCCTAATATCGATTTCATAACATATTAAGATAACTTAGGTCTTATTAGTTCCAAGAATTTAGTATTTTATGCATAATTTGGTAAATTCAAGTATAAAGCCTCAGCTGTTGAACAGTTCAAACTGTGTTGCAGAATCTGCTGGACCAGCCAGTAATGATAAAAGGCCACAGGCACAAGATGAATTCAAACATTTGATGCCACAAACATTCACAGAATTGGTAAAATTTGTAGTCTAAATTCTGTCACGGCCATCTGTATTTTGATAGTTTGAAACAGCTCTAGGGTTCGGTTTTGTGCATGAGCTGTGTTGTAACTGGCAGAATATCCACCTGATACGGGAGGTGTATTAAAAGTATATCTGACTGCCCAGGTTTTAAATTGAGAGAAACATACCATCTTTATTGGTCTTGCTGTTGAGGTGTAACTAGTAGATTGTTCATCTGGAGTGCTAGAAACCTATACTTAAAAGTTGTCCAAGAGGACTTGAATCTTAGGTCATTTGTCTTTCAGGACAGCAATGCACAGTTTGTGACAATCCTGAGTTCATTCAGGTGGAGGACTTATCCTAGGATTTATCTGATAAAGTTTCACATGTTCTTATTGGAGAATTGAGTATACAGGTTTTTATACCCTGTGCTTTGTCTTTCTTTCATGCTTGGTCATACTTGCTTTAGTATCCAAATCACTTATTTTTTCCTCATATTAAGTAGTTAACGTGTTATCTGTTAGTGAGTCAGCACCTACTTAATGCGATATTTAGACAAGTGCTGTTTGCGCACAAGAAGTGTGGGTGTTGGCTGCCACCAGCATTTCATACGTGCCCATGGTCCCTATAAGACTTGGTGCCGTATTTCTGGAGTACTGCGCAAATAAAATTAGATATGTCCCTCCCTAAAGTATTTCAATATCTAATAAAAGATGTGGGTATGATGAAGTGGGGGAGGAAAAAGGGTTTATCTGGTGAATGGCAGTAGGCAAAAAGAAGTAAGGATCATGATAATAGCATAATACAAGTTAACCACCTACTTAATTTAGATCAAGTATATCTTTTTCTAGAAACAGTGGTGTACATTCTGGTGTTGCTTAGTGTGTGTATGTATGACTGAGTTTTGTGGTTTCAGTTATAAATATTACTACTGATCCAGTTGGTATATTCTGTCTCTTATGTATTCTTGCTCTCTTAGTCATTTGTTTTCCAAATTTTCCACGTTCCTCATCTTTCCCATCATCAGTCTCTCTTGTTCTGCAGTGAAAGAAGGCTGAGTTCTGACCACATTTGCTGTGGCTAACAGTAATAGGACTGAAGAAGCTTTGGCCTTTTGGAGTGGTCACTGTCTAGGATCCATGTGCTGATGGGAAACTAAAGAATGAAGGGGGGAAAGGGTGAAAAGGAACAGGGCCACATAGGAGCAAAGGGTGAGGGCACCAGATCTAAATAGTTCTCTCTTGGATTTGCAGTCTCTCTTTTTATCCTCAGTGTTCATGGCACATTGTTTGTGGTGCTGATTGGCATCCTGATGTGACATAGGTATGTTCAGCTCTCTCAAAAGTTAATGTCAGTTCTGCTGTAGCAGTGGAAATCTTTGAAATGGCTGAACCTTGTGTGAAAGTTGTTGTAACCTGAAAAAAAAATCCTTTTTCTTTTTAATTCCTATATTGAATCAAGTTGGATTATTTCTGTTACCACTAACAACAAAGCTTCCTCAGGGTTAACTATACCTCAGTTTGTAGCTTGGCACAGCTGCTCACTTTTAGTCAGGGGGTTAGCACAACTGTCACTTAGAGAAAAAAGGTTTGGTAAAGAATTGTGACTGTGCACAGGGTACAGACTGTTGCTATTCTTAAATGTGTTGGTTTTGTCCCTAAGAATGATCTGTAAGGCCAAGATAAGTGGTCTACAAAACGACCTCAGGTAGTTTTCTGTTGCGCATGGTTTATTTCTTGTTTTTTATTAAGTTCAGGTACTGCTGTATGGTATACTTCAAAGACAAGAATCAAGTTGTTATGTAGAGATCACTAAACTTGTTTGTGTTAAAAATGTGTACATTAAATGAGTATAGTGTTTAAGGATGCCATCAATATTAATGTTTTAAAGCCTTCCTAAAATTCTTAATTTTTAGCATTAAGTTGGGAGTAGAAAACCACTGTTGTTTCCATTTTCTGTGTTTTCATTTTTGTCTTGGTTTCTGGTTATTTGAGCTGATTTGATGGCATGAAGTAACAGAAACAGTGAACATCAGTAGTGCCTTAAGCAGAATGATTAGGAACATACAGTAACAGTTTAATCACCCTTGCATTTACCATTCTGGAAAGCAGCCTTGGTTTATAGATTTTAATAAATTGTAAGTGTGTGAACACCAGCTCTACTTTCCTGTAAAGCAGAATATATTGATCTAAGCTGTCTTCATTCTGGAAAGATATTTGCCTCATACCTTTTTTTTAATGTGAACTGGTGCATTTTATATTATGCATTCATGAATGATTGAATCAATGTGTGATTACTCAGTTGCTTTAGTAAGACTTGGAAAACGACTACCTAAGATAGTAATTACATTGACTAGACAATTTTGCTAGAGTGGAGGCATAGAAACATGTATCTCCATGGTTAACAAAAAACACTAAGTCTCAGCTTTCTCCCCTGGAAATGTTTCCAAATAATCCAACTGATTTGCTTCCTTTGACTTCCAAACTGACACTGACTTTAACTCAAAAGTAGAGTTTGACTTTGTAGCATCTAATGTTGTAGTTTCTTCTGATGTGGTTGGTGGTGGTGGGTTGGACCATGTCATCTGGAGAGGTGCCTAACAACCTCCATCATTCTGCAGTTCTCCGTGCTTGGGGAAAGAAAGTAAAATAGTGTTGTATCTTACTGCTCCTCTGGAGTATATGGGGTTTAAAGGCAATTAAAAGGCACAGTGTGATTCTTACCTGCAACAGCTATGCCTTCTGAGGGTGTTGTAGATCTAACCGTTTATGCTTAATGACAACATGGTATTTGGTTCTTTATATTAGAATACATAGAATATACAGAATAACTTTTCAGAGCATGTGCTGAGACAGGCATCTCAATTTGTAAATGATTCCCTGAAGTTTGATGAGATCTGAAACTCCTCCAACCTGGTGCATGTGCATTATAACAATTTTTCACTGGTGAGATCAAATGCAGACATACTGGTCATTTCTGCACTAACTGCACTATTATAAAATGGAGTTTTGAACCCCAAACAATTTCCCTAAGTTTAGGTATGTTTGTTTTGTTGCAAAACTGCTATTTGTACTCAGAACACTTAGACATAGTTTTTGTAGCTATATCCACAGAGGTGGAAATGCTGCGTTTAAAAAAATTGAGGTCACAGGTGCAGTCTTCATTTATGCCTTGGAGACCCTTTTTTTGGCCAGCTTCCCTGAAGAAAAGCAGTCAACCACAAAATTAAGCACCTCTGATTCATCTGTGTGTGCACGGGTATGAATGTGTTTCCTTAACTGTCTTGTGCAAAAGTGCTGTTGTGATATTGTAAATAACAAAATTTCACTTTGTTGCACTCTAGGCAGTCCATTAAGTTTTATGATAATTAAAAAGACCTCTAATAGAACTGTAGATAATCTGGCAGAACAATGAAACTCTTAATATTAAAATATAATTCATATAGCAAGTTAGCCAGTCCAGGGACCTCTCATAGTGCCTTTTCCATTCCATATGTTGACAAGCCTACCCGTAGCCCTTGGCAGAACACTTTTGAACTGCATGTCCTCTCCAGTATACCAGCAGGTTATTTTGGGGTGTTCTGGAAGCAAATGTGAACCTTTGTGTACTTGCTTAGAATGTGCCATCAGCTGTCCTGTTCCTGCACTAAAGGATTCTGGTTGTCAGCAGCTGTGACAGCATTGGTACTAGGAGGTAACAAATCCTCAAGTAGGTCAGTCTCATGCTGCTTGAGGTAGTATTTTGTTATTAACATCTTAAACTTGACCACCCAAAATCAGTAGAAGGATAGTTCTGCTCCCTGAAACTTGTTAGATTTCTGTCAATGAGACAGTTCGTTGTTTCTTTGCTTCACTCTAAATGTCTGTCTTTGGTTCAGATACTGAAACAACAAGATACAGTGAGACAGGATGACAGCATCTGCTTCCAGGAAAAACAAGATGGGTTAGTTTTTGAGAATGGTCTCTAAATCCTTTGTGTCTCCCTGGTTCTTCTCTCTTATCCCTCCTTATTCCCCAGTCTGGGAATCTGAGATGAGCTAAGCTGTCTGTGGTCTGCAGGCCTTTCTACTTTGTGCAAAATATGTTTAATTTCAAAAGGTATACTGTCTAGAGATAAATATTTTCTCAGCTGTGTTTATCTTTTGTTTCCTCAATCAAAATCATATGTTGTTTTTTTTGTTCAAATTAGCTCACTGTAAGGCACATATTTCCCACCAGTGTGGCAGGTTGTGATTGAATTAGAATCTTGCCAGTAACCATGGACAGTAAAACTTATTTATTATCATTGTGTATGAAATGATTATGCGCATCTGCATGTACTCCCCTGATCATTTGGCAGGCAAAGCCTTCTTGATCAAGTACGGTAATACTGATGGTGCATACAGTTGCTCTTCCTCAGTCTGCTTTGGAACCCCTCATCTTCCTCATCCCCATTTCAAAGGGCAAAAAACCAACTCATCTCCTTGCCCTAAAATTGTTCTTGGTTTACAAGACATATTTTAGTGATTCACTATGGGATCCATTTCTGCTTAATATGAATCTCTGGTATGGATAATTCTGATCAATCTGAAGTCTTTTTAGCTGAATGGACTTTACTGCTGAATGTGAATGGATGTTTAAGGACAAGCACAGATACTATGGATTCTGCAATACTCTCCTGGAGTTATTTGAAAAAGTGTTCTGCTGGTTTTACTGTTTTCAGTACTTAATATGTAGGATGGTTACCAAGGGGTGAAGGCTGCCTGAAATGTCTCTGAAGCAAGCAATTTTTAGGATACTTATTTCCAACCCTTACTGAAATGAAGAGCATGTTGTGGTTTACCCACTCTCCCTCTCTCTTTTTTTTTTTTTTATTTTGTTGGTTTGGTTTGGTTTCCTTAAACAGTCTGGAGAAAGTAAAAACTGCTTGGACCTCATTCATTGTACTGAAGTACAACCCTACATCCTGATCTGTTGTGTAAAAATTTGCTATGAGTGTTCTGGGTACATCAGTATTCTTTCAAAGTTGTCCTCCAAAAGCAATTGAAAGAATTCTGAGGATTGCAGTGAACTGTGACCCCATTGTAGAAGGCAGCCGCATTTGTCAGACATGATTTCCCCTTAGTGAAGCCATGCTGGATGTCACGAATCACCTCCTTATTTTCTGTGTGCCTTAGCAGAGTTTTCAGCAGGATCTGCTCAATGATCTTTATGGGCAGTGAGGTGAGACTGACTGACTTGTAAGTTCCATGGGTCTATTTCCCTCTTTAAAAATGGTGGCTATGTGTCCTTTTTCCAGTCATTAGAACTTCCACAACTTCTCAAGTGTGAAAAATAGTAGCTTATCTACTTCCTTTGTCAGTTCCTTCAGGATCTGTGGCTGTACCTTATCAAGTCCCATGGACTTGTGAAACTTCAGGTTATTTAGATGGTCTCAAACCAGATCTTCTCCTACAGCAGGTAGTTAGTTCTTCATTCCTCCGGTCCCTGCCTTTATCTTCTGCAGCTCAGGTGAGGTGGCTGGAGAACTTGCTGGTGAAGACTGAGACAAAAAAGTAATTGAGTACTTTAGCCTTCTCTGTGTCCCAGGTAACCAGTTCTCCAATTTCCTTTGGAGAGGACCCACATTTTCATAGTCTTCCTTTTATCACCCATGTGCCTATAGAAATAATGGAAGGGACCTTAAAGATCATCAAGTTCACACCCTCCTTCCATGGACACTTCCAAGCACGGGGCATCCACAACTTCTCTGGGCAATATGTTCCAGTGCCTCATCACCCTCATTGTAAAGAATTTCTTGTACTGGACGCAGTACTCTTGGTGCGGTGTTACGAGGGCGGAGGAGGGGTGCACAGTCACCTCCCTCTGCTGCTGTTTTGATGAAGACCAGGATACAATTGGCTGTCTGGGCTGCAAGCACACACACTGTTGTCCAGCTTTTCATCCAGAAGAACCCTCAAGTCCTTCTCAACACGGCTGCTCTCACTGAGTTTGCCTCCCAGTCTCTGTTTATGTTTGGGATTGCCCCGACCCAGGTGCAGCACCTTCCACTTGGCCTTGTTGAACTTTGAGGTTCTCGTGGACCCTCTTCTGAAGTTTGTCCAATTCCCTCTGGATGGCAAGGAAGCCATCTTATAGAAGCTTTTCTTGTTGACCTTGATGCCCCTGGCCAGATTTAATTTTACCAGTGCTTTAGCTTTCCTGACCTGATCCCTGGCTGCTCAGACAATCTTCCTCTATTTCTCTTAGGCTATCTGTCCTCAAGCTAAAGCCAGTGGTAAGTTGGAAATGAAATAATTTAGTGGAATGAGAAATACTTGCTCAGTTGTGGGAAACCCCTGGAGACTCGCAATCCATCTGGCAAGCATTTTCTAGTAGCATTTGGATTATACTTAAGAAAGAGTAAGAACAGGATGGACACATATGATAATTACCCAAGTACTCTCCCCATAAAACTGAATGCTAGGTCTTTTTGTTTAGAGGAACATATCGAGACTCAGTCTGATGTGATTGATATCATGTGCTAGAGCATTGTTAAATAAGATTTCATAAGGTATTTTTACCTTGAGGGTAACTTCTAGTCATCTAAAGCACCTGGTACCATTTCTGCAAAACAGCTAGAAAAGTGGTGATCTGAACTAGCTGAGGTCTTTGTGGTGTTGCACCCTTAAGGGGAAGGGAGCACCCAAGATTTGTAGATATTCATTGGTTGAAAGGAATGAGAAGTCAGATGATCTGCAAAAGCTTGTGAAGTTTCATTAGTAAATTACACAGTTGGCTTGGAAATTGGTATGTTAGTACCCTGGCCTCTTATGTAAGCACATAGCAGTGGATTTTAAATAAAGGGGTAGGGTGTAAGGGAAGAGAGAGAGAGGTACGAATTAAAGAGGGGGAAAGGGAAGGAGGAAGGAAAGAAGAAAGGAAAGAAAGAGATTTCCAGTCCTGGCTGCAACATCAGTCCAGCTGATGGCATGTCCTGGGGCCACTGCCTGGGCTTAGGTTGTGGTACCTATTAATAGATAAACTTTCCCTGCCCTGGAGATAAGTGTCACACTTTCCATGCAAATTAGTTACCACTCACAGTCCGTTCCTCCAGGTCTTTCTGGAAATGGGTCAGAGGGCTTTGGGGGCCTTTGGTGGTCTTATTCCCCCCATATAATCCATGCCTGCTTCTCCACCTCATTTCTGTGTTTGCTGTACTGAGTTGTGCTTATCTCCAGGAGATAGATAAAAGACCTTTGTCCCAGAAAAGTGCTGTCCTACCTCCGTATGGCCCCTTGTCCTGTCACATCTTGTTCTTTCTCACAGCGTGTTACTGCCAACAGTCCTTGGCTGTTGTTACCTACAGTCCTTGGTTGGTGCCACAGCCACCCTGCTGTTGGGTGTTTGAGACATACACATTAGCCCCTTGTCTTCTAGACTTCTGCAGTTCTGGTGCGTGGTTACTTTGAGCTCCTCCAAATACTCTGGTTTATTTTCTCAGAGAGTTTGTTGTGCTTTCCTGCAAACTGTCTGGTGATAGGAGTGTTTAAGGTTCCTGCTGTTGGAAGCTCATCAGTGCTTGCAGTTGTAGTTACAGCACATTCTTAGCTGTCGTCTTTTGATAGAGACTTAAGGTTATGTGACTCAATGTCACAGTTTCAAGTGACATTGTGGAAACATCAGTTGCACTGAGTTCATTACTTTTGTTTGATTTTGTAACTGATGTCTTTCGTTCAGAGACTTGTGCAGCTGCTAAATCTCTAAAGCAGAATGACCTGAAATATCCAGGTAGTGTTGTGTATTCTTCCCCTCATGCACACACTTGCTGTATTATTGCCTCTGGATGTTTGAGACTGTATGAGTTCCTTCTGCTTGGGTTGAAGTCTGCAAACAGTTCAAATGGTAATGACTCCCTACCGGTAGATTTTATTCTTTTAGGCATTTCAACAGGGGCAGCCTAACAGGTGTCAGGAAATGATGCAAGAGTAATCCCTTTTTGTTTATTGCTTTTGTGATGATTATGGGGCTAGCTATTTCTTTGATAATTTTTCTTCTCTGAATGCTTTGCCTGCAGACTCTTGACCTTAGGTCTTTATCTTTCAGAGGCACAATCACCTGACTGTCTTTTTGTCAGATCCAGCTCTGCACTCTTGTGTTCTCTGGATGAATTCTGCTTATCCTAGCAAAACTATTGCAGACCTGCATTTCTTCTGTTTGGGAGTTTGTGTACAGTGCCTCTGAAATAGCTTTTGTAAAGATTAAATAGTTTTGCATTAGGAGCAAAGTGCTGTGGGAAAGGAAAGAAACATGCAGCCATGGTAGTTTGACTAACTTTTCTAAGAGCCCAAGTTTCAGAATCTGGTTTGATCCTTGATGTCTTTCTTGATCTTTTTAATTGTCTTGAGTGGTGCTGCTCTGCATTTCTGAGGCTGGCTAAACTAATAGAGATTTTTTTTTTTTCAGTAGGGAACTTGAAAGGCTTGAGGCTTTAATACTACTTTTACCCCTTGCTATTTGCATGTCTTGGATGCCCTTCTGTTGAAAATAAATGAATAGTAGATGTATGCAGTGTAGTGCATTGGAGTTCATTTATTATGAATGCAGAAGCTGACACCAGTGACTCCCAAATGAGGAGCAGGACATGCAATATGCAAAAGCTGACTATAGTGCAATCCTGCTGTGGCAGTCCTGACTTCTGGGAGTGGGAGTTCATTGTCCTGTTTCTTACCCCAAAACAAGGAACTTGCTTTTCTCCTGGAACAAGTTGATTTTAAATCTCTTTCAGGATCTGTTTATTTTATGGTGTCCTGATTGGGCTTTTATTAAAAAAGAAATTAAATATAGTTCCATTTATAGGCAAATCCTTTGAAAGAAGCTACTACCTGTGATCCCCACAATTTAAATTCTTTTCTAGATACTGAAAATTTGACAGATTATACTCTGCTTGACTTAGCTTCTTGTCTGTTCTACATAACTTCGTGCTCAGTTAGATGATCTGTCTGACTACAGTGATATTTAATCCCTCCGAAGATACGTTCTACTTCTGCCTTTGTTGGAGGCAAAATTAATCCTTCCCATTGGTGCCACCACTGATTTTGAGTGTGTTCAGTCAAATACACTGGATGCTTTCATTTGCTTTTAATTATTCTACTTCAGTGAAGTTAGCATCAGAGATCTCTTATGCCTTATAAAATGTGTTGCAACTTTCAAAAAAATTCCTAAAGTTAACAATGCAAAAATGTACTCTTTTGTCTTTGCTTAATTTTTGATGTATTTTTTCTTAGCATTCTTCAGAACTGTGTGCAAGAGAGATCTGTGTGATACTTAATACTTTAATACAGTAACTATAAAGGGAGTAAAAATGAAACAACTTTGTAGACAGAGTGCTTTAAAATAAAAGTAGGGTAAAAAGCAATGTTTTGTACACAAAACAATTATCTCCTTTGAAAGTATATATGCAGTTTTGCTGTCTTGCAAGTCTTTCAAGTACTCCGAAATATTCAGGCTGTTGTTCACACAAATGTACACCTTTTCTTTTAACAAAACCAAAACTATGAGAGCCAAATAAATATCCAATACAATGAAATATTAGTTTGTTCTTATCTAGTAGTGGTAGGGTTGACTAAAATTTGTCTCTTTGTCCTAAACAGAATGTTGACTTTGAAAGCTCAGGGAAGAAGCAGCAGGGAGAAAAAAGTAACACAGTGGTAAGTACATTACTTTTCTTTCCTCTGGACAAACTGCCTAATGTATTAAAATAGAAATCCTCTTATTTATCCGTATTTTGTTATAATTGCCTTCAAAGCACTTGAATTTTATTCTGCATCATCTGTCGTGTTACTTTGAAGGCAATTTTCTTAGCTCTGCATATCTGTTGAAGACCCAAGTAAATTACATCTATTCACGTGTATTTGTGTGTATATATAGAAAGGGGAATATAGGGAAAAGGAAAATAATTCTGTTTTAAAGCTCAGTGGCCACAATTAAGCGTTTTGGCTTGAGAACTTTGGAGTACTGGGTTTTGTAATTTCTTTTTTTTTTTTCNGATAAAAGGTACTTGGAAAAATGCTTAAAATTTTTGTTATGTCTCTTAGTGTCCTTTCTGGTTTGCTGCTCTAAAGCCTAGACATGCATCATATCATATAATTTCTCTCTTACTGGTGTGTTAATGTTTTTTAACTAGAGAGCATATATAAAAATGTGAAAAGTGTTAACAAGACAAAGTTTGATTTGCTTTCAAAGCTCTATGGAAAAGCAACACATGTTTAGAATCAGCTTTTTTCTATATTAAATGATGCCAACGCAGATGGCACTGGCTTGCTTTTGCCTCATATTGTAAGGGTTTGTAGAGGCAAGGATTTTTCATGAATTAAAGGAGTACCCAATAGTCGTCAGAAGATCTATATGAATTCCTTCAGAGAAACTGTTACTGCCTAGTCCCCCTCCTGCCCCAGAAAAAAGACCCCAACAACATATGACAGCAGCTTCCATCTGCTCTGATTTTATTAATAGGGCTGCTCGGATTGTGGAAATGCTAATAAATATTGACTCCTCAATGTAATTTTGGGACTATAAAATATTGGTTTAAAGGATACATTATGTTCTGCGTATTTTATCTGGCATTTCTATAAACAGCAAATGCTTAAGTAGATAGAAGCATGTGCGCATGCTTGTGTTTTCTAACCTTTTGTGTAGCCTACAGTGCTGTAGGCTTTGTGTGCTTTGGCATTCTCCACTGAGCTAATAATCCGTGCTGTTGCCGCACTGCCTCAGCTGTGCTTGCTGCACCATAAGGTTTGTTGCTTCCTATGGGCAAATGGCTAGCACTGCCTCTTGCCTTCACTTCCCCTGTGCTGGTTCATCTCTTTTGAGTGTGGTGGTATAACTAGAGGAATTAAGGGAGAATCTCTTCCTTTCTGCTGGAATAGATATTGACGGTATGCAATACACTGTATTCTCTCATACAGTAGATCCAAATGTAATCCCTCAAAGAACTAAACCTGAAGCATAAACATTATGCTTATTATGGTTTTTTACCTCTGCCAGAAGCTTACCATCTTTTAGTCTGGTTGCTCTGTGTATTTAATTTTCATTGTTTTCTTTGTATAGAAAGTCAAGAATTTGTTTCTGTGGATCTTATTCACAATAGCAATGAAAGAAAAGGAGGTTGTTTAATGGAGAAATCAGTGGATTTGGAAAGCAAAGCAGTTCTGAAGTAGCTTGGTTCCAGTTAGCTGTACCAAATAGCTATGATTACTAGGTATATAGTAGCTGTGATTATTTCTACTGTGTATTTTAAAAAAAGGAGATGTGGCTAGTGGCGGATGGAGTGCGCTTCAGTATCCTGAACTGTGTCAGTTCCATAATGTAAAGGAATTCTTTAGCCATCTCAAAACATCGGTACTGAAATACTGAAATATCAATGTCGTGGCTTTTAAAAAAGCTTGGGTTTTTGCGTATTCCGTGAAGGTTTGTGGGACTCCTGCAGTTTCCTTTGGACTCCAGTTTGCCATAGTGAAAATCACTGCACTTATATGGTGCTTTTTTTTTTTGATCTGAGGAAGAGAAGTGGATGAGATTCAAACACAGTAGTTTTAAAAATCAATTTATTCCTGCCTCTTAAGGTTTTCTTAGTAACCCGACAAATACACACCCAAAGAATATGCAATCAAGTGAAACATCAGAAATGAAGCTCAGATCTGATGCTAATCTCAGCAACGTTGTTAATGGTATCCAATTAGAAACCATTCTTCAGAGGAAATGCTATACTGGCACTTACTTGGATAGATTTACTGTCCAGATGGTAGTTATTTTCTAGGGCTGTCTCAGAAAAAGAGCAAAAGAAAATGCGTGAGAACATACTTGCAACTACCTGGGCTGCAATCATGTTATGACAGTGTGTGTGTTGCTGTGTAGTGTTATGTAGTGTTAATATGAAAAGTCAATATAAATATTTTAAAAGAGTAAAAAGTACAGTTGCTTGGTTATCTGAACATTTTAAAATTTAGTTTTTTCCTGTAAACTTAATCTGTAATTTTTCTCTCTCTCTTTTGGTAAGGATATTGTTGTAATAGATCTTGCCTTAAATTCACAGAATCATCGTTACAAGGCACCCCAGGAGATAATCTCATCCAAGGCAGGGTCACCTAGAGCAGGTTACAAAGGAGCAGGTCCATCTGTGTTTTGAATGTCTCCAGAGAGGGAGACTCCATGACCTCCTTGGGCAGTGTGTTCCGGTGCTGTGCCACCCTCAGCATGAAGAAGTTCTTCCTTATCTTGAGGTGAAATTTCTTGTGTTGTTGTTTATGACCATTGCTTCTCATCCAGTATCTGGGCACCATTGAAAAGTCTGGCACCACCCTCACCACCTGTGAGATATTTAAATGCATTGATGAGATGCCCTCTCAGTTTTCTCTTTTCTAGACTAAACAGGCCCAGCTCTCTCAGTCTCTCCTCATAAGAGAGATGCTCCAGACCCCTCATCATCTTTGTGACCCTTCGCTGGACACTCTCCAGGAGCTCCATTTCTCTCGTGTACTGAGGAGCCCAGACCTGGACACAGCACTCCAGATGTGGCCTCACCAGGGCCCGGTAGAGGGGGAGGATCAGCTCCCTTGACCTGCTGGCCACACTNACCTGCTGAGGGAACCTTGTATCCCTTCATCCCGGTCAGTGACAAACAAGCTGAGTGAGACTGGACCCAGTGCTGATCCCTGGGGAACACCACTGACTGCAGGCCTCCAACTGGATTCTGCTCCCCTGATCCTGACCCTCTGAGCTCTGCCATTCAGCCAGTCCTTGATCCACCTCACTGTCAATTCATCTAAACCACATTTCCTGTGCTTACCTATGAGGGTGTTATAAACACAGTGTCCAAAGCCTTGCTGAAGTGGAGGCAGACAACATCCACTGCTTTCCCTTCATCTACCCATCCTGCCCTGCCATCACGGAAGACTGTCAGATTGGTCAAGTGTGATTTCCCCTTGGGGAATCCATGCTGACTGCTCCTGATGACCTTCTTTTCTTCTACATGCTTAGTGATGACCTCCAGAATGTTCTGTTCCATCACCTTTCCAGGGATGGAGGTGAGGCTGACTGACTCGTAGTTTCCAGGGTCCTTCATGCTCTTTTTGAAGATGGGAGTAACATTGTCCTTCATCTACTCACTGGGCACCTCTCCATGGTTTTTCAAGGATGATGGAGAGTGGCTTAGTAACATCATCTACTGGCCTCCTCAGCACCTGTGTGTACATCCCATCAAGGCCCATGGATTTATCAATGTTAAGCCTATCTAGTTGAATCCTCAATGATCAGGGGAAGGTCTTCCTTTTTCCAGCCTTCCTCTCCTTGCCCTGAGGTCTGGGATTCCTGAGGGCTGGCCTCAGCGGTTAACACTGAAGCAAAGGAGGCATTCAGCAATTCTGCCTTTTCTGTCTTCCATCACCAGGACATCCATCTGACTCTTCAGTGACCCCACATTTTCTCTAGTATTCCTTTTGCTGATGATGTACTTGTGGAAGCCCTGCTTGTAGTCCTTGATATTCCATTACAGACTCAACTTGAAGCAGATCTTGGCCTTCCTTGTTGCATCCCTGCATTCTGTGACAATGTTCCTGTCATACTCCCATGTGGCCTGTCCCTTTTTTCTACATTCCATAAATTTCTTTCTTCTACTTGAGATTTGTTAGAAACTCCCTGCTCATCCATAAAGGTCTCCTGCCCCTTTTGCTTACTTTCTGGTTCACGGGAATGCACTGGTCTTGAGCTTGGAGGAGATGATGCTTGAATATTGACCAGCTTTCTTGGACACCCTTCTAGAGCCCTAGCCCATGAGATTCCCCATAGCAAGTCTTTGAAGAGGCTGAAGTTAGCTGTCTCGAAGTTTAGGGTTCTAGTCCTGCTTGCTGCTTTGCTTCCTCTACACAGGGTCATCTTGAGTTCCGCCATCTTCTGGTTGCTACAACCAAGGCTGCCTCCAGCCTTCACATTTTCAGTCCATCCTGGTTTGTTTGTACAAGTTCCAACAACACACCTTTCCTTGTTGGCTCTTCTGCCACTTATGTCTAAAAGTTACCTTCACTGATCTGCAGGAACTTCTTGGACTGTGTGCTGGGCCGCGTTGTCTGTCCAAAAAATACGAGGGTGATTGAATTACAGATCTATACTCCCATTACCTCTGACTTACTGATGTTTTGGTCTAGGCTTATAAGGATATTGAGTATCACTGCATTTCAATTAAAGACTACACTTGAAATAGAATACTTTATTACATAGGTTATTTGCCAGAGATTTTTTTCTTCTCAGTTTAAAAATAATACTTCTGTTCAGTTTTGACAAAGTCATTCTGGTTTTGTCATTGTTAAGCTTTTGCTATGATAAGGCCAAGTACTGCTGACTGCTTTGTTGCAGAAAATAAATAGAAATAATTATTCTAAAGAGTTCTTTTTATATGCTGAGGGTGGATTTTACTTGTCAAAATTAACTCTTGATGTTTGTTTTAGCATAGGCAGTTTAGATGAACTTTTCAGCTAAAAAATATCTATTACAACACATACGTAGTTAGAGATTCTTTAGTTCCAGTAAAACAGGAAAATGCTGTTGTTGAACCAAGAAAATGTTATTAATACAGGTAACACCACTGCAACTGCAACAAGTAAAGAGGTTTTATAATATGGTTTGATGAGAAGCTTCACATTCTACTTGTGTAAAGGATTTCTAATTATTTTAAAGCAAAACAAAATAGAAATAGTAAATTGAAATCTGGTTAGAATTTATTTATAGAATGCAAGAAACAGATAATTTAAGTAAATGTCTCCAGAATTCATACCTGACATTGCTTTTCTGAGAGTTAGCTGAAATTATCTTGCTGCCTTGGCCCTTGGAGATGGGTGGATGGTTTGGGGGGGTTTTTTTGATTGCTTTAATATATAGAGGCACTGAGAACTTGCAAAGTAGCTCACCCCAAGAGGAACTTTGAATTTGATACTTTGGTAAGTTAGGAGTAGAGAACGGCTGGGTTTGATTATATTCTGGTATGCTGGATCAGTAAAAAATCCCTGCGCTCTCTGTTCCCTTAGTTTTCTAAAAAAAATTTAGCAAGCATCCTTAATATTTTTTCATTTAACAATTGTCTATTCACTGTATTTACTACCATGTTCTTCCTCCTGTTGTTACCATTCACTATTGTTTTTTCAAGAGTAACGCCTTTTATTTCTTTTTCTCTGAATGCTGTCTGTGAGCAAGCACAGCGTCTTTTTTGGTATTCCTTGCCTGCGTGAGGACACGCGGCCATGGATGCAGTTGAGCGTTGTTTTTATGCCAGAACCGGGGAGCCTCAGACTGTAGCTTCATATTAAAATGGTGTCCAGTTTATTTCCAACCACTTGTTCGTTCTCCAGAGTGCAGTACTTTGGTTCATTTGTTTGTGGTGACATGTTTGCCGGTCTCATTCAGTGAAATATATGACAAAACCAATCCAGTTCAGGGATTTTTTTTTTTTCTAGAAGAGACACAAAGAAATAGCTTGGATGAGAAGGAAGAAAGGAAGAAGTGAAAATACCCTAAGTTGGCATTGTCACCAAATGAGGCTTCACCACCTCAACCAGAGAATGCCAGTGATAGTTAAAAAGGGACAGTTTCTCCACAGTGCAGGCTGTCTTTGCATGTTTCAGGTCCTTGTCGGTGGCCATCAGGTTTGACCCATCCTTTCCTTTCAAAAGATGACAAGAAAAGGGATTGGAAAGAAACACACTTTCAAGCTAGGGTTTGCAAAATGGTGGTTGCAGTTTGTTATTTTAAGGGTTCACTTTTCCTGCCCAAGAGGACTGGATTTATCTTAGGGGAAGTCTGTACCAACCCTTTGTGCCACCCCCTACACACGTTTGCCCCCCCCCTGATTTGTTTAAGAGGTGCCAAGTACTTTGAGTTTAAAAAGTGAATAATTCTGTGCTTTGTTTACTGTAAAAACCTAGGATGTTTTGTGTTCCTTCTAGAAGTACTATGTTGTTTATAGTTTTCCCAAATTCATGAGGATTAGTGCTGTTTTTAACGGGAAGATGTTCATGTGAATTGTGGTGTTGCTTTTTACAATATAGCATCTCTCGTTGAGAAGACAAAAAGCCTGTGTTTTGGTGTCTTCTGTGGTGCTTGTTGCTGCTTTAGGCAGAGGAAAAACTTTACAGGTTTTTTCATAATTCATTGTTTTGACATGAGTATGTTGGGACTTCTGTCAGTTGGCTAATTAAGCCTTTTTGTATTTGCCAGGCAGCATGTTAGGTTACATACTCCCCAACACAATCTTTCCCTTTCCTGTGTTTCCATGTGCTCAGCTCCGTAATTTTGCACTAGTTTGTAGATAGTGGGGTGGACTGAAAAGTACTTCACTGTGTATTTTGTGTGCCTAGTTCGTCTTGCCTTTCTGTATAAACATTTTATAGCTGGTTTCATTTTCAACTGCTGCTGCTGTAACATCCTTTTAAGAGGCCTGGGAGGGGGAAGCAGTGCTTTCTCGAGCATGAGCGATCCCATCCTGTTAGCATCAGACAGGAAATCTAAGGGACTAATGATACAGTGAAACTACTGCTTTCAAAGCAAATTAACATAGACTGGGGACAAAATTACTGTGATCCTAAGCTCTGCTTGAGGTTAAACTGAAAATGTCCCATGGGGTTCTGGCAGGTCTACACATGCTGTTGGACTGCCAGGTGCTTGGATGATGGGAGCAGGCAGGGAATCATCAGAGCTCAAGGGAAGAGTGATGGTTCACTGAATGATGTTACTCTCTTCTGGATTTAAATTTAGTGTATATCCAAGCTTGCTGTTGATCTTGTTTTCTTTCATTGGTCTTCAAACCAATGCTTTGCTTTTCTGCTTCACTGATTTTATTCTGTTCAGTTTTACTATTCATGCTTTGTGTTGAGTGTAGGTGGCAAGGATTTAGTAGTTGGGGTATGGTGGAAGGGGAAGGAAGAATCCAAGATTTGTAGATGCTTTGCAAAAGGAATAACTAAAATTAGAGGGTCCACAAAAGCTTATAAAATATTGTTAGTTGATTAAACATGATGTGGAAGTTGGTATGTTAGTCCTACACTTCCTAATGTAAGTACAGAGTAGTGGGTTTTGGATAAAGGGATAGGGTGAAAAGAAGGACACAGAGAGACAAATTAAAGGTGGAGAGAGAGGAAGGGAGAAGGAGAGATAAACAGTACTGCATCCTGCATTGATCCAGCCAATGCGATATCCAGGGTCTGGGGGCACCCATGTACCTGGGCTTGGTTTTGGGTGCCTTTTTAATAGATAAGTGTTCCCTGTCCTGGAGAAAAATTTTGGATTTTCTATCCAAATTAGTCATCATGCACAGTCTGTTCTTCCAGGTCTTTCTGGAAATGGGTCAGACGGCTTTGGTGGTCGTTTCTCCCGCCCCCAAGTCCATGCCTGCCTCTCCACCTCATTTCCGTGTTTGTGCTGTACTGAGTTGTGTTTATCTCCAAGCTAGAATAAGGACATTTGTCCCAGAAAAGTGCTGTCCTACCTCCGTATGGCCCCTTGTCCTGTCACATCTTGTTCTTTCTCACAGCGTGTTACTGCCAACAGTCCTTGGCTGTTGTTACCTACAGTCCTTGGTTGGTGCCACAGCCACCCTGCTGTTGGTGTATGTACACATTAGCCTCCTATCTTCTGGGATTCTGCAGGGGGTCTGCAGGTGGGACTTCACCACATGCAGAAGGTGCCTGAAGCTGCCCCCATGCTGGATGGAACTAATTCCAGCTGTTTCCAAGATGGACCTACTACTGGACAAAGCTGAGTCAGTCAGTAATCTTGGTAGCACCTCTGTGATAACATATTCAAGGAAGCATTAAAAACAACTGTACAATAGCCAGGCAAGAAAAGTGAGAATATGCAAGGCAACCCTGCAGACACCAGGGCCAGTGAAGGAGGGGGAGAAGGTGCTCCAGGCACCAGAGCAGAGATTCCCCTGCAGACCATTGTCCAGGGTAGAGCAGAGGTCCACCTGCAGCTCATGCAGAGTGATGTTTTTCCCTTCCTATTCCTTCAAGAAGTGAAAAAAGCCAAAGCAACTCAAGAACTAAATAAAGGTCATAATTTTCCTGTTGGCTGTGAACACTGAACCTCAGGTCAACTTGTGTCAAGGCTCTAATGGTTTAGGGAACAAGGGAGTTTTATTTGTGTTTCAAGTTTTTTCTTTTTTTTTTTTCCTTTGAGTTCTTTATTATGTTCTTTATTATATCCACCCCATAAAGAATTGGAGTTGTTAAGTGGTGGAGAAAAATAAGCCATCACAACATTGTAGGTCTGAAAAACAGTTTCATGCTGTTGGATTTGGTACTTCAGATGGTCTGATGTTGTGGTATATTAGGAAATGAAGATTTTTCTGCCTGCTAGACTTGCCTGTTTTATGGGCAGGCTAAAATTGCTATGCTTTTTCTTCCTTTCTACATTCTGTGTATTTGCTCAAACTAAACATGGAGAAATTCATATTTGGAGCAATATAAGAAAAGCATATGTTGTATGTGGAATCACATTTTCCTGTCTTTGGTAGTTCTAACAGTGGATTCTCTGATTCCTGATTCCTTTCATCCGTTACAATTTTTCTGCTTGGGCAACTGACCACAAGATGGGTAGACAGAGACAGATAAGAAGTGGTATGTATGTCTGACTGGTGGTTTATAAAACGTATATTGTAGAGGAGTGGCGGTGGGGAGTATTTCCTGCCGCTATCCTGACGCACCCATTTCCTAGTATTGGCAGCCATCTCTGTTGTAGAACATGAGTGTTAAACAGTTCTTCCTGTGTGTGTAGAAGTAAAATTTGAACAAACATAAAACAATTTTGAATTAAATCACATTGCAGTTTCCTGCCTTCACTTAAATGCAGCTTTTTAGGTTCATTCTGGGTTTTGAAGAGTTACAATTAGATATATGCCTGGGTTGGTGCTTTGGGGGGATGGTTATTTATTTGATACTTAAATATGAGTTTTGACTATTTTGGCTTAAGATGTGAGCTATGAGTTCAGGTACTTTAAGGGACTTGATAGCTGAAGGAGATATGACCCGGTACTGTGATATTGTACAGGCATTTGTTTACTAATCTGTTTACAGTGCTGTAGATGCATGTGATCTTTTACCAGATCCTTCTTCCCCCACAACTCCTAAAAGCTCAAGATTTCTCTTACAAAATAAAGGAATAAGTTAGGAAAACTAGGTGTGTGTGGGTTTTGCATTGTTAGGCCTTGTAAGTTCTGTCGCTTCAGAAACTCTAGAGACATGGACAAGTAGGACTCCATGTGAAGAGAACAGCCACTGAAGAAAAGGGGGTGAACAGTGTAATGAGTGTGCTTTTTGAATGATTCGAATGACAAGTAGTATTTTTTTTTGTTATTTATGTGAAGCTGTAGTAAACTTCTTAATATTCTGCTTTCAAAATACAGTTCTCAGAAGTTGAAATGACCTGACAAAGTGAACTTACTGGTGGCTGCAGCTGGTGGGAAATAGGTGTGCCTTTCCCTGCCAGACTTCTGGTAATCAATTCACATGTGTACAATCTCTGCTTAGAGTGCTTGTTTCCATGACACATGTTCTTCTGTTTATACTCCTGTTTAAAGAGACTGCTGTTGACGTGTCTTTCAAAAGTGTCATGTTTTTCCACAGCTTTGCCATTCTCTGAATTACTAGCAAAAGGAGAGAAAGTTTCTTTTTTGTCAAAGGCTTTTTGTTTTTAGATATTCGCCAGGGAATCCAACTTGTGTTTTCACGTGCAACATCAGCGGCTTGGAGAAGGCGTGGGTAACTTTGACCCAGTGAGCACTTCAGCTTCCATAACATCTTTGGCATCTGTCTGTGGGTGGCTGGAGGATGTCATTCTTGAGACTGTTCCTGTGAAAGAGGCAGGAGGAGGTTATGCTATCTGTTTTGCTGACTTTCCCATTTTGTGGACATCCCCAGTGTGAAATTTGCAGTCTCCAAACTCTTTGTATTGCAATACAATTAAATATTTTTTTTTCATTTTTAGATGACTTTTTATTTAAATAATACGGCTGGAGTTTTATGGGAAATATTGTGTTCTGATAATCAACTTTACAACCAAATTCTAGCAACCTGGAAGCATTGTTAAAAAATGAGGTTTTGACATCCCACTACTCTAATGAAAAGTTTTCTTCCATTTTTTTAATGTATGGATGTAGAATCTGACTGTTCACAGCCTGAGTGATAAATTCTACTTTTGGTTAATGAAAACACCGAAGTATAGCAGTCCCTTGATCTGTTGCCATATGAATTATACATACTGTGAAGTATTTGGCAAGCTAAGCTGCACATAAAGGAAAATCCAAGCACATTACTTGTTTTTGTGTCTTAGTGAAAAAAGGGGTCTTGCAGCTTGTGACTTCACATAGTGCCGTGGGCATGGTATTATATGTTCTCCCTGTATTACTAATATACTGTCTGAAAGTTGAAGTGCAGTCTGCTAAATGTGTCTGAAAGACTTTTTTGGCACTTGGAGGAGAAAGTTTCCTGTCACCAGTCCAGAAGTTGAAATATAATTTCAGCAGTTAAAAATAAAGGAGATAAAAAAGGCATATTTTCATTTGGAGTGTTGGCAGTTTGAGAAAATAAACACTCAGTGCTGTTTTGGAGAAGTATGTATTTTTAGGCCAATTTCCTGAGGAAATGAAGCTGACATGATCGTGTTGTTGGTCTGCATATGTTGGTCCTTCTTGAAGAATTGAGTCTGTCATCTAATTTCCAACAAACTTGAAACCTGAGGTGACATTCTGAAGATTTTGTGAAAATCAATTGCTAATTAGAGAAAGAGACCTAAACTTGTGCTGTTGCTGAGGAGAAAAGAGGCAGGAACATGGCTGGTGTGTGCTCTCAGTAATTAGCTAGTCAGCACCATTTTGGTTTGCCTTCTCAGGCTGAATAGGAGTATTGTAGAAGTCAGAGAATAGAGGGAACTGTTGTAACAATGAGTTTCAAGGAAGAAAAGATACATTCCCGTAGCAAGGTGAAGTTTCCTTGTTCCAGTGTGCACAGCAAGATGTGTCGAAGTTTTCCAAAAGGAATGAAGTTACAAAAAGAGGTCACTTTGTTATCTCTGCACTTGGAAACCTTTCCTTTTAAACTGCAGATAGAACAGTTGGTAGAAACTGGGTTTTTTTAGATTGCATTCTGTCATTAAAAGAGGGATTTGAAGTTAGGGTATGTGAATTTACATGTACAAAAAAAAACCTGATTAGATTTTATATAGCTGCATTTTAATTCTCTGTAGAGGGTGGATCTTATTGTGCTAAACAAAAATGTCCCACTGACTTTCGTAAAGGTGGGATAAGCTATGTTGTGAAGACACAATTGACAGTTCAGAAATGCTGTTTCAAAATTCTCTGATTCTCTGTAGTGTAGGGCTGTGTTAGCTGGTGACAAGTCATTTGCTAAACTTTGGCTTCATCTGATATCTGTAGGTGTATTAACCCCATTTAATGTCATCAGAGATCTGTTATATTTAAAAGAAAGTGAGTACATGCTCCTCACTGTGTCTCATGTGTATACAAATATATGTGCAGGTACATACAAATGCTACTTCTTTTCAGTATTTAGCAGCTGGTGTAAGTTTGAGAAACTGTGCATGTGAGTATTTCTGAGGTTGTCTTGGTTTTTAAATTGACCAGTTTCCGTTTTACAGTGCCTGAAAATGACAACAAAGCGGAATTTGTTTTTGCGGCTGGTGCCATGCCGCTGTCTACGTGGAGAGGAGGAAACTGTGACTACACTTGATTATTCTCACTGCAGCCTGGAACAGGTGCCTAAGGAGATTTTTACTTTTGAAAAGACCTTGGAAGAACTGTATTTAGATGCTAATCAGATTGAAGAGCTTCCAAAGGTATGTTGGATGGTTTTCCTTTTATGTACATTTATTACATCTTTACTTCACGAGCACTGTAGAAGCTGATAGTGTCTAGCTTCAGCGTTTGGGCCATAGTTTGCCATGAAGCAGCCTTGGTAGACTGAAAGTTTATGCATTCCAGCTTGTCTGTTTTGTTGCATGAATTGGAAGGAAACTGCTCAAGGAACAGATCTGGCCCAAGAGTTACAAAGCAGAAAAGACTGGCTAATAAATCTATTTCTGTGCACTGAGAAGTAGGCAGGCTGCCACTTGCCTTGGTCTAGTCTAAGGTTTTATTATCCATATGATTAGAAAGATTGCTTGAACATTTATGTTTTGTTCCTTTTTGGGGTTTGGGGTTTTTTTTCTTAACTGCAAGGACATGTTGCCTACACTTGCTTCAAGTTAATGTGTTTCTATATTAGAATAAGTCATACTTAAAGGCATATTTCTGAGAAGCTAAAGACTTTTTCCAGCTTTTAAGTCATTTTGGTCATTATTTTTTGCTACCCTTTCAATTTTCAAAAGAAAACACCCCCACATATAAATTCAAATACAGTACAGAACACAAACAGAGAGATTAGGGGTAGTGAAGATATAGTCAAAGTGATTTTTATTCATTTGACCAGAATTTTGGTAATTAAACTTCCATAGAAGAACTGTAGGGGAAAGCCTGTGATATTTGAAATTATCCTAGCCAATATGGAGCCAGAGTTTCAAGCTGTGTATTCCTTTTCCCTTTTATTTAGTCTTCCAACTCTGAAAAAGGCTTTTAATTAAACCATTTCAAATAGAAAGGGTGTGATACTTATCAGGCCCTCTCTAGTTTTCTGGAACCCTGTTAAGACATTCCCACTCTCACCTTTCCTCTTTGCCCCGGTAGTGTTTTGTGATCTGGCCTTTGTATGCCACAACACAACTGGTTTGGGGCTGCTTGTCAACCTGATCATTGAAATGACCCATCAGTGTGTGTGGCTCTTGGATTTTTCTAATTGCCCTGAATCTTTTCAGAATTCCAACTTATTTCAAAACTCAGTTCTTACAGTATAGCTCCTTAATTTAGCTGACTGGTCGAGGGCACAGCATGAGCAAACTGGGGTGGAGAGAAAGGTTTTGGTAGAGAAGGAATTGACTTTACATGAAATGTTGGTGTGTAGTCTCAGCTTCAAAACTGACTGGGCATTTGAAATGCTTTCATCCTCCTTCATCTTACATGCTAAATCACATTTGAAAAAGTACCTGTTTACTCCAGGTGCCACGGTGTGCATTTGAGCTGAAAAGCTCAAAATGTAGCAGTTTTACTTCTCTCTCTCACTCTGATGTTTGGAAGAAATCAGAATTCTATAGTAAAATAGTCTTTAATTATGTGACTTCCGGCATCTACTACTAGTAATTATGAATATGTCAACACTAAAAAAGAACAACAAAAGGAGCAACTGCAAAGTCAACATGATCCAAAACTCCCTTCCCCTCCAATTTCCTTTAGGGATCTTGCAATTCCTTGTGCTACATGTGCTTTGACCTGAGTTATCAGAGAAATTTTTAATGATTCCAAGAGTCTAGATTATTGCTTTCTAGGGAAAGAGCTTCAAGTATATATTCTTGAAATAAAAGAATGGCTCCCAAACACCTGAGCTCATCAAAGTATCCTAAGTGATTTGTAACTCTTCAAAGCCTTAATGATAAATGAGTTCTAACAGACACATTTCTGAAGAATTGAATACAGTAGTAGACATGTTTAAGCTCATTCCTTTAATTGTCCATCTTGCTAATATATGTCTGCTTTTGTTCTGGGGTGGTATATGTAAATTTTACAGGAATGGGGCTTGTTCAGTCTGTGGTGCAAGTAATGGCCCTGTAACTGAGAGAGACATAAAAGATTTTGGTCGAACTGAGCCCATTGCTATGATAGTGATTGGGATAAATTTTTTTTTAGTCAGTAAACACTTCCTGGTTTTTTATGAGCTTTTCTTAGAATTCCAAAAGAGACGATCACTAAGTCAAGGTATTTATGAATGATCTTTTCCAAAATTGTAATGAAAAGAATATTCATCATAAATTGTTCAGATGAATCTTTTCAACTGCTTTCTTAGAGTTATTTATTTTGTATTATGTGTAAATTTCTACATATCATTTGAGGATTCTTCTTCCATTACGTTAAGATTATTTGCCCTACTTTGTCAATTTGTAAAGCTTTTGAGGAAGAATCTCTGGGTACCCTAGGCATTCAGGAAGACATTTGGCTCTGAGCTAATATTTGATAAAGATAGTAATGCATATATACAGAAGAGATTAAACAGTTTTCTATACCCTTAGCTCAAACTTTGACTAGTTTCAGTTTTTTCACTAGTTCAATTTTTTTCACCAGTTTTCAATTTTTTTTTTCAACTTTTTTTGATTTTTGTGTACTTAAGGTAGGAAGCATGAAAGGGAAAAAATATTGGAAGACATAACAAAATGAAATTTACACTTTTAGAGGAGATGAATACCTACTAAAATCCTGTGTTCCAGAACTATTTGACTTTAAAAATGTCTGTCAATTTTTTCTTTTCTTTCTTGAATAAACTCTACTTACCTCTGGGGTGTCACGTGGCATGTCTATTACAGAAAGTATTTTGCAATGTTTGCAGGTCTGTGTGTAACTACAGGTCACAATTTCTGAGATACTGGAAGGAATTTGTAGGAAGTATTAAGCATAGCTGCTGCCTTGTGACCATTTTGCTTTCTTAAGCATTGTAATATGAGTCAATTTTCAATTAAATTTGTTAAAAATTTTTTGTAGTCAAAAACTCGAAATAACCTGGTCTTCAGGCCATGAGGTCAAAAGTTTAAAGGGATTAAAAACAAAAGCTGTACAGAGGAAACTGAGAGAAAATCACATTCACTTTTTTCTTTGTTTCAATAGCAACTTTTTAACTGTCAGTCTCTACACAAGCTGAGTTTGCCAGACAATGATCTAACCACATTGCCAGCATCCATTGCAAATCTCATTAATCTCAGGGAACTGGATGTCAGCAAGAATGGTAAGTCACTTTGCTTATTGTATTGAGGTAACTAAAAGGCGAATCACCATTTACTGGACAAAGACACTAGTGAAACTATAATTTCTAGAAGCTATACAGCTAGTAATTTTGAAGTTACTACTCTAAAGCCCTGTTTACAATAAAAGATGATCTTTTATGATCTGGTTGTGATACTTAATTGTATCTCTCACATTGATTGGTTTGTAGACAATGCTGTCTGGCATTTTATATTCTCTCAAAATACATAAGATTAATTGTTACTTTTAGTAATTTTGTCATCTGTCACTATACTTTAGAGAGTTTTCACAAGAACTTGTAAATTTTGCTGGATTTTGTTGTTATAATTTGTTTCATATGAAAATTGGTTTTGGTTTCTTTTAATAAGCTGTTGGAAAATTGTAGTATAATAGGACTTGGCTTTGCTGTCCTGCTCTGGGTATGGTAACCTCTGTTGCATGAGGAAATGTATTTATGTGTCCATAGACATGACTTGGTTCACTTGTCTGATTTGTTAAAAATCTATCATTCTGTGTGAGTCAGACTTGTATAAGTTATGAAATGTTGTCAGCCAAGTGTTGTATACATGGGGTTTAACTGATGGTGCTGCTTTGGCAAGCTGGCAGTTGTGTGCAACTGTGAGGAAATTGAAATAACACTGTCATTGAACTTAGTTGTGTGAATTAATGAGAGAGAAGAAATTATGCTAATTGAGGAGAATAGAATAGTTTTGTCTTACTAATTCAAAGTTAAGTAAGAGGACACCTCATTGAAAATAAGAATTACATAAATATTCCAAAGATTTTGTCATTCAATTTATTGTTTTATTTGGGCTGCTAGCTAATTATGGCTCCACAAAGAGAAGTAAGTTCTGCTTTACTAAGAGAGCACTCCAGTTATTGAGGTGTTGATATTTTCCTTGGTTGTTCTTTGAAGCCCAATCTGTACTTAAATTGATAATCCATTATTTCTGCTTAATGTACACAGCATTTAGTGTGATAAATTGGCCTGGTTGTCACTGATCTCTTCCTGGTACAAATGGATTGATGGTCTTTCTTAAAAAGCACTGGCCTTAAATTTTCACAGTAACACACAACAGAGAAAGAATAATCTTTTTGTCCTGGACTGAACTGTTGAAGGTATTAACTGTTTGCAACACAAGTTCTCAATGCAGAAGACTTAAAAGCAGTAAAAGGGGATTTGAGTGCTGCTGTTGGCAAATTCCATAGCTCATGTACATAAATAGGCAGCTGAAGCCAGGGAGCTACTTGTCTCTCTAAAATGGCATGGGCCTGAGCTAAGCCTACAGAGAGCTGCTGAAAGAGCACTTTTCCCACTGAGGCATATGATACATTATCCCAGTAAACTATGAATCTGTGTTTTCTAGAGGCTGGGGTTTTTTTTTAACACCCTTCAGAGAAATGACAGGGGGTACAAGCTTATTTAAACTATTATCATGTGCCTGTTCTCAGACTTATCACAATTTGGATAGCTTCTCTGACTAGTGTTGCACATAAAAAATAGTTCTGAGGTCACAAGCTTGTTTACTGGGGACATACTGTCTTCCAGTAGTTCTAAAACGTCTGCAAAATTAAAAAAAACAAATTAGAGTCCCTGTTTGTTCCTGCTGGTAAGAAATAGTGCTGTTTATTCTGTAATAAACTCGGTATTATTTGAGACCTCAGTTTGTTAGCATAAGTGCCTTTCCCTTTCTCTTTTCCTCTCCACTGTTGCAACCATGGAAAATTTTTCTCTTGACAACTGCAAGCCTACTCTCCTCCCTTGTTTCTGTTTTTCTCTTTGTAAGAATTTACTGCTCACTTTATCATTGTTCTGATGGGTGTCTATAAAAGAACCAAATAGGAGGTGTTTTACTAGTTTCCTAAGAGTAGCAAAATGTATCAAAATCTCCAGTTCTTCCTTTTTCTGTTATATATCAAAAGAATAGAGTGTGGAAGCAGTGGACTTCTGTGGAAAGAATTGCTTTCCTTTTGTTTATAAAAGAAATATTAGTCCCCAGAAGTGCAGGATGATGACAAATGCCAAATTCTAAAATAATTGTATGTTTCTCAGATTATTGTGGTTGTGGCAAGTGAGTGGTGATAGTTCCTCTATTCTTCTTGAAGTATTGATATACCATTAAGTGTTTCTTTCTGAGATGGATTGGGCTAAATCATGAAGTGCAGATGCCTTGAGAACAAATATGCATTTATTTTTAAAGGTGGTATTTTTACATACAAAGGTTGTATTTGGTTGGGTGTTAGTTTTCAAATACCAGCATACATGAAATACGATAGGACTTTCATGTAAAATATTTGAGCTGTTTCTGGCATCGATGTAATCAAATGTATTGACCAAAGTATTTAATTTTCTAACGAGCTGATAAGGAAATGAAAAACTAAGCTTCAGATTTAAAATGTTTTCAAATTACCTAGTGAATTGCAGTCTGGCTCACAGAGTGAGACCTGTTGTATGGGAGAGCATCCAGTTCTTCAAGCAGAATTACATGCATATGTATGTGTGTGCTTAATATTTGATGTTTTGATGAAAGATCAAAATCGCAGAAATTTTTCAAGGTAGCAGATTCATTACATGAAAGGTGTTAGTCCAAGAAAGCAATCTTTATGGTGCTTGAGTAGCATGTGAGAAATCTTGCCCTTTTAATTTCTGATTTAAATGTGTTTGGTTTCATACACATGATATGTAAAACTCTGCAACAGAGACACAGCAGATGTGCAAATGCTGATACTTAAGAATATTTAATAACGTTTTATTAGAACAAGGATTCATCTAATCTAGTGTCCTGTCTCCAACAGTGACCAAAAGTAGAAGTCTAGGGAAAATTTAGTGAAATGCGGGAAGCCAGGAGACATGCATGTTTCTGTGTATGCTCCCAGTGTCCAGCACCTTCTCTTATTGGGCCTCCTTGAGCCAGACAGGCTGTTTTTTTAATTTACAAATCTCCATTTGACTACTTCTCTGTCAGTTTATCTACTGTTCAAAGTGATGTATGTTTTGAGACATGTGCTGAGTTAGAGTCCAGGCTTTTAATGGTTGTGTGTTGTGGGGTATACAGACGTACAAGAGTGTGGTCTGGCATGTATTATCCAGGGCTGCTGAAGCGGTCGTGGCACAAGTATAGCCTAAAAATACCAAATTGCTGATATATGTGCAGCAAGCATAGGCTAGAGTTAGTCTTAACTCTGCTTTTCTTGTTGGTAGTAGTCAATAAATTCTGTAGCTTTTTGGTCGTGAGGACATCCACTGTCCTTTTATGGCATTTTAACCTGATTCCCAAGGCTACTGTGAACCCTTAATATCAGAGGTATTCCATTGCTTCTTTCCAGATACACTTCAACTTTGAAATTTTTAGCTGAAGCCTAATGCTATCCTAGTCACAAAGATGAAATGATACTTGAACAATTGGTTCAATAAATAAACTGCATTCCTATACCAGAAATTACATCCTGCACTATACAAAGCATTGAGAGATGCCTTTTCTCCCAGCCCTGTAACCTGATGGGTTACATCTTAAAGAGAAGTTGCAGCATACCAAATATGAGACCAGTATAGAAAAATTAATTAATGTTTTATTTGTGAGGCTAAAGGAAATGAAAACATTTTTAATCCTGTGTGGCCAATTTATTTATGTATTGACAGCTGTACAGGAAAAGAAAACCCCAACCACCAAAAAACCCCGCGACGCCACTTTTCACCTCTAAATCAGTGTCTTTCAGGGTTAAACTTTTGGGAACAATCATTTCCTTGTGAGTCTGGAATGCCAGCCTTAACATGCATCTAGGGCAATGTGGAAGACTGTCAAGGAATTATTTTTGCCTCCTCTTTGAAGAAGAGGAAAGCATTTATGTACAGTGTCTGATGGCGTATATAAATGTACAGAAGAGTTAGCTTTACAGGTTACTAGAATCAAGTGGTTTGAAAGGCTGAAACATATAGGATGAGGTGATTGCCAGGAAAGTCAGGCTTTTCTGGAAGCCTGGGAAATGCACTTGAAATTGCTTGCGTCTGTGGAGTTAGTCTAGTGGGAAACATGATCTACTTTTCCCTACATGCAGGTGGTGAAAGAAAAAGACTGAATTTTTAAGTTCCATATTATTCAGGCCTTTGGAGGATTAAACAGCTAGATGAGGAAATAACTTGCAAGACCAAAAGTACCCTGGGGCTTTGGAAATAGCAGTACCTTCATAGTCTCTTAGATATTTAGGTGTGTTTTCTTTCACAGTGATGGTACAGCAGATTTACTCATGTCAGTTTGTTTGTCTGTATTGCAAGGAATCTTCGTGGAAAAATAGACAAANTGTTTTCTTCAGTGTTCTAAAATAATCTGTTGATTTGGCAAACTGTCTTTAATATGCTGTGTGCCAGAAGATGGGGAGTTGGAGAGTGAGAATTCAAGAAACTATCCAGTCTTCTGTTGCCCATCTGGTACATTTAGGAATATGGCTTTTCCAAGAAATTGAGAATTGTTTGTAGTTGATAGATGGAGACAGACCCAAGTTTTATTTTCTGCAGGAAGAAGTAAGAGAGGAAGATCCTGAATACAAAATAACTTGCTGTAAATTTGCTATTTCTCTGTTTATACTAACAGAGGGGCAGACAGGAGCAGGATTTTTGAATCATCCATGATAGAGAAATAAAAGATAATTGATTTGCTGCAGAGTTCTGAGCCTGTAGCTCTGTGATAGTGTATCCCTGTACAGAGGTTATAAATGTACTCTAAATGTAGGCAGCCCTTCTATTTAAAGGTTTTTTCCAAGTGTTTTTAGTCCTTTTTCTTAAATACATTGTCTTATTGAAGGTACTGAAAAGAGTCTTTCTGTTCACAATAAAATGATCTCTGTGTGTAAGAGAGGATGCAAATGGAATGAAATTTCAATGCAGATAAGGTTTCAAATGCGAAATTTGAGTGTATATATCTCAAATTCTGAAACAAGTTTATTAAAAATGTCTTCCTGGACTCAAAAGAAATTTTTGTAATACAGAAAAGGTATTGTAAAAGTAATTATGGAGTTTGTAGATGTGGATTTACATGTAAAGACAGCAAAGAATAGGATCATAGAATAGAATGATTTGTGTTGGAAGGGACTTTAAAGATCATTTCAACTCCCTTGACAGGAGCAGGGACATTTTTCACTAGATGAGGTTGCTGAGAGCCCCATCCAAACCCAGCCTTAAATACTTCCAGAGGAGGAGGCATCCACAACTTCTCTGGGCAGTGAGTTTTCACCACCCTCACAGTAAAGACTTTCTTCCCAGCATCAAATCTAAACCTAGTCCCATCCCAATCATGTGCTGTCACACTACATGCTCTTGTAAAAAGTCCCTCTCCACCTTTCTTGTATGGCCCTTCAGGTACTGGAAGGCCGTAATTAGCTCACCCTGAAGATGACTATGAATTTAGTAGAATTCTCTTCTTTTGGATCTTGACTACCTATCACAGATTCTTCTCCTTCTAGCTGCAGAACATCATATATATTTTTTAGGGGTGCATTGGTAGCACAGGGAACATTTTTTCTCCTGCTCTGAGCTGAGACAAGACTCTGTTCTCCCTTGCCTTGTGAATTAGCTGAGCCTACCAGCTTGGGTTGGATGCTAACTTACCTTCAGCTCCCAAGGATTTAAGGCAGGGTTATCACCTTGTCTGTGTGAGAACTTAATACTGGCATCAAATCTCCTGCTCAGATTCCCAGATGGTACGCTGCCTAGTGAGAACTTTGTGTAATGAAGCTTGTCTGTCTTGGCACATTTGCACCTGCGGCACTCAGCTCTGCCTTCGTGTTCTAGCAGGGCTCCCAGATTCTGGAGTTCCCTGCACCTGAGAGTTTGGATAGCTCTCTGAGACTTCAGGAGGTCTATCTGGCTGTAGGCATCTAGCTGTGGAGGCTGTGGCCACTCTGTCTGGGTTTCATCCTCAGCCCAGCAGTGGCAATGGGTAGACACCGGTTTTGTTGCCGAAAAAAGATTGCTGCATGTTGACCACTCAGTAAGACAGAGTGGCTGCTCCTCTGTGCCCTTCCTCGTGAACTGCCACACAGACCTCTGTGCCATGTCCTTCTGATGCCACATGTCCTCTTCCTCACAGTCCCAGTCACTTGTGCTCACTGGACCCATTTAAGTCTCCCATGATTTCTTGCCCCTGGCTATTCCTTTCTCCACTGCAGCCTTGCTTGCAAGAACTGCTGGGACTTGGCTGTTTCCTGGCAGTCCTGACAGGTCTCTCAGGTGTTACGCAGTTTTTCCTGACTCCGGGAACCCCTTGCCCAGCTCAAACCTGGTGCTTAGCCTGCGCAGAACTTACTGTAGCTGACAGGGCTGTCACCACTGTCACTGTGCACCTCGCCAATTCACCAAAGGAGAAATTTGTATCTTTATTTTTGTAACAGGGTGTGCTTTGAGTGACAGTTGTCATGTAACAGCTAAAAGGGACTGGACACACAGCACTGATTTTGCAGTCCATGGTAGTAGGGGACAGGGCAGGGAAAAGCAAAGCAGCTTCCAGTGGTTATGTTTCGTGCTTCTCTGGGTGCTCGACAGCAGTCCATCCATGAATTAAGACATAGTTGAAAACCATGTAACCTTGGAGATTGTCCAAAACAGCATTATGAGCACAACTGTTGTCCACAACTCTCCTAGTGTTCCACATTTTGCAATTTTACCCTGCCCTGGCATGTTTAGGTTTATGTAAATTAGTGTGTCAGGCATGTCTTCAAGAAGCAGAATTACTGGCTGTCCTTTTTTTTCTGCAGAACAGGCATTGAGGAACCTGTCTTGCTACTCATACTCCTTCTCATTTACATTATGTAAGAGACATGGCTAGAACAGGCCTAGAGAGACCTTGCTTTAAAAATTGAAGGACTTTCAAATGGTTTGAAGAGGAATGCTTGGAAGACTCTTATGCATTTGCTGCACTATCTTACCTGTGCTAGTACATGTGTATAAAAGCAATAAAAACCACAAACCCCAAAACTGTAATTGGACAGGTGTTGCTGCTGTCCTACAGATGATCTTTGCATCTCATGTAAACCTGAGATGCTGGTGGATCTGAAACCAGCTGCAGCAGGGAAAGAATTTGGGAACAGGAACAACTGTTCAAAAGGTAAGGGTGGGTGGGTCAGTACTGTGCATTGAATTGTTTGGGTTCTAATACACTGCTTACTTTGAATAATGAAAAGCGCTGGTTTTAGTTCAGAAGGTGTGCAGCAATCCCACATTAAAGTCAAATACATAAATATGTAAGAATATAGACTGTGACTGATACTATAAGTTTTCATTTTAAAATTTCAGCTTTTGCAAACAGATCTTTCATATTTTTGGGGGGATTTGTGGCATATATTATTAAAAATATTTTGCTGTGTTAGATTCATATGGGCTTGAAGGACAGTTGAAGCAGAGGCCTGAGGGGAAAAACAACAAACAACGGCTTGCTTCTCTTTTTGTGGTGGAGCTGCTTTCCCAGAAGTTAGACCCCGGATAAACAGACTAGCTGAGGGAAGGAAGTAGGTAATTTGTATTCACACAAACTGAACCTATATGTTTACCTCTGTGTTCTCTATACTTGTAAGGGTGCAGAGTGAAGTAAGTGCACAGCAGGCTGTAGTTTCATGTGTTTTGCTCCAAGAGAGCTTTTTAGTGTGCCTGTTGTTTGGAGAGAATTTTTTTTTTCTCTCACATTGTCCACAAACTGAGAGATCTAGCTGCAGGTTTCTTTGGGAATATCACCCATATAGCTTCTAGAGGTCTCATATGTGTTAGTGATTTTCTTGCTCTGTTCCTTTTAGGGATTTTTCCTTTCTCCTACTTAAGCTTATTTAAAATGTTTCTGTGTGAGAAAAGGTGTAACTCTACAAATAGTACTACAAATCGGTAGGGACTGCCACTTCTGTATAGCAGTGGTGGTTTCTGTAACTGAAGTCTGGACATGCTAGTTTTAGCATTTGTTTCTGAATTGAAATATGACCACAGTGTGAGCCGCAGAGCAAGCCCCCATCTGCGTTTGGGCTGAAGCAGCAGCGTACAGGGCTGTCAGCACTGAGATCCATTGCAGTAGAGGATTCTGCCAACAGTGGATCTGACTTCAGGAATTTTCTTTACATATGGAATTGCCAGTATTTGGGTGAAAAAAATCTTACCTGATGGAGAGAAAAAATTGTCTCAGTTTTTTCTCCTGCTCTGCAAGTTACAGTGACCCTAGTGATAGGAGAGGATTGTGCTGTGTAGGGGAGGAAATGAGTGTAACTCCAGATGGTGAGGGGGACCCCAGTTATACCTACAGTCCTTAATCTAGGCAGAAGGACATTTGTGCACACTTGCTCTGACAGGCTATGCAAAAAAAAAATCATTGCTCTCCAAGGAGTTAGAAATCAGGTGAAATTCTGTATTTCAGTCACGTTATGCGATCAAGAACTGAGGTTGATTACCTCCAGATTTGTGTCTGTTGACCCAAAATACCTGTATGACCTTTTTGATATGTCCTTTGGGCATGTGCCACAGCTGGTCTTGGATCATGATTGAATACCACAAGGTTGGATGGTGAGGTTTTGCCAAGTAGAGTTCTGAATGATGAATGCTTTTTGCTTTTGGCTTAGTCCAGACAAGAATTTTAAACTCCTTTTCCTTACCTTACTGCCCGATTTTCTTAAACATTCTTCCAGAGTTTTTTTGGTTTGGTTTGGTTTGTTTGTTGTGGTTTTTTGTTTGTTTGTTTGTTTGGGGGATAGGGGTTTTTGTTGTTGTTGAGGGGGCTTGGTGTTGTTTTTGATAGAAACTGGCCAGTGAGTTTTAAAGTGCTTGAAATTTGGGAAAACAGGGAGGAAGGAACAGACAAGTAAATGCTAAAAGCTATTACATAAATCTAACCTTTGTGGTAAATTGCACTGCAAAAAGAACTTTGCTCCCAATTCAGCTTGGATCTGGTGGTTAAAGATGATCAGCAAATTGTGTTTTCTCCTGCCGTGCTCTGCAACTGTTCATGTCCACAGGCATGATGGTTTGTATTTTTTTGGAAAACAGTAAGCGTGATCCATAAACTAGTTGAGCACTGAAACGTGTTGGGCATAGTGGTTGTTACCATGTAAAGTACAAAATGAATGATATGTTGAAGAACCTGTCCATATAATGCTTTTCAATAAAAGTGGAATAAGGCTGCAACAGACCAGGTGATCTTTTGCACTGTCTTCTATAATCCTTGAGTATCAGTGTATCAAGAAAGCAGTAAAACACCCCAAAGAAAAATAGGATATAGAAAGAAATGTGGATCTCAATTTGCAATACTCATTTAATGAGAGGCTCTTAGAAGGATTGAGTTGGCTATCAAATGGATTAATTAGCACAGTGTTAAAAATGAGTGCAGAAATAGGTGGTCACAGAATCCCTTGAGATTTGCTGAGCTTCCTTAATGGGGAAGAAGATTCAGAACAATGAAGATAGATGAAAAGCAGAAAAACAAGGAACAAATCCCCTTGCAAAGCACTCTTTACAGCGATGTTTTCTGTCCCTCATATCTTTTTGCGATGTCTCTCTGCCACCTTATTTATTCCTCTTTCTTACTTGCTTTTTGAATTTGTTTTCTTGGTGGGAGAAATGAAAGAATAATGATCCAACAATAACTGCATGTTTCTAGCATGCAGGAGTATAGCTGAGGAAAAGGGAGTGGTCAGAAGATTGTTAAATAGCCAGTTAGTAAATGCAGCTTCCTATCATGTGGTAGAGAGTAGCAGTCTCCTGATTTCTTTTTTTTTCTAGTTTCTGAATGTGTATTACAAATATTAGGTATATTTCATGCTGTCATTCTCAGTATGGTGCTCTTTTGAATGATGGCCATTTATCTGTACTGAAGTACTGAGTGCGGTTGGTGAAGATGGTGTGTACTGTAATGATTCTGGCTTGAAGAAGAAGCAAAATTAAGTTCCCAGGCTCCTTCATTGTTAGGTTTCTTGTAACAGTTGAATTTCTGTTATTAATTCGTTGTTAAAAGTATTGCTGCCTCTTGCCCAAGGCATGGTCAAACAGGAGACTACTATAGTGTCCTCTGATTATATACAAAAGCATGCTGATTTAACATGTCTGTATTTGGATAGCTAATATTTTATTTGGCTGTTCTTTTGAGAGTAAGCTTACATTGACATTCTCCCCTCTAGAAGATGTGCTATGTGTTTTGGTTTTTATGTAGTTATCACAAATTTAAGCTTTCTGTGCTTCCATGAGTTCATGACACAGACAGTGGAAACTAATATTAATATTACAAACATAAGGTTTAATGTGTTGGACTAGCGCAATCTTTTCATCCAAGGACCGAGCTGAGGCCAGTAGTGTGACCATCCTTCAGAAAAACTAAGCTTAGAGAATCTCTCAGCATGATTCAAACAGTGAAACTAAGGGCACAGAGTGAGTCTGAGACACAGCTCTGCCTCCAAGGAAGAGTTTAGCAGTTGTTTACTCTAATTTATGTAAATGCTTATTTTAAGAAGGTAAATTTGTATACTGAGCAATGAAGAGGTCTTGATTTATTTTTTCAGACACCAGAAGGTCACTTCATACAAATCAACAGTAACTGCATCTCTACAGGCTCAGGGTATTGTGTCATGTTAGATGCTTTCCATGTATGGATGTTCTTTTTGCTGAAAGAGGTTTATTGCTACAACTGGAATTAAGATCATGTATATTTAAGTTTCTTGGAAGTATGTTTCTCTTTGTACTAAGACTATATGACAGCAATAGATAAGGTACAGTTCTAGTCTGTCTTTGGTAGTTTCCTAATCTTTCTTGGACTTGAAAATAAAATTACTGCTTTACAGAAATGAAACTTTATTACATTATAAATATTACCTTTTTAGTTTTGATTTTGTACTGAGTAATGAGTTGAACTAAATTAGTATCCTGTTGCCATCTTCTGCTTTGACTCCACTCACAGCCCCGGCAAACTTTTTATGGCTGAACTCACACACATGTGAACACACACACACACAGAGACACACACATATATAAATATATGAAAAGCTATATTTTTACACTTGTGTGTATATGCATGAACATGCATGTTAGTCAACCAGAAGTGTCAGAAATCTTGGCCTGTATTACTACTGATGGTTCAGTTCTTCCTGGTCCCTTCTGCTTTTGAGTTTAGCAAGTTATTTCCCCAAAATGTCCATCATCCTTAGATGTATATAAACACCTGGATTAACTGGATATCATAATGTTTTTTTCTTGCCTTCCACCTCTCAGTAACAGAGTACAATACCTGCTATGAGTCAAAAGTAATAGTTTCAATGGTAGTATGACAAACAAGTTCCTGTCAAGAAAGACTTAAAAGTCTAGATTGAAAGAAATGGTGTCACTACGTTAGTTGAATTCATGGAAAAGTCAGCACAGTGACTTTGCCACTCATTATTACCAGTTGGTTAAAGTATGTGTTTTGTCTCTACTTTTCTTGTCTACTGCCATCTCTTAAGTCCTGATATACCCGGTCAGTCTTGTTACAAACATAGAATCAAGCTTTAAGCTAACATCAAATATTCTGCAATTTCTTATGTAAGTAAAAATCTTACTTAGCAGTTGATGCTTAACCACATATTCGCAGAACAGATACATGGAGAGACATAACCAAGTTCCACCTGCCAGCCTTAATGAGAAGTGATGCTGCCCCTTGTCTGTCTCTCTGCAGCTGGACTGTTAATGTCATTTCAAGAAGCATGAAATTTCATGCTCCCACTAATCTAAAAACAAGCGTTCACAGATTATAGTTCCTTCTTAGTGGTCTTGGTCGCTGGGTTCAGTTGCACTTTCCACAGACCGGATAAAGCACTCACAAACACAATTACATACATTAACTCAAAGATGAAGAACTAAGATTTGTTACCTGAAAAAAAAAAAAAAAAGTCATTTAAAACTAGCTTTATTTACTAGCATATGGGTTTTTTTTCTTGCAAACAACAGTGTATTCTTAATCCAAGTAGAAAGAGATCAGTATGAATGGTTATTGTACTTAGGAGAAATATATTTAAAATAAAACCACCTATCCCAGGGTATAAGAACATGGTGCAAAAGCAACTGTGATTGTGATAGCAGTGGCTTTTTGGGTGTTTTGTTTTTTTTTTTTATGGTGTATTTATAGTAAAGATGGAGGTAAAGGTCTTTTGTGGTAGAATGGTTCAATACTGATTTCCTTCTGATATGGTGGATACATGTCATATTCAAGGCCTGCTTTATCAGTTTCTGACAAATACAGGTTTGGCAGATACGTGGAATGCAGCTCCACTCTGGCATTTCCAGAGATAACTTTGGAAGAAAGGAGGTTCCTTATTGTTCTAATTTTCAAACATAAGTGTGCTGGAGCATTTTTTGTCCTTCTGTCAAATGACCTAGAAGCTAACAGCAAGCATACATCACATTTTCGGATATCTGTTCAGAACTGTGAAGCTGTAAACATACTTTAAGATTTGAAGCCTTACTGTTTCACCTGGATGTTATACAAGCCATGGATTTGATAAACAGATCCTGTTTGAAACTTCGTGCTACCAAGTGGTTGCTTTTTTTAAAATAAGTGATATTGGGACAGAGGTTAGTGTACTGTGTGTTTGTAGCTTGGTAAGCTGCCTGCTAACCTGAAACATGAGAAGCTTTAAGAGTAGTATAGTAAAAAACATGATATTGCACAGGAGTATTTCTTTAATGAAATCTGTATGTAAAATGAGACATCAGAAAAACAGTTCACTAGTTGCTAAATGAATCAAAGTTTTTATGGCTAGTGGTTTCATGTGCATAATTTTTATGCATGTGGTGGAGTCTAATAATTAAAGGCTGTTTTTCTACCTCTTTCTGCATCTTGCAGGCATACAGGAGTTTCCAGAAAATATAAAAAACTGTAAAGTCTTGACAGTTGTTGAGGCAAGCGTAAATCCAATTTCAAAGTAAGTTTGTAAATTTTTTTGATGTTTTATATTTTGTACAAATAGTACTGAGTCTCATATTTGCCTAAGACGTGTGCCAGCCCCTGGAGGCGAGAGCAGAGTTACCTGAGAAGTATCTTCATTAACCTTGTTGCACTGTGATCCGGTATAGCTATCTCATTAAAGTACTTTGTCAAAGTTAATAGGCTATGTGGCCTATCCTTCATAATACCATGTAGCTTTGTCAGCTTGTTAAAATCCATCACTTCTCTTTGACTGTAAGAAATAGGCAAAGAGTTTTCTTCCTTAATAACATAATTTAATTCTGCTTTAATATGCATTTCTGCTATAGTGACAAAATTAATTTGCCAGAAGTAGCACTGCCAGAGATACAACATATCTCTTCTGGGGAAGAAAGGTGCTGTGTATTTTTTAATTTATCCTGTTGTTTCTAATGAATGCCTTCTTCACATTACGTGTCAGGAGATCACAAGTACATAGCAAGGCTACATTTATTTGCAGTTTTTATTGCCTCAATATTGTTCTCAGTACTTAAGAATAATTTTGAAACTCATCTTATGGAGAACAACTGTCTGGTGTGACTTTAGAGATGTTTTTCCCCTTATTTTTAATTTTATCAGTATGTAAGACTTCAGTACTATACTGTTGCTTAAGAAAATATGACTTAATGCCCTGAATATAATTGAAACTAAGGTACTACATTATTTTGCTCCTATATAGGCTGCCAGATGGATTTTCTCAACTGTTAAACCTAACACAGCTGTACCTGAATGATGCTTTTCTTGAGTTTTTGCCAGCCAATTTTGGCAGGTAAGTTGAATATGAAACTTAATATCTACATTTAGTTTTAAATTTCTGCAGAGCAGTTTCTTCTGGTTCTGAAGTAAAGTGGGTACAGGAGAAAGTGTACCTTACAAATTCACAATAGCTGCAGGGAAAAAAAGTCCTGAAAGTATATCAGCAGCTTTTAATTTTGACTTCTGAAGGACAGACAGAAAGCTTATGAAGGGCCTAAAATTCATTTACATTCTTGTTTCTTTTCCAACACTAGTCTGGTAAGTAAGGAAGATCAGTATTTTTGAAATTTGTGTTGCTTGTCATGTAGTAATTTGAGGGAAGCAAATAATGACAACTGTAATTCCACTTGTCCTGCCTGTCCTGGATGCACAAATTACTTCATGCACAACTATAACTCCCAAGTCCTTTATTGCTAGGAATATTTCTGAACAACTTGGCATATTTATGGTGTGCTGACTATGCAAAACTGTTACATGTCATAGTTTTAATACAAGATGAATACTAAACTGCTACCTCTGCAAAATAGATTAAATCTTGGGAGCAAAAGTGAAAGGAAAACTCCTAGATGAGCACAGGTCATGCTGTCGTTACCACGCTGATTTTAGCCATTTCTGCAGCTTTCCTCTCTCCATTCTTATTTTATGCTCTCTTTTCCTAGACTGTCACTTTCCTGCCCCATCCCATGTCCAGCAAGCATCTCTTTCAGAAAATACAACTATTAGTTAACCAGGCATGCTGCTGAGTGAAAAAATTGCCTTAGGCTGTATGGTTATATTTGGGTAAGCATAGTTTGCAAGAGATTAGCAAAGCCCCCAGATAATGCTGCAGCAGTTTGGCAGACCAGGGGATGTGCATTGGAAGATAAGCACAGGTGCTCTCCACTAGTGACCATTAGTTTATTAGTCATCTGTGATCAGAGCTGTTGGCTTGCTCTTCTCTGTTACCAGTCGTTCCTTGATGAATGATTAAGAGCACCAGATCTGCTACACATTCAGCTATCAAAACAGCTGCTTAATGCAGAAACATTATTATCATCCTTTTTTCTGGTGCATAAAGTTTGCATTTCAAAAGCCCTCATTAAGGGTGAAGAAGAAATAACTGGAATATGCATAATCTTCTTGGAATTCTGGTGATTGTCTGTGCTTTTTTCTGTTCTGTTTTTTAATAGTCTAAGCAAATAGCAAGATTTTCATAGTAAAAACAGGCACTATGGATGAACTTGAAGACTTCAGGTTGACACAGCTGATCCTTTAAGTTGTTAATATTACATATAATACACATTAAAAATTCTCGTAATTTTTTCTTAATCACTGTCAGCTTCTCTAATGCTTAATGGTTAGTGACATGGTGAAGTCATTAACTACTAACATTGTAAGAAAAAATCAGTTACTGAAGACAACTTGAAAGCCAATTCTCCATTGTAGTGTTTCTCTTGGTAGTTAGAAGAATTCTGGCTTGAAATTCTGCCTGTTTTTTAAAATCTAGTGACTTGCAGCATCCTGTTGTATAGCTAGGAGAATGAATTTGAAGTATTCATGTATGTAAGTTTGCCTGCTGGTAAAAGGGTTGTGTAGAATACATAGTGTTCTGTAGGAAGACAATGTTTAGATGAAATAAATTAGAAAACAATGAAACATTAAAATACCATTTTAAAGTAAGGTTCAGACCCCTTTGACATTGAATACTTCTGTTCTGTAAGTGATGAGACTGCTCTGCCACCCCACGGTTTTACAACTAGATATAAATACTTTCTAGTGCAAAGTCTTTTAACTTGTGCTTCAGAATATGGAAGTAATTCTTCTGTAAACAAAAAAAAACCCCTCTGGTAGAAGCTTTTGAAATATTTATTCTCATAAAGGACAAGCCATCAGTTTCTTCCAGTTTGGTGCTTTTTTTTTTTTTTTTTAATATGGCCTTATAGCTATTACTTTTCATTGTTTAGGAATATGTGAAATAACTGAGTTCTGTTGCCTGCTCTTACTGGCAACTATTGTCAATAATAATGTCTCCTAAAAATGAAGCCAATACATATTACAGCTAACAAGGTTTTTATGCTATGTGTCAGGTTAGAAACCTGGTTTCCTACATCTTTTTTCTCTCTAACTGTTCATTGTTTCTACAGTTTAATTGCTGTCATTTTTCATGAGTGTGATCCCCCATTTTCTCACCTTCTGTATTTGTAGTGCTCTCATATCCCTCATTTTATTAGACTAAATAAAATTCTGTTTCCTTCTGGTGTGGCAGGTTTTCCTTTGTGTCTGATTATATTAATATATCTTGGAACAGGTTTCAGTTTTAATTCATCTTCTTTTTGACAGAGGATGATGACATATATAGCTATATTTAGAATTTGAATTTAGATCTCTTCATGGCTTGTACAGTGTCATGATTATCTTCTTGTTTCTCTTGGAAATATCTGTGGTTATGCTCCAGTGTTCCAATTATCCTTTTTGCAGCTGCCTAGTGTAATTTCCTACATGATCAACTGATGTATTGGACAGTTCAGTTAGAAATGGATGATGCCTACAAGGAAATCCTAAGCACTTGGCTTGGTGCTATGGCATCTTGTCCTTTTTTCTATTTTTTTTTAGTCCTTAGGATTGTACAGGGGTTTTTTTCCCCTACAGTGTCTTATTAAATCACTGTATTGTCTGTGACATAAGCTGAATTAAACATTTTTCTCATGCTAGAAGATTGCTATTAAAAAATATTGAACAGGGTAGTCCTAGAAAAAGGGTCTTTGAGCACCTCTATCAGTAACACTCAGCCTGATGCTTAAGAAAGAAATTTTTTATGATGAAAAGCTCTTTTAGTATATCCATGCAGTGTTTAATTGCATTTATCTCCATGCTTTATTCTCATCTTCAGAATTTGTGCTAAAGCTTTCCATAATCGTGAGGTCAAGATCATGCAATCTTTTTTCCCCTTTTTTATGAGTATTGTATATTTCCTGTCTTTCAATGATGTTGTTCTTGTCCAGCCTGTTATACTTACTAAAAGTCACCAGACTTTTGATATGATGTACCCATTCCTTTGGAATTCTCAGGTGACAAAGTGGGGTTTTTTCCTCCAGTCCCAAATTCAAATTTGAATGCATTGATATTGGCACAGATCATGGCATTAGCCTTCATGCCATATGTGTATATGTGTGTTTTGCAGAAACTTTTGTAAATGCAGCCTGCAGGATGCATACATTTTAGTCCACTTGCCTTTATATTTTAGTAACAATTTAAAATAAAAATATTCTTCTTTAGGAGAGGTGTAAAGTAAGGAACATCTCTCAATGCAATATTTTTAGATTTCCAAGGAATGACTGCTTGTCACGCAGCAAGTTTCTGAGTGTACCTGCTGTATGTTTCTTTTACATTTTTTACAGGTGGTATAGTATAAGAAATCAGATTTAGGAAGGATACTGATCTTCTCCTGGCAAATCGTTCATGTAGACGTTTTGTTTTATTGAAAAGTTGTGCTGCATTTTAAAAGCAGGCTAAGATGGTTATGATTAAAGAACAATACTGAAAAAATAATTTTTAAGCTATTACAGATATACAGTTTCAGTTGAATAATATGTGTTACAACTTTGTGCGTTGGTGATGAGCAGATAGTGATGATGGGTTTTTCAAGTTCAGAAATTAAATATTTCTGTACAAGTAGGACAGATCTTTGCCACAGAATGGCACAGATCATATATATTCTGCCACTATGAATTCCATTTTTCCTTTAGTATAGGTGTATTAGTTTTCTATTTCTTTTCCAAATTAAATGCCAGTTCTTCAGGTCCATTATGGCAGTTCAGATGCTCAGCTTGGATGGATGTTGGATGCTTAGCACCAGCAATTTAAAGAGCACTTAGTATTTGTTGTGCATTATTATTTTAAACTTGAATTAGCTCCTCGAGTCATAATGGAAGAGGTGACAACTGCTTCAGTCTGGTGTTTCTCATCAATTACTGGAAGAAAATTACATGTTTAGACACAGCCTGCATCTCCCACCCAGGAGACGTTGCGAATGTTTTCCTAGTAGCTTCTGTGAAGCTCTACACTTAAGAAATTGGATATTTAGATCTTCATTCTCTTAGGGCTAGCTGAGGAAAGATTAGAACAGGAAACAATGTGACAGAGCTATGAACTTTTCTGTCACCAAAGGCAGTCTTTAAGTTCACAGAATTAGCTTATTACAAGTGTCATACAGTCAGTTCTGGCTAAAGTCAGCAAAGTGCGGGTGTGCATATTTATAGTTTAGCATATGAATGGAGATTTGCTGCCACTGCATTCAACAGAAATTTGAATGCATACATGAGTTGTGAAGAAAAACTACATACTGTGTAGCTATCTTCCCTGTCATCAAAGCAAAACACCAGCTGAAGCCTCATGCAGTGCTAGGTTCAGAAATCAAAGCCCAAAATGTTCATTCATGTCTGAGGGTTCTTAAACAAGTTCTGTTATGTACTAGATCGGTATCTTAGGGTGCTGGTAGGGTAGGATGGCTAGGAAGTCTTTCCCACTTATGTTCTAGATGAACAGCAGTGCTATTACCATGAATGGGGTTTTTATTAGGGTATTCTTTCACCACTGTTAGGATGTTGGGGTTTTGGGTTTTTTTTAGAAGTTGGAGGGAGGAGGTTGCTCTTCAGCAGTTGATACCAGATGGGGGGTGTTGCTTGCAATGCAGGGCTGCACTGACCTCTTCTCTCTTTCAAGGTGACTCTTACACTCTTAGGTTGTTTGTGGGCATGGCAGATTGCTGCTTTCAAGCTCATCCAAAAATGAGTGAATGTCTGTAGAGGAAAAATAAATTTTGTTTTCAGCTTTCTGTTTCTACATGAAGTATAGTTCCTACCAGTTAATAAAAACTAAGGTTTTTGTCTCTGTCCTTACAATGCACTGGTTAAGCACCTTCAGGAAAGACTGGTCTGTTCACTAAGCTCCTTTCTGAGTCAGGGATCTTAATGCCCTATTTTGTGTTGTATGAGGGCTGTCAGTGGGTCACATGTAGAACTCTTGTCATTACAGTCCTGCCTGTACTTAAACCAAACTCAGTTTCTTCATTTTTTTTAACAAATAGAGCTTTGTCATTTCTGTCCCAATACAAAAAATTCACTGGGAATGGTACATTGCTTGTATTTCAAGACGGCTTGGAACTCACCTCGGCCAAGCAGCTGAGTTGGGATTTAGAGGTTATTTATCTTGCAACCAAAGATTTACTGGAAAAAAAGGTCAAACCGCCTTCTAACAGAAATATCAAAATAGATTAAGAAGCTGACTAGAAAGAGAATATGGAAGGAAATATAAGATTAATTTGAAGGTTGTTTTTATCAGGTGGAAGACTACATGTATTCCTCAGATGAGGCTTTTTATATTAAACCGATACATTGTCAGTAGTAGAAATGGAACACCTTAAATTGTGCAAGTGTTCCTACCTTTCTGTTACTTCCTGTGTATTTTTCATTATGACAGTAACATGCACCCATAAGTAATCCAATGAAGTGTTTCAAAATCTTTGGGATGAAGGAAAACAAATGTGTTCAAACAGGTGCAGAAAAGCAGGCAAGATCTAGTTTGTTGCTTTACCAAAATCAAACTCCAACCAATGAATTTAAAATAACATGCGAATTTTGCACAAAATTTCATCTTAATGTTACAGAAAAAAAATTTCAAACATACAAGTTTTTTTAATTTTAATTCTGTAATATAAGTAAGTTCAGATATTGCTTTTGTCATGAAATACAGAATATTGTAGTAATTTGTTATGCCTTTCTGTTACAGATTAACTAAACTCCAGATATTGGAACTTAGAGAAAACCAGTTAAAAATATTGCCAAAGTAAGTACAGTAGAGTTTTAGAAATTCCTACAGCACTTGTTTTAACATTAATCCAATCTCTCCTGAAATCTAGCATTTTCGTAGTCCCTGCCTTGCAATTCTCGATTACTTCATCAAACAAGCCCAGGCTGATGGTGATGCAGTTCCTGCTGTTTCTATGAACAAGAGCAAGGCTCAGAATTTTCCGACTGGGATTCTAGAGCTCCAAGCCAGTTAACAAAGATATAAGAGGTCAATGAAGAAAGAAACAGATCCCAAAGATGGGATGTGAATAACCACTTGCAGAGTCATGAATATGTTGTGGTGTACTAAAAGGGATCTTTCATTGGCAACACAAATTGGTAGAGTTGCTGGTTTTGGTGGATGTTAAGAAGTTTTGGTGGATGTTAAGAAGTTTTGGTGGAGAAGAGGAGGCTCTTACAATTGAATATTCACTCTGTCCAGCTCATATGCTAGGAGAGATTTGCGTGCAGTAGGCTGAAGTGGGAATTGCCAGCTTCTCAAATACAACAGCCAGTTTTTTTAGTGACTGTAGCTAATTATATGCCTAAGACATGATCAAGGGTTATGTTGTATTGGGATTCCCTTTTTAAGTGCCTAGATATTGTACTGTGGAGTCTGCTGTATAAGCAAGCCAGAACTCCTATTTGGAATGACATGTACAGCGTCAGAAAGTGTGAATTTGTATCTTCAAAGTGTGAAGCATTCTGTGGTATAAATACTCTCAATCCTCCTTGGCTCTTTCTGCTATCACTAGTTTTCAGCAGAAGAAAATTAGAGGACATGTAATTCAGGGTGGTAGCTCTAAATTAAGTTACTCCCAACTGAGGAACAGTAGCTATAATTAAAACTTAACAGCTAATACAGATTTTGTTTATAAGATCACTCTGACCTTAATGGCCATAATTAACACTAACACCATGAATTACATGAAATACTTTTAAAAGTGTAGTTTACTCTTGTAGTGATAAGAGACGCTTAAACAAATGCGTTAATGTATTTAAGTTAAACATACCCTCTGTTGAAAGTGCTGGGAATTTTTTTGTTGATTTCAGTGTTTTCAGAGTTTCATCCTTGACTGAAAACTAAAGAGCAACTATCACGAAGAGGTCCTCTGTATCACTTCCATAATCCATAGTAGATGCTGAGCTGCCACCTTTGTTATTCTATTTTGGTACTCTTAATAGATTATGCTGTACAGCTCTAAAAAGTGTAGAAAATCCAAAGCAGTTTTTTGATGCTAGTAAGATGTAGCACTAGGCCCTAATATTTTTGCTATAGAATACCAATATATTTTCCTGTTTTCCTGTGAGTCTCATCTTTCTAATATTTTAATTCTTACAGCAAATTCTTTCCTATTTGTAATAAAAAATGTATTTGGATAAATTCTACATCCCTCTTTGTGAGTAAAACATGCACATAATTTTTGACACTAAAGTATGAAGTACTTGAAAGAATCTTAATCAAAATGGGTAATTAATGCCAACACACTAAATCAACCTTAATTTATGCCAAATTTTATGCCAAATATGCATCATTTTGTTGGGAGCTTATCCACATCCAGAGATTGCAAGTGGCAGCATTATAATGCAAAACAGCTCGATGAAACTATTTTTACTGAAAGGAAAGCAAAAACACGAGGCATTTTTCTGATAGGTAAATTGGGAAGGTGGTCCAGTAAAAATATGATACTTTTTTTCATTTTTTTTAAGCTTCTGTGGCCTAATTGTCAATAAAAAGAGTAAGCTTTTTAGAAAGAAGCAAGTTACTTGAGAGTATAATTACAGTGATTCAGGGCCCAATCTTGCCATCACACACACCCTGCTTGAACTGTACACTACTTGAAGTAAGCTGCAGTGTTAACCTTAGTGAAGCTGTCAGTATACAACAGAATTTGAGGCATAATTTAAGCTATCTGATCTGTTAGTATTGAGTTGAATTGACACCAAGTTCAATAATATGAGTTATGAAAGAGGCTTTCAGTTTATGGGAGGGATTACATAGCGCTATGTCAAAGATGGAAATGGGTGTAACTCCATGATCTAGTTAATGTTTGTTTCAACATCCTTTGGTGTTGAATTTTCCTGCTACCGTAACATTACTGGAAGCCTTGTTTGCATTTTCTCTGAAGGTAGTTCTCTATAAACAATACACAAAAGCAAGGAGATATTAGTCCTAGAATATCTGAAAGTGCTATTATGCAAGCAGCAGGGAAAGGAAGGAATATTACCAAGACCCTCATCTTGCACACACATTTGTCTATGTTTTATACTAGATTGGATGTGTTTGCTACATTACAGTCATTTTGGCAAGGGAAAGAAAGGGCCCAAAATCAATAAAGTTATCTTGTTATCCTGTTGATGTTACATAACGTTGGTTTTCATGATGTGGTCTATGAAGTTTCAAAAGCTACGGAATACTATGTGAGATTCTTTTAAAGGAGTTCTTCAGCAGTGCTTCTGGGACACTCATTGGGGCAAATTTGTTAGGAACATATAGCACTAAAATTGGTATTGGCATGTTCTCACAAAGCTTTGAGAGAATAATCCTTTGCAGGATTTCAGAGGGACTCAGAGTTTAGTTAGAAATTGAAAAAGAATGTTAGCGTTGTCTTACTGATAATCATCCTGTTCATTAGCTTCAAGAAATGAGGGAAATTGTTTCTCAGAGTCTTCTGAAAGTCACCTTTTCATGTTTTTGGGTTTGTTTTTTTTTCTTTCTCTAGGACAACAAGAATGTTAGCTAGAGGCTTTACTTTAAAGCCTTTATATAGTATACTATATGTACAGTGCAAAAAATGCTTCTGCTTTTGTCTTGGTCTTGTCTTTACCTACTTATGCTAAATTCCTAGTTTGTCCCCAGCTTACTTACTCCAGTGTCATGAAAATCAATTTGCTAAACAAATGTTGAGTCTCCTTCTTGGAGATTATTTAATGAATAATATTAATAATCACATTAAATTGCTTTCAGTAAATAAGGCATTTTCCAATATATTATTTTTGAACTGTATGTTCAGAGCAACTGAAGAGCTTACAGTATTTAAATAAAAACTGAAGCTTTGAATAGCTGCACAGAGCATCTTGTTCTCATGCAATTGTTTCTTGAAGAAACTAGTGTGATATACAAGACTAGTGATAATGTACAAGACTCTACCATTTAGAAGCTCTTATATTTAATTTTTCCAGAATTTTATAGTATATACCCAGTTGCGAAACTAAAAGTTGTGAAACTTTTAGATACTACTAATTGTTCTGTGGAAATCTGTTATTAAATAAATACAGAACATGATGTCATATGAGGAATTCACAGCCTCTTAAAAAATACATTCAGGTAGAACTGCTATTGACTGTGAAGTACCCATTGTGCAGACCACCATGTGCAGTGGTAGATAATCTCTGTGAAGTCCCCAAAGCAAATTTAAATAGAGGAAATATGTTTCCAAAAAACAGCTTGAAGTAATGGATTTTACTTTTATTTCAGACATTGATTTAATATTTGCCGTAAGTTAGGTTAAAGAGTATTGATGTGTCAGAAAATCCAACTTAGTAATTTCATTTAATGTATGACTGGAGAAATAATTAGGGTTCCAAACCACATCACATAGAAGCAACTTAGTCAGCAGTCTGGAGAGGTAAAAAGGTAGTGCTGCTTACTGTGATTCAATAGTGCTCTTCTCTGTCTTCTCTGATCACTAGGCAGTAGTCTTTGAGAAGAAAACATGTAGTTAACCAGCCTTTGACTGAAAGGACATATTGTGACTGTAGGTGAAAAGCTGAGCCACTCAAAAGAAGAGATGCACCACTGCATTACTCTTTATCATGAAGATTTCTTTACTGGTCTTTAGTTTTTGCAAGCTCATCCATAAGCGTGTTGCAGTGTACTCTTCATGTGACACTTAACAGTCTGCAGGATCAGTGATACATGCCTGGTTGAACAGTGTGTGAAAAATTGACCTTAATTAGGTATGATTCCTGTTTCAGAATAGCATCACTACTGATTACTAGACTTTTGTAAATACTCAAAGATTTGATGTAGCCAGTATTTTCTTAGATCTAATTCTTTATTTATCTCCTTCCTGTGCAGAACCATGTCCAGACTGACTCAGTTGGAGAGACTGGACTTAGGAAGTAATGAATTCACAGAAGTGGTGAGCTTTGCATCTTTTACAAATCTCCTTACCCCTTGGTCTGTTTTTAATAAATATGAAAATAAAAACATCACTTTAAGAGTTCTGCTACCAAGCAAGTATTATTTATACCTTGTAGTACTTTATGGAGCCTGTTATAAAAATTATGTGTGTGTTCTCAAGAATGAGAGTATGTTTTTACTCCATTTTAAAATAACACTGTTGTGTAGTGTGGTTACTGTACTGGTAAATAATTAATAGTTTAATTAATAGTTAATAACAAACATAATTATTTGGCTTAGAATAAATTCTAAACACTTACTGATTATCATGTGTTTAATGTTACAGTTTTGTGCATAACCGGCTTTTATTATTGTGCACAAACTATTTAGATCCAAGGGAAACTATATTAATTTTAAGTTTGAATATTGTTCAAAGTAGTATTTTAAAAGTTAAGGTGCTCTTGTTTTTCCTTCAGCATGGATTGACTTGTTTCCTGTTTGTGGTCTCACAGGCAAATATATCTTGTATTTAGAGTCACATAACATCTCTTTGCTTTTACTAGTACTTTCCTGAGTAAAGGAATTGAAATAGAAGTTAATGAAACTTGCTGACCTGCAATACAATAGAGTAGAATATGCAGAGCTGAACACTTGCCTAGTGATACGGTTTGGAAAATAAGGGCGTGTATTTAAGGAATTTTTCAATATTATGGTTAAACATCTAGCCCTTACCATTACTGCCATATTTTCATCATAGGGTAGATATTTGTGTAGGAGCCTTAAACTAACATTTGAGTTATGACTTTCTCTTGCAAAATGAGTTATTGGGAGTCAGGACTGCAACTTAAGCAGAAATCCTGTCATTTACTATATAACAAAACTTACTTAGCCTTTATCTGAACTTGGCTGTAGTTATTAAGGTGCAGTAGTACCTCTTTTGTTTTACATTCTCAGGAGGGAAGTTTAAATAGAAAAGTATATGCAACATGGATGTTTACCAAGAAGGGGTCTTTCCCTGATACATAAGACACTTTTAACAATAAGTTGTAGTGGAAACACAATCCTGCACTTCATTTCATGGTTGGAGTACTTTGCTTGTGTCATAGAGATGCACCCTTTGTTGATAGAAGAATGAAATTTGTTTCAATTTTCCCCCAAACCAAAAAATCACTGGGGTTTTCGTAAAACGGGTCCTCTGAGTTGATGGAATTTAAGGGGTTTTAGACCTCCTCCATTAAAATTGTACTTGTAACATGTACTTAAGAGTGTGTGCCTGTTGAAAAAGAATACTTTCTGTAAAAAAACACCAAACCAACAGAAAGCCTTTCTCTAAAGACTATTTAGTGGTCAAGTTCTTAAAATATTTTGTATATCTGGTATATATTTTAATTTCAAAAGTCAAATATCTGGGTTTTCTTTGATGACCCACTGAAAAAGGTGGGTGTAACAGCTACAGTAAGACATTATTAAAGTTGCAATAGACAAATCACTGGAGTTGTTTTTGCCATTCACTGGGGTTTTTTCATAGGATTTTTTTTTTAAATGGCTTCCCATTACAGCCTGAAGTACTTGAACAACTGAGTGGATTAAAGGAATTTTGGATGGATGGTAATAGACTAACACTTATTCCTGGGGTAAGTTCTTTTGCTGTGTTAAGCATAGAGTACTTTAAATTAGATAGGTATTTGCTTTGTCAGTGATCATGTATGTTGAAGTTATGTAATTTTAGTGTTATTTAAAGCCAAAAGGCTAAATGGCACTTAACCAGTCCACTTAGAAATTATCACTGATCACGAGAGCTGCATTCACAGCTTTTTGGGGGGTTTTTTTCATTGAAAGTAAAGTAGTTCACATCTAAAAATTTTGTTGCAATTCAGGAAAACAGGTAAAAATCTTAAATCAAATTTAGGGTTGAGCAGTCCTTCCAGAAAGGGATTATTCTGTATTAGACAGCAAGTAGGAATTTACAGGAAAAATATGTTGTGTGGATTTTTACTAGTCACAGCTGTAAAGCAAGCAGTGCGAATTTTGGTGCTGTGTAAACAGGGAGCATAGCCAGTTCCTGAGAAAACAGTCTGTTGACTTTGTATGGGTTCCTGACATCTTTCAGGATTACATGTGGTCCAGACTGATCTATTATTTCAGTACTTGAGAACCTGTGCTTAAGTTGTAGCAAACTAATGAATGAGTATTTGAAATTTGGGAAGCAGCTGGCTTGTTTTCAAGCTTAAAATCGCCAGTAGTCATGTGAAATGTGGCCTTCCTGCCTAATCAGTAGTATTTGCTACTGTTTTTCTTCCAGCTAACTCTTAGACAGTTGAGTGGTTTGATTGTAAAATACAAGCTGAATTGTGTTTTGCAGTAAAGTAAAACTGTATTTCTGAAAGTGAAGATTTTAATAAAGTAATGTACATGAATTTTAAAGCTTATGCTTGGTTCATATGGAATGGTAATACAAGCTTATATTTTGGGTTATTTCTTTCAGCTTAGTACAATTAGGGATTTATCATTGTTGTTTTTGAGGTAAAGTAGGATGCAGTTTTACACAAAAGGCAAAAATAAGCATTAAAAGTCTTTACTGGAGCATAATGATGTCCTCACACTATATGTCTCTTTCTGAAGTCTGTTCTAAACCTTCAATTACTTGATTCATGGTAGCTAACCAAACGGTTGAATGTGCAGCAGACTGACTTTAGGGACGTGCAGAGCTATTGTGGGGTGTCTGTGTATATAAAAACATCAGCTGTGCTTATCTGCACAAAATACTTCATATGAAAGTTTGGGTATTTTGCATAAAATTGTATTTCAGCACTCTAAGTCTTTTCCTCTGGCATTACACTTGAGAGACAGTTTCTCAGATCTGCCGGATTTTTTGTTTTGAAGTTGCACTTTTTAGAATGCATTATTTTCTCTTGCTCTTAGTTCATAGGCACTTTGAAACAACTGACCTACTTGGATGTTTCTAAAAACAACATTGAAGTAGTCGAAGAAGGTATTTCAGGTTGTGAAAGCCTGCAAGATCTACTGTTATCCAGTAATTCACTTCAGCAACTGCCAGAGTCTATTGGTTTGTATTTTCAGTTAATTCATGTTCTTAAAAGCCTATAGTTCAGACACAGAGCACTTGAAAATAGAAAAATTACATTCTAGATCTGTTTCAGTTGAGTAGAAGTGCCAATTCTTGATAAAGCTGTAATGCATGGCTGAATAATAATTTAAAATTGTTTTGGAGCATTCTTTACTTTATACAGGAGTTTGTAAATGGGTGAAAAACTGCTGTCTCTATCAGAAGAAAGCCAATTTCTTTTTCTCCCTGCCCCCACTCGCCTACCTAAATGGTTGACACATTGTAAACTGGCATACAAGTTCTGTAAGCTCATATCCTTGCTTCCTTAGGAGTACAGCACTATGGGCATGCCAGGGAATAGAGAAGATGTGGTTGCTTGCCCATAATGTTGGGGGCTTTTTTCCCCTCTTAATTTAAAGTTAAAACTCAGTTTAATGAACTCAAATGTCCGTTTTGATTTACTTGTTCCTATTATTATAGGTTCTCTGAAAAAGGTGACAACACTTAAAATTGATGAAAACCAGTTAATTTATTTGCCAGACTCCATAGGAGGGTAGGTATTTCACCAAAATAAAAAGTCAAATTGCCTTTCTGAACACTTCTCTGTAACAATGGCTCCTCTTTTGGAGTTTCTATAAGTACTTGATTTTATTTCTTCTACATGTTAATGTCCTAATACAATTTAAAGCGAGTGATTTCATATCTTAGTTCTACTCTGCAGCATGTATGTTCTTATTATTTAATGCCAAAAGACATATGTTCCTCACTTAATGCAGCCACCAATCTATGAAAGAAAAATTGAATGTGATAGAAAACAAGATACTTAAAGAGTCAGCTTCCTGAAACTGGTTTTTGTTGACAGTAACATGGCTGTGGTAGATACTGCAAGTGATTGCCCAATCTCAAAAGTCTTATAAATAGTAAATATGAACATGTATTTATCTTTATTTTTATATATATATATATATATATATATACACATACATGGAGAATTTCCAACTGTCCATCAGCAGGTTTTTTTAATATGTATTTTGGTGTTCAGCAATTTAATTTAAAACTTGCAAGAAATAGCAAAAATAACAGGCTCAGAATTAATTGCTGTACAAATGTACAATGTCTTCCAATTTCTTTTCATATATTTTAATTAATACAGGTTATCTTTTGTTGTCAGAGTTTACAAAATACTGCTTCACTGCCAGATTCGTAGATTCACTGACTCTAACTCTTGAAATTCTTTGCTTGTTCAGAAACTGCACTCAGCTCTAATTTGACTATGATCTGTCCCATTCTGAATGTTTTTAATGCCTTACACTGGCATGCTGTCATGTACTACACAAGTATTTGATGTTGCTAGCCTCATTGTTTTCATTGTGAGGACAGTGTAAAGGAGATTTTAAAAAAAAAGCAAGCTCAAAACAGAACCAAAAAACCTGCAATCAACTAACAGGAAAAAACACCCACCCCAAAACACATTTGAGGCAATCAGTAAAGGATTCGTCTTGGATTTTAATTCTTTCGGGTTTATCTTGAACTACATTTGAGATGAATAATTAATAGTGATACTAACTGCATTTAAACTGCAAGTATTCAATTAATGTTGGATTAATTAATCTGTATAGAGGAGTTAATTTTTTTTTTTTCAGGTTAATATCAGTAGAAGAACTGGACTGTAGTTTCAATGAGATTGAAACATTACCTTCGTCTGTTGGGCAGCTCTCGAATATAAGAACATTTGCTGCAGATCATAACTTTTTAACTCAGCTGCCATCAGAGGTATGTATTTAATTGCGAAACTGTAAAATGAATATTTTAACATGTTTATATAGTCTATACAACTTGTGAAGTTAATAATTTTTGAGAGGATTTCCTTTGTGTATGTTTTTAAAGGAGGATGTATACAAATATACAAGTTTTTAAATAACGGAATTTTATTTTTTTAAGCAACAAGTAGGAATTCATTGCTGTGTATTGGAGCTAAAAGGTTTAGTATGCATGAATAAACTTTCTCGGCAAAATAGCCTCAATACTAATTGTTTTAAAAATTTTCATATTCATGTTGTGAAGATGAATTAATTCTTTGTGGGTTTTTTTTTTTTAGATTGGAAACTGGAAGCATGTAACAGTGTTGTTTCTGCATTCTAATAAGCTTGAATTTCTCCCTGAAGAAATGGGTGATATGCAGAAATTAAAAGTCATCAATCTGAGTGACAATAGGTTTGTGAATGCTTTTAATCAAGTAGAAGTTGTATAAAATGCAACAATAATGTAGAGGGATTGTTATGAATACATTATGCTATGTTTCCTTATCTCACGCACAGCTCAGAAGCTGACTGAGATGTATTTAATGTATTATTGTGGTATTCTGGATCTTGCAGTTCCACTGTATTAAGCTGTCTTTATTTTAATGACTTGGCAGATGCATTGAAGTGCAGCTTCAATGCATTCATGATTGTTAGCATGTGTTTTTCTGGGGAATTAGTCTGGTTATTTTCATAAAACTTTTGATTCTTGCTTAAAGATTTATAGCTTCTTGAATTGCATATGGAGCACCCAACAGTATCACAGGATATTGTAAAAGACTTTGGTGTTCTGTGGAAGGGGGAAAAGAGTTGTGTTTTATTAGAGATGATCATTAAAAATGGACAAAATGTTTCGCTTCTGGGAATTCTTAGTTTATAGTGTTGAAATATACTGAGAGAGAGCAGTCTAGTGGAGCTCTCCCTCCTGTTCTGTCCAGCTTCTCTGTACTTCATCTGTAGCTTGATTTATCCATTAATGCCAGAGCATCCATTATCCAGGACAGCCCCTTCCCCACACATGTATCTTTGAGAAAAAACCTGATTTTCAAGAGTAACACATTCTTCCTTAATTGGCATGTATATTGACAGGTAAAATGCTGAGGATTCAGATTTATTAATTCACGTTAATTGTCTTGTATTCAAGTCACTCAGTTGAGTTAAATTCAAGTTACAATGTAACTTCTTTATTTTAAGCTACTTGCTAAACTTGGCAGATATAAGCTTTTCTTGTTTTCTTGGAGTTTTTTAAATTTGAATTTAAATTACATGCTGTAGCCTTTCAGCTCTCAATATTTATTGGTATAACTTCATATGGAATCGTCCTTTTTAAATACTTTACAGGCTAATGCAGGATTGTTTAAAGTCTTAACAGTATGGCTAAATGTACTTACATAAATTCTTGTAATTTACAGACTGAAGAATTTACCATTTACCTTTACAAAACTACAACAACTCACTGCTATGTGGCTATCAGACAATCAGGTACATTTTTTTAATATTGAAAATAAATGGTTGTTGACTTCATTCCTAATGGGATTGACAAGAACAGAGCCATGTCTTAAATAAAGACCTAGTACTGTGTGCATCAATACTTTGTTGACATTATTATGTCAATTCTCCTGAAGTAACCTATACTGAGCTTACCTGTCTCTGGAGACTCATATTTCTGGAGAAGTTCTGTGCTGTGAGGAAATGCAATTTAACAGATGTTGGGAGGGTTTTTGTTCGTTTGTTTTTGTTGTGTTTTCTCTGTCTGGTTTTTTGTTTCGTTTTTGTTGTTTTCTTGTTTTCTTTTGTTCAGGCTAATCTACACACGAGAGTTAGTGCTTGATAAGCTAGAACTTAAACGTGTAGCCTGGTGTTGCTTTCACAGCTATACCAGTGGGGGAACTCAGCATGCCTGGTTGTGAGTTAGGTTTCTTGCCACACCTTTGAACTGTGTGACTGTTCAACTTTGGAGCTGTTAAGCAGTTAGTCATGTGCTTGTAGCTTGTATTCTTCCTTTTTATTAAAGTCCTCATTATTATGCTGATTTTCTGAACGGCATTAAGGTATACAGGGCTGTCAGAAATCCACTAGCCTCAGATATGCACTTCTTCTAAAACAGTAATTCAAAGAACCCCCTGCCCTTCCCTGTAAGGGGTGGAGGATGTTCAATCTGGTGTCAAAATGAACAAACAAGAATACAGAATTTTTCTCTTTCTATGATTGCAGCTTTAAATAGCAAAATATATCTGTGCATTTCAGAACAGCGTGCTTTGGGATAGTAGTAAGTACCAACAAGAAACTGGGTTACTTTTTGAATATCTAGTGTTTGCTTTTCACAAAAGCTGTTGCTGAGTTTGTCCTCAGTCAAAGCCTGTCATCAGTCAAATACAGACATGCTAATACCTTCACTTTGTGAAAATTATTCAGAGGAGAAATGGTTTAATACAAGGGAGAGTAGTCTTCAAAGTCATGGGACAGGCATGCTCTGTGATATGTAGGTAATATTTACTTTTACATATATATATATACTCTCATAACATGGCCTTCTTTCATTTACTTTCTAGTCTAAACCACTTATCCCTCTTCAAAAAGAAGCTGACCCTGACACACAGAAAACAGTACTTACTAATTACATGTTCCCTCAACAACCAAGGACTGAGGAGGGTAAGGAATTTCTGAAATACCCTGTCACAGCGGTCACTTTTGACAATAATGGGAAGGCTTCCTGCTAATATGATTTTCACTAAATAATACTTAAATACAAGTTTGGAGTATACTTGTAAGAGATGATGAGTTGTGTCTGATGAATGAGAACAATAACTTAAAGAGATTTAGATGTTGGTAAATTCTAGGTGAAACTATTTCAGTGAGCAAGGTGAGAAATGGACTGACAGGAACACATTCTGTGATGGTTGCCACTCTCAGCGTGACACCCTCATTCCTTCCAACAGAGCTTAATGGTTTAGGGTGAAATTCTCTTTAACGGGTGTTTACTTCAAACTGACTATTTTAACAAACTGTTTCCTCCATTAACAAGTACATATTTTTTGAAAAGTACATAGTATTCTCTGGTTTATTTTGAAGTGAAAAAGAAATCAGTCCAGAAAAAGCATATTGCTCACATGTAGTTTGAGCTGTTTTTATAAGAAGTTAGGCACAAAATTTTAAGCTCTTACCAGAAACTTATTTCAGCACAGTTGTGAAATAGTTAGGGAAACAAGTAACATTCCAGTAGTAAGCCCAACAGGAGTTAGGGAAAGAGAGTTAAATAACTTTATTTTTCCACTTTCTTTTCCTTGCAAGGAAAAAGGAAAAATCTTGTGCTGCTTTAACAGAAATGAAGGGGGGGCAATACATTAATGGAAATAATTGAAAACTGACAAGTTGCAACATTTCTTGTTCTGTGGCACAGGTGTCTAGTACACTGAGAGAGGAGTAATCAAAAACATAAGCAAAAGCAGTAAATTGTGCATCACTTTTAGCGCCTTCTAATGTATGTGCAATATCTCTGATAGAATGTGAGAACTGGGAGATTCAGTGAAGCTCAAGACTGTTCCTGAAAGTGTTCTCTCCATTTGAACTCTGTTTTTCTTAGGTTCTGGGGTTTCTTTCTGTAGACAAGGAAAGGATTGTTTGTTTGACTTAAGCTGGCAGAATACCTGTCTGAGGTAGTAATTCCAGAATGAAGGTTTCAGGTTCAACAGATAGAGTTTTTAAGTTGGCTTTTGGTCAGGAAGTCTTAGTAATAGTGATAGTGAAGTTTCTTATAATATTTTCAGATGTGTTAAAATTGTAAGTTTACCCAATAAATGCAGAGTAACAAATACTCCGTTGCACTTACTGAGCCCTAAAATTAAGTATTTCTCTATGTCAGGTATAGAAGTGGTTAATATGAACAGTCTTGGTATTCCTAGTGAAGGATATACATTTGCTGGGTGGTAGTGGCAGATTTATTAGACTATTTGTCATGCTAAAAGTAGAACCTGGCTGATGTAACACCAAGACATGCTAAAATGACAGTGGGTACCTACAAGATTTTTTTAGTCTCTTGTAAAACTAAGGAAGAAATACTTGTATGTAGAGCCCCTGTCAACTGCATAACTTCTGCAAAATCATGCAGATTAACTTAACTTTCAGTTTAGATGCTTACATTTCTTTAGGATTAGTAAGAATGCAGGTTTTCCCTCAGTAAGTCATTCTTAGTTTTCATTTTTAAATTTTCATTAAATGAAATCAGATGAATGTTCTTATATGTGCTTAATGATGTTAAGCACTGATAATAGGCTATATAAATCTATACAAGTATAATTTATGTTTTTATATATATAAACACAAGCACATTATTTCATATTTATATATAGAATAAAACCACTTATCAGAGTTTTGCTGAAAATTTTCAAGTGTGAATATTAAGACTAGTGTACAGCTGAGCATATGATTTTCTTTTTACAGGTAGGGATTTTTCTAATATAAAAGTACAGCCAAATTCATAAAGCAGTGGCATTGTATCTAATCTTCAATTAATGGTGCTGTTAGTCTTTTATCTTTTAAAAAGAATGAATACAAAAGTACACCAATCCCATCTACGAGGAAAAAAAATGAGTATATTTTATTTTGCATAGTGTATCCTATTCTTATATGACCTTCTTGGGGTTTTTTTTTCCAGTTATGTTCATATCTGATAATGAAAGTTTCAATCCATCTCTGTGGGAGGAACAGAGGAAACAGCGTGCTCAGGTGGCATTTGAGTGTGATGAAGACAAAGATGAGAGAGAGGCACCACCTCGGGTTAGCATTGAATTTATTTTTACATACTTGATGCTTCCCTCCCTCTTACTTCCACCCTTAATCTCAGCCTTTTCCTTACTTTGGCTGTGGGTTTCACTCTGCTGAATAAATCAAGTCATGAGTTATTAGTTTAGTGTATCTAGCAGGGTGAAATACTATGGTTTGGATTTTTGTAGTGTTTGCTTTTAGTCTGGGTGTTATTTGGCCAAATCATTTTCAGCAGGGCACAAGGGAAGAACTCAAGCTGATACATGGCAATGTAGGGCCTAACTAGGAGGCCACCTGACTAATGGTGCTTTGAAGAACAAGTGGGGAAACTGTGATAAATACTGATTTTATTTTGAGTGAATTACAGTTGGCTTAACCCTTGCTTGGAATCATGGGACATGTTGGGGGAAAGGGAGTGAAAGCGATTCATAATCTTGCCTGGTTGTGTAAGCTTATGTCTGCCTCAGTGCAGGTACACTTGAGTATCAGGGTGGAGATTCTAGATTATTCAGTGGTTTGGCCTAATTAATTATTTTTTTAAAGCTTATGTTTTAGTTCTGCCATTTAAATAAATGTAGAACGTTATTGCTTTTTGTTATACAGGAGGGCAATCTGAAGAGATACCCAACTCCATATCCTGATGAACTGAAGAATATGGTCAAAACAGTCCAGACAATTGTACATAGACTAAAGGATGAAGAATCTACTGAAGATACCGCCAAGGAGCCAAAACGAGAAGTCCAGACAGTTTCTGTAAAAGATGTGGGGGTAAAGGTTAGAGATAGCATTATCTTCTGGTTTTGCAAGAAATTCCAAAGACTAAAGTGTCATTGATTCCTTTTAATTCTCTCCTCCCTCCCCTCTGACGCTTTAGCAAGAAAAATTGTTAGATTACAGAACACGGTTTACCTCTTCCCCACCTAAGGAGGTCTGTAAAAAACGTCTGGTTTGCAGTAGCAGTCTTCCTCCTGCACTAAGAGCAAGACAAGTGACCTAATTCTCAGGCAAATACAAACTGTGGATGTCTTAAGGAGCTGACTTCTTTGGTTCCCGGAGGATGATATCTTTGTCATCCTCTGATCCTCTTTTCTCTGCCAGACTTCACAATGAAATTTCAATAATCTCTTAAGGATTTTACTGGTCCCCTCATGACTGAAGGTTTTGTGTGATAACAAGCAGTAATAACAGGCTGGCAAAAGTGTCCAGAGTCTCTAAGAGCTTGATGCAGCGTAATAGGTGATAGGGCTACTTTTTGGTGCTGACATAGGATCATTATAGGTATTGGCCTTTTTGATTTTTTTTTCATTTGACTGGAAATGTAATGGTACAAATTGACACCAGTAAGGAAAAGAGCCAAACTGATAGACACAAGCTAGGGACTGTATCTTAGTAATTGTGGCGTTTTCTTAGCATTTCATACCTGGTGCATTCTGTACTTTATCATTTCAGAGCTCAGATCCTTCCATTCCATATTTTCGCAAAATATTTAATGTTGGCTCTATATGTCACTAAAAACCTTTCAGGATGTTTTTTCTGCTGATATTCTTAATTCTGTAGACTTCAGAAATTGGTTCGATAAAGAACAAAGCCGACGAGAGAAAGCAATTTTCAGCAGGAAGCTCTGTGCAGAAGCCTAGTGAACCAGAAGCTGAGCACAGCACTGCAAATTCACAGATGACTGCACTTGTTAAAACCTTGCAGAACACGAAAACAATTGTCAACCATGAAGACGTGCTTGAGGTATGGCATTGCAAGGAGCATTATAACAGTCAAAAATTGTGCTGGTGTTGTACTGAATTTGTTCTTCTGGGAGATGAAAATTTGTGTTGACAATAGAAGAAAATTGCCCTCCATATGTGTTATAAATTCAGATGGTTTTCAATACAGTATTTTTCTCGCTTCAGATTTTGTTAAGTAAAAAGTTGAAACAGCTAATAAAAGGTTCGTAATAAAAGATGTATGCATTTAAAGAAAGATAAAGTAAACTCAATTAAAGGTTTATATAAACTGTGATATAAGTTTGGTGGAATTTTCCAGTTGCTGCTCGATTATCAATACTTCATTAAATAATCACTTTTAATTGTTGCTGAAATGAGAAAACGTCAGATCAGTGGTAGCAATAAAGTTTCTGTATCCACGTGAGTATACACATGCATTTCAAATGAAAAATGGAAGGTGGGTTTAAAAATATTCCTCTGTGTTTACTAGTGAGCTGTCAGGAATATTACTTGGGATGTATTTACCTCTTACAGTGAAGGATTTTAAACTTCTGAACTTTGCATCTCTCTGACAAACACCATTCATTTATTTAGAAAGTTTGAGATTTATGACAAATTTTGCAAGTTGTCATTCAATCAGTTCCCAGTCACAACCTGTAAAATACTTTTTTCATAGTTTAACGAGTGGATTATTTCTTTTTGCCTGTGTTGTGTAAGCTGTGGAATGTGCCTATATCATACTTATGGTGAAGAGACTTGAGTGACAGGCAGTTGTGGCTGTCACTGGCTACTTCCCCACTAGTGTGTTCCTGCTTCTACATGCTTTTTGAAAATACTGGTGTTGACATTTTTTCTTTAATTTAAAAATGTAATTTCTGAAGATCATGATAGTTGTCTAACGATAGTGACAGTATGTCTTTGTAGCTGTAGTAAGTAAACAAGGCAGGTATAGTGAAGTCCATATTTCTGTGTATTTCCTTACTTCCTTCTGGTAACACTTTTGCAGAACCCAGATAGCTAAACTTTGCATGTGTGTAAGCTTTCCATTTCAGCATTGATTACACTTTTATGGCACATCCAAGAGGAAGGGAATGTGGTAGATGCAGTGAAGAGGTTGGTTGTTCAGATTGTAGAGAGAAGCAGAGGGATTTTTGTTTTTAATTAAGAATATTGTAGTTTGTTTTCTGCATCTCAGGTTTGTCCTTCCTGTAGACCCAGGAACTGGCCAGGTAATTGGTATCATGGGAAGGTGGTAAAAACAGTAAGAAAAAGTGAGCATTGGCACACTCTTTTTGCAATATGCAACATGGATTTTGTAGCAGGAAGCATGTTTACTAGAAAGAAATTTCTGCTTTGAGGAAAGAAAGTTTGTTGGGGGTTTATTTATTCAAAATATTACTGGAAACAATTGGGTTTTGATGATAAATGAATATAGGGCTGGCAGTAGGATACTGAATAAATTGCATGGCTGTTCTTGCAGCAGCTTTGTCTATTAATCTCTCTTATAAGTGCACTGAGTTCCATCTTATGGTTCAGAACCAGTGTTTACTAGCTTAAATGTATTCAGCATTGCTTTACTCCTCTGCCATTGCTCTTCAAGTTAAATAACTTCTTTTCATTTTGGAATTTACCCCCAGCAAGCTACCCATACTCTGTTTTTGTTAGATGGACTAGGCAAGCTAAGGTCCTTCAGTCTTTTCACACAGTGTACCTCTCCATTCCTAAGATTGTCTTGGTCATGCTGCTCTATAGCTGTTTTAGTTTGGGCTCTTTTCTTCAAAACCAATACCCAGGTAGTCAGTCTGCAGTGTTTGCTGGTTCAGTGATGACTTTGTGACTTGGAGTCAACTGGGCGCTCTCTCCAGTGGTGGAATGAAGGCTTCATCTGCTTGCTCCAAGTAGTTTTTTGCAGTTAAAGTTACCTGAGTGTCATCCGACAGAGTTCATCAGTGAGAATGCAAGTCTGCATGTGCCACTTCTTAAATGTAGTTCAGTTGATTTCCACTATAGATGGCCTACAAAGTTGTTTTGCTTTGTCTGTGTTATGTGGCTCATTTATCTTTTTACCCCTTTATTGTTTGGTGGGTGATAGTTTAGATAGCATTTACTTTTAACGTTTAAGCTGCTCTTTAAAATGGACAGCATAAAGCTGTTTTTCCTTTAGCAGGAGTCAGAAGAACTGTCCTCTGATGAAGAGATGAAAATGGCAGAAATGCGACCACCACTGATAGAAACCTCCATAAACCAACCAAAAGTGGTAGCCCTAAGCAACAGCAAAAAAGGTAAGCTACCATAAAAAGCATTGGAAGTGTTCTGTGAATTAATTTCTTGACTCAAAGTGGCTAGTTTTTCCAATTAAATTAAGTAAAAGTAGGCTTAATTTGTATGTTTTAAAAGAAAGATTATTAATTCCCTAGTTAAGCAATGAAAGCAGGAAAAAATTGCATATACTTGAGTGCATGCTAGAGAAAGCTGTGTTGATATCATAATTTTCTTGATTCTTGTCAGTTTAAATCAGATGAGAAGAGAAGGAGGATGTGTTTTGTGGGGTTTTGAGCTTGATCATACTCTTGATATGCTTAAGAAAAGGACTGCAGAAAGTGTATTTATATTAGCAATACTCTGTATCTCCCCCTTCACCCAAATTCTGTGAATTATTGCTGCTGTAGGCAGCTGCTTAACTGCTGCTATAGGCAGCGGTATCACTTATTTAAATTCCTGTGCAGAAGCTGTGCTCCCTTCCTAAGATTTAAGAATAAACTTTCCTTGTGGAAACTCTTTCTCCACAGTTATTTTACTCTTTTAGTTTTCTTTGTTCTTCTAGCATGAAACTTCTGAACATTTTTTGTTGTTAATTAAATTTTATATTCTCTGAAATATAAATTTGGTCTGGGTAACCATTTCCTTAAGAGTAAGAAATGGCCTAGGATTCAGAGAAAACATGATCTAAAAATGGGATAGGAAATAGTATTTTGCTTCATATGATACTCAAGTCCAGTACTTCCAGGACAAAAGGCTTTTCGGGACATTAGATGTAGAAAGGTGAGATTTGGTGAGGAGAACCACATGGTGGAAGCAGGAAGAGTCTGCTGAGGATCACATACAGATGAAAAGGTGGATGTTTATCAATGCTGTCCTTGGATTTAAGTGTCTGACTAAAGTACCAGGTCAAAACGTCTTTCTTGTCTCTGAAGATAGACATTAGTTCCACAAAATGTATGCGTTTGGCACCTGTAACTGGCTTGAAGGAAAAATTTAAATGTATTTGTTTCTACGCTCATGTCAGAATCACGGCTGGCTTGAATTCCCCCAGAGAAATTATTTTTATACGGATGTAGTATGTAAGTATGCATATATTATGCAAGAATCAATGTGCACAGGGGTAAATTACTCTGAAAATGTTGTCCTAAGGGATCTGCAAAGCATGGGAATGCATTGGATTCAAAATCTGCAGAAGAACATTTTTCATTGCTGTTTTTTTACTTTTACTAAAAAGCTATACAGCGCTTATCCAGTGATGTAGATGGTTCCAGAATACTTGGTCTAGTAAAAAGCACTGTAACAATCATAGAATGTTCAAAATCAGTAACTGTGTACCCTTTCAAAATACTGCATGTGAAGCAGCGTGCTTCATTTTCTTAGGGGACAGTAGACTCATGTAATATGCAACTTGGAAAGCCTTATGGTAACAGAAGTATGATTTGATAGATATTTTAAGGAAGTATTCAGTAATGTAGCACTAGTGTATGACAAGGAAAATGGGAATAAAGCAAGAATTTGGATTTAATTAACAGATAAGGGCTGTTTACATTAGGCCAGATATTTTTAAAAATAGGAACGATTTCCAACAGTATTTTGTAAGTTTAAATGAACTTTGCAAAGGTGTTAGCTTACATTTTAGTTTCTGGTAGTAAGAATTACTGAAGAGACAGTTTCTAAATACTACACATACACATATGAAATGGCTATTAATAAGATCTGTGTGTCTAACTAAATTGGCAAATTTTTATTTCAGATGATTCAAAAGATACTGATTCCTTATCAGATGAAGCTACCCACAATAGTAATCAGAATAACAGCAACTGTTCCTCTCCTTCTCGAATGTCAGATTCTGTTTCCTTAAATACTGACAGTAGCCAAGATATTTCTCTCTGTTCTCCTGACAAAGAAACACATGCTACTGTTTTGTCCAAAATCAGGTTTGTAAGATACTGTGGACCACTGAGCAAATACAGTAGAAAAATATTACTTAATATTTTATATTGTGTTCATTCCTTTAATTCATTCATTTATCGTTCATTTATTTTTTAAAATTTTAATGTTTTATAATAAGGTTAATAATGTTCTCTTAAGGTTAATAAAGGTCTTGTAAAAAAAACTTTCAGAGGCTAACTTCAGTATACAATACATGGTTGCCATTTCTCTTAATAATAGGCTGTAATAATTTTATCTTTGTAAGTTTTTATTCCTACAAAATACATCAGTATACCATTTTAAAAGCTCTGTGTGTTTGTTTGCTTAATTTTGAAAATCAATTTGATTGCTAACATGACTGTTAAAGGTTCTTAAAAACCTACAAAGAATGGAATTACTCTTCTAGAGGTTTTAGTTAAAAAGTGCCATTTTTCATAAAAACTGCTAATACAAACAAGACAATTGTCCAAAATGGAAATGACAATAAATTAATAAAAAAACTTAAATTATTGTCATTTTGTACTTCTTGACACTTTTGAACTGTTTTTAATTATTTTTGTTGAATTTAAACAAACTTCCGAAACCACATGACACAAAAACGTTGCCCGAATGAGCTCTCTATATAACATATTTAGCAAATAATAAATCTGTTTCTTTGTCCTGTTTTGTATGCACAGCATGGCTTCATAGTAATGTTAATTTTTTTCTAAAAGGATTCTTAGAGAAATATGTTCATTCTTATGAGAATTTCTTTTAAGAGCCGTCTTTTTTTCTTCCAGGCGAGAAGATGAAAATTTGAATAATCTTTTGCAAAATGGAGGAGAATTGAGTATAACAGTAGAAGAAAAACTAAATGTGCAAGAGAAGGTTACAAATTTGTCTGAATATGAATTAAGCATTGAAGAAAGATTAGGCCTGATAGGAAAAGGTGTTGATCTAAGCACTCCTATGGAGGAGTCTCACAAATTAGACCAAATAAACATGAATATCAATAAACTAGTTAGTGAAGAGGCAGTGCCAGTTCCTGTAGAAAAGTTAGAAACACAGAAAATTGTTTCAGTAATGGGCTTTCTGAATAATAACACAAAAGAAGAAAGTGAGCACTTGGAAAATGGAAATAAATATCGTCTAAATAAAGTAAACGGACATCCTGAGGAAACAGTACAGTCTCCCAGTAAAGACAAACTACCAAAAAGCACTACAGTTGATGGGGATTCTGTTGAGCTGTCTGTTTCTAGAAGCTCTGAAGATTTGTCACCACAGAGAAGCGGTCCTGTGATGAAATCTCACAGCATCACAAGTATGGACAGTGGTGGGCTGAAAATCTATGATACTGTAAATGAGAATGGATCTCAACAGCCAAACTCAGCGGTAAAATCAGGATCTGATACTGCAGATGGAAAAAACATAGTCCGAAGTAAATCTGCTACTCTTCTCTATGATCAGCCTTTGCAGGTTTTCCCTGGGTCGTCGTCATCATCTGATTTAGTATCTTCTACAAAAACGGTGTTCAAGTTTGACTCAAATCACAATCCTGAAGGTGCTAATGTAGTGAGGGGATCAGTGACAGGCAGTGCACAGATGCTCTGTGCTCCCCAGTATAACATTCAGTACAGCAGCAGTGCAGCAGCAAAAGATGCCTTGTGGCCCCAGAAACAAAACACCCAAATAGAACAAGGCAGTTTACCTCCTTCACGTCTGCTTAGGTCTGACAGTACAGAAACTCCCAGCTATGTAAAGCACTCTGGCAACATGAATTTCTCCAATCATAACAATGTCCGGGCCAGTGCTGTGTACAGCACTCACCAGCGGATGGCTGGGAGACACACAGATCTGTGGGCTGTTCCACCAGGTGACAGACTGCTCCCAGGAGTAACCAGGCACACTCTTCAAAGGCAGAGCAGTGTATCTTCTACGGCTTCCATAAATATTGGGGATAGTGGCCCTTCAAGGCGGACCCAAGTGCCTGAAGGGGACTACTTAACATACAGAGATTTGCATTCAATGGGAAGAGCTCCAGCGGTAATGCCGGGACAGCAGAGGCCTCTCTCTGCCCGGACATACAGCATTGATGGTCCGAGTGTGACCCGACCGCAGAGTGCACGGCCGTCGGTGAGCGAAATACCGGAGAGAACTATGTCAGTCAGTGACTTCAATTACTCGCGGACTAGCCCCTCAAAGAGAGCAAACCCAAGGGTTAACTCTGAGCACTCGTTACTAGACCCTGCAGGAAAAACTAAAGTCCCTCATGACTGGAGGGAACAGGTGCTGCGACATATTGAGGCTAAAAAGCTTGAAAAGGTAAAAACAATAATTCTAATTTTTTTTCTACTTTTCTGCTACCTAGATATGGAATAAGATAAATACTCTGTTTTGGACAGCTTTTAATTACTAGTGAAAATCTAATTTTGATCCTGCTTTAAAAAGGATCAATGTGTTTGTGATGAATATCTGAGAAACACTCAGATGGCAGACTGTAAATGTACTTTTCCCCCAAAGAAAAAATAAGCGCTGTTGTTTTTACATCATACTTGCCAGCTTAGCCAAATTACTTTTGAATACATTAAATAATGTCCTACAGACCTCCTAGACTGCAAGGCCAGCTCTTTTTAAATTTTTATTGTAGCTTTGTGTTCACAATATACTAAAATATTCCCTTACACTTCATCTTTCTGTTCTTCCTTTTTTTCACCCAATTTCTTCTCTTTAAGAACAAGGAAAATCAGTAAAATCTATTTGGAAGTATAGGTCTGCAGCTTTAGTTGCTGAAGAATTCAAAAGCCATAATTATCATGTAGTTGCCTCCAAGCCAGTTATCTTTTGAAGTTGGGTATCTGACAGATTGTTGAATGAATATTTATTGCTGTGAGATGAGAACACTTAAAATATCTTGTTCATTTCAGAAAAATCACAGTAGGTTTTGATATAAGTAGAGATGATGAACAGGATTCTTTATGTACTGTAAATGCCATCAAGAATTTGAGCTGATACGTAGAGCTGAACAATTACATATCTTCAAAGAATTTGAGTAGAGCCTGGAAGAGTGTAATCTGTGCTGTCCAGCTAACCCAGTTGAAAATGTCATCACTAAAAATGGCTAGAATGTCATTAGCAGATCGTGTTTCTTTGGAAAGGAATTGAGTAAAGCATCCAAATGAGAGTTTGATTATGCCTAGATGGATTCTGTTTCTTAGTTTCTTTTCTAAGAACATAGTTTGCTTTGTAATTATTATGCTAAATACTTGAATATGTGTGATAGCTAGAGAAATTTAATTGGAGATGGTTGGAAAAATTACTTTTAACTATGATTTTGAAATCCGAGTATTTGGAGGGATGGGATTGCTTTTTGTTTTTTGGGGAGTTTTGGTTGTTTGGGTTTTTTTTTTCAAGTTGCAAAAATTCTGGTGACAGAAGGGGCTGGGTTTCATTTTTTAAAGAAACCTGCACAAAAGCTGTACATATTCTGATCTAGGTGGTCACCTGCAAAAGGAAGTGTCTTAGGGTAGTACTGTGCTGTTGTGTGGGAACCCCTTGTTCCACGAAAGGATCACTAACCTCACCATGTTCCATCTCTAATAAAATGGGCATTCCCTCATTTTCCATTCTCCTGGATGGATATATCAAATCTCACATGAAATGACAAGAGAAGCAAAAATACCAACAATCCCTGAGTAAAAAGAGAAGCAAAACTTCAGTGCACTGCTAATGCAGTTTGTTTATAGCTTGCTCATTGGCATGTTAGGAACACTGTTTAATGCAGCAGTGACACCTCTTTAGGTCTGCAGCCGTGTAGTCACCTTTACTTAAATGTCATCGACTGCCTGACCTGATTCCCTTTATATCCGGCAATACTTTTCAATATGCTTCATATGTAAACTTTAGTTTTCCCTACTAGACTGATTTTAGCTGTGCATTTAATTTAACAGATCTTTTAAGTCTGTTTTGTATGCTTCTTTTGTTCTGGCCTTGAAGTGTTTTAAAGTAGCTTTTACATAATAATCTGAGACTCATTTATGGGTTTAAAAATGAATGTGTGTATTATTGTCTACTTTATATTCTCTAGGATATAACTTACTTAAAAAGAAAAATCTGAACTGTGCAACATATAGATACGATCCTGTATGGCAGCTGGCAAATATGATAATGTGGAAATTCTAGGAATTAACTGAATACTTCTTAGTTCTTTTTAAATAATGGCTTCGATATTTCTGTTTGTAATTAAAAATTAGCCAAGTGGTGAGAGTGCTTTATCTATAAAGCAGACTTCTGAAATATTTTGAAGTCTGGAAAACAAATCCAGTAATTAACAGAACTCATTTAAGGAACAAGTTCAGTTACAGAGCTTGTTTAAGAAACGTTTATTGGAAACCACTTTGACAAAGCTTTCATGGATTTGAAATGGCATTTCTGTTTTTTAAAGCATAAGATACAACACTGAAAAAAACACATATACAAAATTAAGCATTTTGATGAATATTTAGTACCTATTTTCTTGACCAGTATAGGTTAATATTATTACTTTTGGTGTGACTCTCCTGTTACTGAATTTAATCATGTTTATAATTTCTATACTGTGCTTATTAGGAAGGAGGGTGTAGTGGGCTTTTGGGGATTGATTTTGTTGGTTGTTGGTTTTTTCGTTGGGTTTTTTTCCTTTTCCTAAGCTCATGTTGATTGTGTTTTTAGAACATTTAGTAACTGAAGAGAGAGGGAGGAGTGAACCCACATAAATTTGCCCAGACGTGTGTTCTTGTTGGACAAATTGGAGAAGCTAGTTCCTTATTTATTAGCCCTTTTTACCTGATATAGGTGGGGAAAAACTTTCAAGAGTTTAATTTCATGAACAGAGATACAGTATAGTTTTAAGTCTAGCAAAAATTATTAACAATGGTTCCAGCCAAATAGCCAGCATTGGTAATACCTTTAATAAGCTGTAAGGTTCCTGGTATAGGCCATTCACTTAAGAGTTGGACTTGATGATCCTTGTGGGTCCCTTCGAACTCAGAACATTCTGTGTTTCTGTGAAATGTAGAGAATAACTAAAATTATCTGTCTAGGTGAATGAAGGTAAAAATAGTTCATGAGACCATTTGTAAACAGAAATTCTGTGTATATTAGAAGAAACAATTTGCTTACCTGATACAAAGCATATTTTATTGGGGGATAACAAGAGCTTGTTTAAATGTCAAACTGCTCTCTAGTGGTTGTATACATAAGATGTTGGAAAGCATGTAGTCAATTCTGCCCCACCCCCAGCCTCATAAATGAAGTGCACAGTGAGTTTTAAAAACAGTAATATTTTTCAGTGTATATTCCTTTTTGAGTGTGATATGGCCATTTTACTACCAGGTATGTTACAATAGAGTCCTATAGTACTCCTATTGGCTTTTTATTTAGGAATTAAACCGAAAATATCGCCTGTGTAAAAACAGTAGTGTCACACATTTTAATGTGTGGTAGAGGAATTGCTCTTTCATAAATTGCAGTAAGAAATATTTGCAACAGTTACATGCAAATATCCATTACATGACCTTGCTGAGTATACAAAATTAGTTACTGAGCCTGATTGTCCTTCCCTTGCGTACGTATATTTTCCTTTTTTTGTTGCGGATCAACAAAAAAATTTGATTGTGGAGTTCATTAGGTGTGGGTTTGCTTTCAATTCTAATTTAATCTGAAATTAAGTCCTCTGGTTTTTATCTACTTTATCTACTATTTATCTAAAATGCAGAGCTTTCAGAGGAGGGATCATAGCATAATTCCTACTTTTTTTTCTCGGAGTTGTCAGTGTACAGTGCCTTATTAAAAGAAAAATGTCTAGTTTTTTCAGTTCTGATATAGAACTGCAGTTATAATCAAAGTTTGAAAGTTTTTCTTCAACATATTTTTTTATGCCACATACCTAACATGCAAAAATATTTTAATTGATGTGGCCTCACGTTTTCTCCCTAGTTAAACTTGCTTAAACAGCAAAAGTTCTCAATGTGCAAACATTTTCTGATAGTAGAATTTAAATTATATGTAGTTTTCATATGTAACTCTTCAATAGGAAGAGTCTGTTATGTCTATTATGTGGATGGTGGGAATGAAAACTGAAGGGATTTCTAGACACTTAATATTGTCTCAAAGGATAACTTATGTCCACCTTTACCTTGCAGTTGATTCTAGGTAATGTAACATAAATAAATAAATAAGACTAATACTTAGGCTTAGCAGTTAAGTTACCAGTTAAGGCTATTTCAAGATAAGTGGAATGTAGAGTCTTGTTGCCTGCAGATATTGAAATTATTAGTTCCTCTTCTACGGCAAAATTTCGTGGATTGTCATGACAGACTCCAAACAGTCTTAAAATTGCAATGTTATTCCATATAAATTCTCATAAATAAATTCCACTATTTATTTTCTTGCACCTAAATAAATGCATTAAGGCATTGCAATTCCCAAAGCATGCTCTTTTGGAGTCCGAAATGTTAATTCTTTTGTAAGCTTCAAAATGGAGAATACGTTCTGGCTTTTATCATTAAAAAAATACAAAGTAAACCCCAGAATATGCTACTAGCTGCTTGCATCTAAACTGATTCCATTAGAGGCTGATTTTGACTACGAAATGGGATGACTATGATGAACATACTTATTATTACTTTGTACACAGCCATTTTTTCATGATGTATTGTAGTTTCTGATATGGACTATTGCTGGCTGAATAACTGATTTCTAGTAAATGTAGCTTTCACAAAAATATACTGAAACAGGATGTGTATATTTCTTAGTGTGTATCAGTTCAGAGTATCTGAAATAATACTTCTCAAGCCTCAAATATTTGAATTATTATTTTGCAGGCCATTATACCTTAAGACACTGTATCAAACCAGATGACTAATGGGAGTTGGTACTTAGAATTAACAGTCATATTTAGTCTGAAATTTAGATCATGTATGTATTCCATATTCAATTTTTAATAATTTGGAATAAAAATCAGGGGGATTAATGGCATCTGCATATTCAGGTTTCAGAAAGTGTCTTCTCTGGTACAGCAGTCTTCAGGAATTTTTGTAGGAAATGTACAACCTTCATCGTTCTCATATTGAGAAACAAAATTAATAGGAATGCTGTTCACCCTACAAATGCATCAGTTTCTCTCATCCCAACTAAAAATAGGTAGAGGACAAATACTCTTGTTTTGTCGCTAGGAATCTCTACTTGTGTTAAACTAAAACTTTCTTAAAGTCCATGTAATTTTAAATAGTAATTATTTTGTACTGTTAGTACAGCTTCTGGGTTTCTTCTAATTTAGTGCTGAGGTGCTGTGCTCAGGTAGAAAAGGGGAGTAACGGTGTTTGCAGTGTTCTCAACTCTTCCCTACATCAACTACACAATCATTTTTTTACTTTTGGAAAAAGTCTCTTCCAAGACAGATTTTATAAACCCTTGAGAGTTTATACTTCTCAGATAATGTAGTCACCTTGAAACTCACTTAACTGAAATCTCAGTTCCTGATGTACAAGTTCATACCTCTGTAAATTTTAGGAAAGTTCTCCCTCTCTATTGCAGATCTATCTTAGATTTTAAATCCCAATCTGCGTTTTCAACTATCTCTTTTGTCACATAGATTGTCACTATTTATTGACCATCTGTTTGGTTCTGAGAAGAACGAATCCAGTGGATCTAGGGGTCTTTATAGTAACATGGTCTGCTAGATACACTTTGAAGAGGTAACTTTTTAGTCCCATCATGCATTCCCTCTATTTTTGTCAGTCTTTTTGCCACTTACAGAGGATGGAGAGATACAGGAGCCTCTGAGAGCTTCCTGTAAGGAGACTTCAGGGTGTTCTCTGTAGCAGTGGGGGAAGACCACTACCTGGTTAATTATAGACATTATAATGACGAGAGTAGTAAGAAGATGGTCTGAGGCACCTAAGAAGCTAAGGAAAATTGGCTTTGGCATTTTTGCCTGGGTGTTTGGCCTGAGACTTAGAAGAGTGTAAGCTCAGACTGAATGTCTAGTGAATGTAAATTTAAATGCTAAGAACAGTCTTCCCCTCCCAAGAAAGGGAAAACATCTGCAGACTTGTCTGGAAGCTTGAAAAATCCATTAGCTAGACAACGGGGAAGGTGTAAAAGAGAAACATGAAGAATGCTCACTATGTCATTGAGAGAGAGGTTATCCAAGAGCTTTGGCCAAGATAAAACAAGTACTGTCAGTAAATGCTGTTTTTCAAGGGAGTTTCCAATGACTGGGCTACCAGAGCATCCAGGGAGTATGGGTATGCAGAGGCATATGGCTTTGATTATTAAACTAGTTTTAGTTTCACAAGATGAAGCTAGGACAAAACACCAGATGTTTGCCTAAGGACTAGTGACTATTTTCAAAATCAGATTAGTATACATAGTCAACAGGCAAATGCCAAAATATATTTATTCATGTAAGAATTGTTACAGTATCTTAGTCAAATTATACCCATTTTGAACATTCCTTTCTTTAACCTGGAAAAATTAAAAGCTTTAGAGAAAACAGCTTTGAATTTGCTGGGTTTTGATGCTTTGTGGTGTATCTTTTTCCTATGATTGTATTTTTTCACGAGGTCATCACATTTTCAAGATAGCTTTGTTTCATCTATGAGGTGGCCCGTGGAAGATTTTCTATTTCTTCCCTTTGTGCTGTCTTTTTATTTTGTTTTGTTCTTACAAAAGACCATGGTGGCAAGATGGCAATGTCTCTTGCTTTCATTTTGTTATCCTTGCAAATATTGCAGGGGTCGGGTTTGCAAGATAATGAAGCTCAAATCCAAACCACTGTCACATCTGTCCTTGATGTCATGTTACCTGTTTGATTGCCTACAGTAGCACAGGGGTAGTCACAGTTTCTTTCAAGCCTCTTCCTTTAAATGAGGCTCATTCACATTCTTGAGTGAAGTGTTACTGGAATGCACTGTGGATATTTATCATCGTGGCTATATCACAAAGTTACAGTCAGTCAAATCGCTGTGTAAATTTCTATTTTTACTTTACTAGTAGTGGCATGGGGGGATGAGACAAAATAGTAAGGGGTAATTAGATAGATATCCACAGGTATTTAACTTGACTGCCAGCTTCTCTTCCTACAACATATTTGATATGTTGCAAATGTAATGAAAATCTGAAAATTTTGATAAGCATTTTTGTTGTTTTTTCAGACACATGAATATTTCAATGACTTTATTTACATGTAATTCTGCATGTGAACTGCTGATTGCATGCTGATTTACAGTAAATAAAGGTAAATAGGGTCACTGAGTTGTGTTTATACATCACAGTGGTACTGTTCTTGCATGGTTTTTATCTTGCATGACAATGGAATATGTTTGTATTACATGTATAACATGTCTTGTGGTTTATGCATGCTGCACTAATCTCTGTGTTAAATCTGTCCCCTCTTTATTCAGAGCATGCTGTCTCGGTCCTTTAATTCCAATTATGCTGCAGTTAGCAGCTTTCACTATGGCAGCTCTAGGGATCTGCATGGCAGCCAGGGTAGTGTTGCCTTGAGTGTTGCAGACGGAAGAGGTTCTGGTGTGCACATTGTTCGAGTGAGTACCTTCAGGAGGCTATTGCAATATATAGAGGGGGAAAGAATAAACTCTGAGGGGGTCCTTAAATTGATAGAGTTATCCTTTTACATATGCACAATGCTTTAATAAAAAAATATAATTTATATGCTGGAATTTTTTTTTAGGCATTAAATATTTTGCCTTCGTTTCATATGCCATAAACTTATTGCAGGGCTTTTCAGTTTAATGTCATGAAGTTGAGTTCTCTAACTGGCTTTGTAGATGGTTGAACATACGTAAAACTGTTTGGTTTCATTGTACCTTTGTGATCAAGAGATTACCATTCTGAATTTAACCTAGGCTGATAAGGTTTGAACAAAATCTTACTATTCTTCTTCCTCCCCCAAAACAAATTCTGATGATATAAATTGTACTGTAAGATACTGTAGGCATTTAAGAAAATTCATAGTCAGAAAATGTGAGGAAATGAGTTTTTAAATGAGCACCCTGAGTGATGTTGTGGCATCCATGGTGAGCAGGATAAAGTCAACACAAGACTTCTTGAATCCTTCAATAGTTAGTCCCTAGCATTTGTTGGATTTTCTTACTAATTTATTGCTAATAAAAGACACCTCTACAGTTGCAAGATTTGTAAATGTCTATCAATATTTTATAGGTGTATGGTGTCTTGTTTAGTGAAATTTTTTACATAAATAATGTATTAGTTAATCAAAAAAGATAAAGAATGATAAAGCCCTTAAAATGTTCTGTCCTGGGCTTCTTTTGAGAATTTTTTAGTTTTAATTATATGAAGACAGTTGTCTTTACTGCATCATTCTGCTTAAAGCATCCCCAGGCTTCTGCTCCAGGAGACCAGTGCCAGGATGAAGTATTCATTTCGGGACAGCAGAATTACTCATCTGCCACGCTTAGTCTCAAAGATGTTCCTCCAGACAGCATGAAGAAAACAGCTGTGCAGGTAATGATCTGCGTGACACCATGGATAGGACATTATTTGCTATTATTTGTAAGGATGTATTTTTTATTAGTAGTAGAAACTTACGTTGGGATAGCAGTTGGAACTAGGGCTTCTTTCAAGTGTAATACCCAGGCTTCAAAGCTGGCATAAATGAAACACCATCCTCTTTTTGGAAAACAAAACATGACTATATGAAGGAAGATAGTTCTTATTTTTCTTCAGTAGGTGATTTGAATGAAGAAATTTGCAGCCGAACACGTACTTGGAAGTGAAATTTGGAATATGGCAGGTGATTTCGGGAAAGTGAAGCTGATTAAACCTTTTCAAGAACAAACTTGAAATCTGCTGTGATGAAATTGTGATGATAAGCCAGAATTAGTGGGAGACACTTTGTATTCATCTCTAAGCACCATCTCTGGAGGGCGGGTCTTACTACCATGAAACTAAAAGGATTCTTCTAAATTATTATGATGTAAAAGTGGATTTTATTCTTATACCTTCAGTAATTTCAGTTGCATTTCTACAGACAGTGGGTATTGGGAACTTGCCTAGGTGTGGTTACATTTTGCCTATATAAACTCTACCTCTGGCAGTGCAACAAAAGAAAAGTTTTCCTGTCATACTTTTTAAGTTTTCAGAAAAGGCAATGGAAAATTGTGTAAACTAAATACATATGATCTGTAAATAATCTGAAAATGTATTATATACACACAGTATCATTTCTCAGAATCAGTTTGACATAAACACAACAGAGCAGATTCTGATATGTGTCCATTCACATAGCGCATGGTTAAAGGCTGAAATATGCGCACTTCAGTTATTTGTAATACTGAGACAGTATTTTAATATACTTGTATTCCATAACTAATGGGATAATGGTGGCAAGCAGAAAAAATCTGTAACTCAAGCCTGTAGCATTTTTGGAATGATACAGAGGAATCAGTGAGTAATTAGGGTGGATAAGGGCATGAGGTATATGAGCAAGGAGGGAAGAAGGCTGCCCATCTCAACACAAAGCTGCACAGCTCAACAGTAACTCTGCGGTTTCAGTAAAGAAACATTGCCACCTCAGCATCATTCCTGGTGACATGGCTGGAATGCACTGTATGTCTTGACAGTTGTGACCTCACTGCTGCTTGTCATCATTACACCAATCAAATCAATTACATATGCGTTAACAATAGAGTAATATTTGTTGGAAATACTGCAATTTTGATATTAAAATCTTGAGCTTGGATGCGAACTTGCTCAGGGAGTTTTCTCGTGAAGTGGTCACCATAAGATGCTTGGAGAGCATGTAGTCTGCTGGCTGGGCAGGGATTTTTATTTTTGTATGATCAATTGGAAATTGTTACAAAATCTCTGAATTTTATGCAAGGAAAGTGCAGACTATAATGGTATCAATCAAGTGTCAATACCATCAGTTGCACTGCTAGAAAATAATGTTTGGGAAAACTCAGTGAAAAAAACAAGTGCTAAAAACAAAGTCTGTCTAATCTGTACTAATAAATTAGCACTCAAATTAAGTTTTTGTTTTTCATATTTGTTCAGTAGGTCAGAGCTAATAACTATAAACAAAATGGATATGATTGTACATGATCCAGAAGAGTAGTTTTAGTAATGTTGCTGAAAATTAAGAGCAGTCACATATGAGAAGCATTGAATTAATAAGGCAAGAATTGAGGATTGCTGCTTATAAACTGTATGACCGTGAGTATTCATGTTTTTCTCAGATGCCTTTAACAAATGGACAAATGTGCCAGCCTCAGAGACTTCAGGCAAACTACAGCCAAGTCCATCATCTCCCTCCTCAATCATCAGTTGCAAGGCATCCATCTAGAGAGCAATTAATTGATTATCTGATGTTGAAAGTTGCCCACCAACCTCCCTATACCCAGTCCCAGTGCTCTCCCAGACAAGGCCATGAGTTGGCAAAGCAAGAGGTAAGAGTAAAATCTTTCTGACAGATATGACATCTATCAGTCAGAGACAATGAATTGTTACATTGTTTTCATTTATTGTTATTTCTCTGTAGATGGTGACAGAAACAATACAGGGATTTATCTCCAGCAGATGTTATCTCAGAGCAATTCTACTCCTCAAATCACACATTCCTTCCAGTTTTGAGAGAAATGTGGTAGAATTTTAACAGAATGTACCAGAAACTTAAACTTGCATCTTTTTACTGAGCTAAAAATTAATTTTGCAACTAAATTTATTTATTTATCTCAACGCATTATTTAGCTAGTAACTGAAGAAAAGGTGAAGTCACCGTACAACTTAGAGTACTTTGCATTTGGCATGCTTAAAAAACCTGCAAGTCCAGAAATGTGTATCCATAAGCAAAAATCCATAAAAAAGTGGGAGCAATCTGATGCACACCTGATAATTATCAGTTTCATTTATGATAGACAGATGTGTATATAAGAAATTCTTATACCATTTAATGGCTCTTTCATTGCAACAGCCTTCTTTCCATATTGTTTGAGGTTTTTTTGAGAAAATCCCAATAACTAACTTTCATTCTGTGCTGGAATGAGAATGTCCACTTCCTGTGTAAAATAAGGGGTTTTTTTCAACTCTTCTAGCAAGAGAAAGAGCACAGACTGTTGGCTATGTAGAACTTGGAGTGAAAGTAGGAATGAGGTTTGGTTTTCAAAATTTATCTAGAGGTAGCAAAGAAATAGGAGGAACAGATTCTTTCACAGGAGCATGTATATTTTCTGGGGGCGTTAAAGTAACCTACATAATACCAGAATATCTCTGAATTTAATGCCCATGTGAATTATGATTATAATAATAGTGGTATTGGAGTAAAACTTAGCTACAATGATACATTATGTTGTGGTATTGCAATCTTGTTCTGTATTAATATTATGAGATATAATACTCTCTTGAATGGCTTTTTAAATTTTTTTTTCATTTTTAAGCTTTCGTTCACCTGAACTCCTTAGTAATAATTTCATTACAGTAGCTTTGAATGTAGAGTTTCAGCCAGTTCATCTAATTTTGGTTGTAATTACTTAGATTCGAGTGAGAGTTGACAAGGATCCAGAACTTGGATTTAGTATATCAGGAGGGGTTGGTGGCAGAGGAAATCCATTCAGACCAGAAGATGATGTAAGTATTTTATACTAATGCTTCTTAAAAGCCTACTGATTTATAATATTTCTCATGTTCAGCAAAGGGAGAAAAGAAAGTGTATATATATTTCCCAAACCACTAAACTCCAGGACTGGAAGGGAGAAAATTGGACAAATGATGTGGAAAATCAAGGTTGTAGGTAGTCACAGTGGTTGCATGACAGTATAGAGGATTATTCCAGGTGAGCAGTTCTTGCACTGTTCTAGTTATCAGTTGGCAGATTTGAGATAGTGAATTATGGAGTGTCCAATTAGGAATCCTCTTATAAAAGAGACAGTGATTTAGCCTACAGCTGTTTTTCTGGTAGTTGATAATTCATCTTGACATATACATCTGCCAAATTAAACCAAGGTGGATCACAATTTCCCCCTAAGTAACCCTTTAAAGATAATTCTGGATTTTTAACATCAGAAAAGGAAGGCAGTTTCAAAAGCCAGAGACCTGTAGAATAGTATTGCATTCTCTTCTACTTAGAATGGAAAATTGAAAAAAATGTTTTGAATTGTGTCTGTTTGGTGCTGTCTTGTTATTCATAAATAAGTTATCAAAAATGTTTCCACCTCTGTTTTTCAAGGGCATATTTGTAACCAGAGTGCAGCCAGACGGACCAGCATCTAAGCTGTTACAGCCAGGGGATAAAATAATTCAGGTATTGTAATGACATAATTAACTAGCCTATGTAATATACCAGTTCATTTTCAGTTTGCACCTAAGAGCAGAATGTTTCATTTTTAGGTAGATTACCTATCTTTTCCAGATTTATTCTTATATTCTGGGATGAAGCTTTTCATTTTCTGCCACCTAACATGACAATAAGTGACACAGACTGAAGCATGCTGGATCATTTTTTCAAATTCACTTTCCATTTTTCACACTTCTAAAGACAAAAGAAAAGTGACAAGAGATGTAATTTGAGATGGAACATGAGCATTTCATTAGGCTATACTATCGTTCAATTACTGTATTTGTGGTCATTCACATGCAGTGTTGTGAACACTGTTGTCTGAACACCAGCAGTTGCCCCTGACAGCCGCTCTCCACAGTTGCACTCTCCTGTTACATCCCTCTCCGTGCTGCAGCTCCTGCCAGCCTTTTCTGCCTCTCCCCACCTGGCAGGCCACACGTGCCTGAGCACTGGCCAGAGCTGCCCCTTTGCTGGCTGGTGTCTGCCTGGTCACAGCATGCGCCTCCTGGCTGCCCATCTGCTGCTGGCCAGCCAGTCAGGCATTCCAGGAGCCATGGCTTCTGGACTGCAAGCTGTGTTGTTCCTTTCTCTAGAAGTCTGTACCTATCAGACCTTTTCTGTATCATATTTTTTAGAAGTTCCCTAATGAGCTCATAAGCTGTTTGGGGAGGGGTCAGGCAAGTGAACAATAGGTTCATAGTGCCTTATTTCTTTACCAAAATGGGCACACGGGATGTTTGAACATTGCTCTAGCTACCCTTAAATTGCAGAGCTTGTTAAAAATAATTATTCACCATATCCTGAAAATGTTGGAGTTGACTCTGCTGCATTTCAGTTTTCTGAAACCAGAACAAACAAAAAGCCCAAAACCGAATACCCCCCACCCCCACAAGTATCTCAATTTAACCACAACATCCTGTGAACTGTTTCCTAAAACAAAGCCAAATTGAAAACTCAGCCTAATTCTTCAAATGAAAGATAAAGCCAAAAGGAACACTTGAAAACTGAACTGAGACTAAGTTGTTCCAACTAAAAGATGGCTTGTTCTTGAGCATGGTAAATAATCCTGTGCTTGTTCCTCCTCACTGGGGGGAGAGAGGTCCTAGCTCTCTTACTGATACAGGGATGGTGGTAACCCAACACCCGGGGTCACCAACACATACAGGAACAGAGGAAGCATGTTAAACCTTTGAAAGAACTCTTAGTACACTTGTTACATATTTGTAAAGTGGAACATATCTGAAAGGTAACTTCTGTTTTAATGGTTTATTCCTGTCATGCAGACAAATCAAATTCCTTAATGAAGTTTTTTTATATGTTGGCACTGCTTGGGTTTTGCTTATTGTTTCATAAGGAATTCAGTTTGAAAAAGAGCTAAAGGACAAGTTGCATTAACATGCTTAGACAATCAGAAGCTACTTCATTTCTCATAACTTAAGAGTATTTTTTTTTGTGTAACAGCACATTCTTTTTACCTGTGATAATCCCAGTGATGATGTAATGACAGTCCCACTCTGTCTTGTTGCTGCTCAGACTTCTGTGGATTTTTTAAAATTTTTCCAAAATGCTTTTTCTATGCTTGATTTTGCAATGTTCTCTGTCAAACATTCAATAGACATGCATATTATAATGCATGTCTAATACATATGCCTAATAAAAATATTCTACATGACTACTGACTAGATAATTGCACAATTTAAGACTAGGGCTAGAACATTCTGTACAAATATGATTTGGAAGGGTTGTTGCCACTTTTGCTCTCTGAACAGTCTACATAAATCTTCCTCTGCAACTGTAGAAAGATTTGAATCCTTGGTTTTATAACCAAGGATTCAGCTGGTAACAACAGCGAGTGTTCAGTGACAGGGTAAGAACTGTAGCTTTCAAAATGTCACAGCTAAGGCACAGAGAGCACATCCAGTTCTCTGTCACCACATAAGTAGCTTAGGGAAAAAGCTGAGATCCACAGCTGGAAGCAGTAACAGTTTAAATGGACAAATTTGTCCTTCTGCAACATTTTGCTGAGCAGACTGAGCACGATCTTGCAGTAGTACACTCTGAAAAGTTGAGCCATAGCCATGTTTTCCCTGTCTTTTGTAGGCCACTTGGTCCTGCCTGTGTTTGCCGAGACAATCTTGTTCAAGAATAACAATATTGTTTAAGAGTCCCAGGCAAATTCAAATTGGGGATTATCTCAGGGTCTAACACAAAAAAATGGTTCCCGGTGCCATTAATGTTTTTGTCACAGGCCTTAATAGTTTAAATTTATCACAGATGCCATTTCTAATATTCTGATACTTAAAATAGGATGTGTCATTTGTAGTACATTTGGGTTTTTTAGTGTGGCTGTATTACGGCTGATGAATTAGATGTCTGATGTTAATAGTTTAAAGTTCAGTTTTCTTTTCATTATTTGCAATATTCTTCCAAGGCTGATATGGTAGTTTAGTTTTCTGTAGCATGCAGGTACAAATTCAAGTAATCTGCAGTGGTTTATTCTCTGCATTCATATAGAAACCTTAAGGCTTAAATAAACTTACATGAAATAGGAAACATCTTTTACTAACATGGAATACAAGACTGTCATTTTCAATTTAAAATATTTCTTTTTAGGCTAATGGATACAGCTTCATCAATATTGATCATGGACAAGCAGTATCTTTGCTAAAGACTTTTCAGAATGCAGTGGAACTCATCATTGTGCGAGAAGTTTCTTCATAAGTACCATGGATTGTGGGGATAAACCAACAGAATTCATTGAAGGACTATGGGGAAACTGAATATTTTGCATATTTTTATACATTAAAAGAATTCAAAAATAATTATGATCAAAATTTGTACAGGAAATACTGAACTTGTGGTTAAAGGGGGAAAAACCACTGTAGAGAACATACAGGAAATAATTTTGGAAATGCGTATGGTGAATAAACTTGTTTTTAAGCATTATAGCAATCTAAGGATCACTCCTCCAAGAACAAACCTGTGTTGTTTTTTTGTACAGATGGTAGGTTTATTTTTGGATAATTCATACACATTACTAAACTTTGTGCAAGGCTTTGCAAAGCCTCAGTTGTAGCCAATGGACAGATGGCAGGGCTATCTGTCCTGTAGCTGTTTATTGCCTTTATTTTTATTCACCAGATATTAATGTGTTACGCTGAACCACTTCTGTAGATACGAACGGGGATATGAAGTGTTGGCTTTGCTATGTGCACATTGTATAGATGAATGGGTAGATGGAAGGTGGTGCTGGTTGGACAGAGTAAAGGTCAGGTGAAACAATTATCTGCTATCTAAATCTGGAATCAGAAGAGAAGAAAAAGTGTTTAGTTCTGGAGTGTACGTCTACCAATAGAAAATGCAATAAAAGCTTGTGGTGTTTTTTTTAGGAAGACTGTAACTACAAATTTGTGATATTATACAGGATTTGTTCTTAATGTAGTCATTGAATATTCATTTGCCACGTGATTCATGTTTAGTTGTTTTCTTGCATACATAATTTTTTTCAACTGTACTGTGGAATTGTGCCCAGCGATTTTTCTCTGCTATGGAAATCCCCAATTTTGTGGAAATGGTGATAATTTTATCTTTATAAAAAAGACTCCATTTTAAGCTGACAGATTTTAAAAATGAAACTGAAATGGCCAGTTTTTAAGGTTGTTGCCTGTAATATATATATAAACAGACAAAAATGATGCAGGAAAGGTTACGAAAGACATCTTGATCTTGTTTGGCCTTTGCATTGCCTTGTTAATCAAAAAGGAAACCATACGAATGGAGCTAGGTAACCAAAGCAAGTTTGTGAAACTTTGGGCAGTGATGGAAAATTGCTGTGGTGAGATGGAGAGCAAAGGGAGGGTGTACTTACAACCCACCAGTTCGTAATGAGGTTTCTTAAAGGGCTGTTCCTACAGGTAACATTAAATGTGAACTAGACACTTCAGAGTCATTAAAGGGTTTCTAATTACATTAATGTAATAGTGATTTACCACAGGCTGCCTTTGTTCCTTATTACTGTATAAAAGGTTCAATTATGCTTCTATTAATTTTGTTTACCAGAAACATTAACTTTATCTTTCTCCTTTGTAATTGAATAGAGACTGCATAGTCTGCAGTGATAATTCATACACGGTTGTTATGGACCAGGGAAAAGTGCCATAGAAGACCGATAACTGTTTTTAATCAGGGCTAATAATTAGCCTATCATTGGAGCAATATTCAATTATTGCAGTTCATTTTTAATTATGTACAAGTTGGTAGTTTGAGACAGGTATAAGCGCTTTTTTCAACCCAAAAAGTAAATGCTTTTAAAAAAGCTAGCAAAAACACCAGCTTCCTTTAGTTTTGGGACAATGAGCTGGAAGAGAAAGGAATTATACATAGCTAGCAGTAATAAACAGGCAGTACTTTTTTAATAAGTGAACTCCAATATTATTGCACTTCTTTCAAAGATGTTAACTATTGCTTATTGTACTGTGTATAGTTCTAATAATTTTAATTGAAACCCTTTAACAACTCTTTGTATATTTTAATTCTTTTTAGTTGATTTTCAGTAATATTTACATAGAAAATGATTTTTTGGATAAATTAGCAGAAATGTGCTGTATTTTGATAAAATTCACTTATTTTCTGTGTGCTGTTAATCTTAAAGAATGAGAAACATAGCTATATAATGGCAGGCTTCAGTGTTTAGTTGTTGTTTAGTTTCTATTTTTTTATTGAAAATGCAAAATGTTCACATCACATGTTCATTACTTTAATCATGTTATTTTTATCACACACTGCCTTTTAATGGGGATACATACAGACAAGTCCTAAATGACCTTGGTCTTCTACAAAACCTGTATCTTTGAGAAGGGAAAAGTCCAAAAAGCAGAACTGATTCTTTACTGATCTTGGACTGACTTTGTATACATTTTGCAGTACATTTAAATATATCACTGAGAAATTATACTGTATTGTATTTTGCTTTAATGGTAACAGAAGTTTTAAATGTTGTTGTGTCACTTAATTTTCAGATTTATGTATCACAGAAAAATTCTACCAAAAACTGTTCGGCTGGTAGAACTATATAAGTAGAGATTTATAGCAAGAAGTTTAGTACTTCTTGTGGAAATACTTGGCCAAAGCTTGTCTTCCATCAGTTAGCAAATTAATCGTCTAATAAAACATGGATTATGCTGATTTTACTCACTAAATGTTTGAGTTTTCAGTGAATTGAAATGTGTTTGTTTTGTCAGTGTCAGTGTGTGAGGGTAAAACATGTCAGACTAAATGATTTTGTGGGGAGTGGGAGAAAGATGTCTCCTGAACTAGTCCAGCCAGGATTCAACAGCAGGAGAGACAATATCGGCACTTTTCATTTTGAATGCATTGTAAACTACATTTTGAATAGAATAAAGTCCATCAGCAGCCTAAGTTACTCAGCATGGCAATGAATTGATGCAAACTGTGTTAATTCTTTCTATTCTTAATAGTTCATTAAAGAATCAGTTCAACTGATGTAATGAAAAGATGAAGTCTCCCACGTATTTATTATGTAAATATTTTTTTTGTTTCTTTTTTGGACAAGTTAAAAAAAAGTGTATATACTTGAAAGCATTCTATGAACACAAACATAGCAATAAGCAACACACAAACATTCATTATTATTTTGGGTTTGTTTAGAAATATTCCCATGTCAGCAGCTATGTAATGTTTCTATTGATCAGCATTTATTCAACATTCCAAATTTTTGTATATAATAAGACTGTTTCTGAGGTAACACATGGAGAATAGATAATAAACTAATGCTCTTTAAAGCTGTGTGAAATTGACTTATTTAAGTATTAGGAAATTCTCCATAACAGTATTTTATTCATCTACAGTTTCTGTAGACCTCAGTACTCCATCAATAAACACTAGTAAAGACTTATTTGTGTTCCTCTGTGCATCTCAGTGCCCACGGGTCTGTTCTAGGTGATTTCATTGCAAGACTGGGTTCTTCAAAACAAAGAAATATTTTTGTGAATAACCCCATGTGATGGGTTGTCCTTGGCTGGATGCCAGGTGCTCACCAAGCTGCTCTATCATTCCTTCTCCCAGAGGAGAGAAAATAAGATGGAAAACAATTTGTAGGTTGAGATAAAGCAGTTTACTAAAGCAAAAGCGAAAGTTTCCACACACACAAGCAAAGAGAAAAGAAAAAATTTTATTTTCTACTTCTTATCAGCAAGTGATGTCCAGCCACTCTGGGAAGCAGGGCATCAGCATGGGTAGCAGTTGCTCCAGAAGGCTGACGTAAAAAACAAATGCCTCACCTTCGTCCTCCTCTTCTTTGCTTTTCTATCTGAGCTGACATCATATGGTATGGAATACTTTTTTTGGTCTGTTTGGGTCAGCTGGCCTATTTGTGCCCCCTCCCAAGATCTTGCTCACCCCCAGCCTACTAATGGGGGGGGCAGAATGTTGGGGAGACGGCGCTGGTGCTGTGCCGGTGCTGTCCAGCAGTAGCCAAACACTGATGTGTTATCAACATCTCTGTAGCCGCCAGTGCGAAGCACAGCACTGTGAGGGCTGCTGTGGGGAAATGAGCTCCACCTCAGCCAGACACAATGCATCCCAGTCTTGCAATGAAATCAGACAGGGCAGTGAGTGGCTTCTGTCACAAAGAGAGGACTTTAGTTGCAAGTTGTGATAGGCAGAGAGGGATGCCTAGGTCCATGAGTAGGGTTAAAATTAAGAGTATACTGAAAGCACTCTGAAGAGGCGTACAAGGCTAAAAAGAAATACGTGGTACAGAAATTAAAGAGCTAGGCACAGAATTTCACAGGAGAGCTTAATTTGGCTTTACATCCACTTTTCTTGGAAATCACACAACAATGCAGTAACACAGTTTAGTCTTTTTTTCCTTGTATACGTGGATCTGATGTACCCCTATTGCTATGTTCTACTTCCTCTAGACAGAAAATGGATTCCCACTATAATAGGTTACAGCCCTGATGACCCTGGAGTATTGGGCCCCTTGTTATTTAGGTTTTCTCTATCTGCTCCCTACTCGGACATTATTTCATAACTCAACAGTTTACTTTTTCATCAAGCATCTAAGAATACTGGGTGTAACTTCTGTTTTCCTGCCTGAAGGCACTTAGTCAGAGAAAAAGTGTATTTTTTGGTATGGTATCTCTGTTGCCATGATTAAATTCAATTTTGGAATGTGTACAGAAGATTCTATTGCAGCATCTCTGAGACTGCCTTGAAACAGGAGCTCTGCTACACTTAAAACGGCACTACAACTAGGAGCCTTACATGCAGTGCTGGAAGCCACCAGTTTCCAGGTATTGCCTTCCACTGGTATTCCACCTGTGGTTCTGCTAGTGACAGACTGCCCAGGTCTGCACTGTGGGGCCTAGCGCTCTTGAAGCAGTAGGGTCTATCTCTCCCCAAGCTGCACAGGTTGCTGACTTCCAAAATTCCTCTGCTTAGCAGCACAGGTCCTGCACAAAAGGTCCAGGTGGGAGCCTAGGTTCTCCCTCTGATCCAACAAGCCTCCTCCTAGCACCAGCTAAAGGCAGGGAGCATCACCCATTCCAAGCAGGGGCAGCCGCAACAAAGGCTCCAGGCACCCTGCATCACGGGCTGCTGCCCACACTCGCTACAAGCCAGAGCTTCCCCAGGCCCACAGCCCTGTGGCCCCCTTGCCTTGTACTTGACAGCAGCAGGTCCCTCAAGTTTCTCGGAGGGGTCCTAGGAGCATCCTCTCTCTTCTACTGCTTTCTAAAAGCCTCATTTCAAGTACAGACAGCATCACCCCTCCTTGCAGTTCAGACCCTCTTCTCTGTTGCACTCACTGATTTCCAGCTCTTTGCCTTCTTGTGTTTCCTTTTCCTGAATACTGTCTGTGAGAATGTGACTTGTATTTCAATTCTGCAATTTGAACTATTTGAACTATTGCTTTGTATTTGGGATAAGCATTAAGTATGGAAAAAGTAGCAGCTGTTTGGCCTAAAGGAAGAGAAAACATGAAATGAGCACTAAATCCAGTATTTTAAACTACATCAGAAATACTGTGCACAGGATTTTGTGCCTATCAAAAGTAATTTGGAGTTATGGATAAACATTACTGAGCTGTGAAAGATTCAGTTAACATATAGCTTGTAAATTCAGGACACCTTCAGCCCCCCATATTTATATCAATACCTGATTAAGAGCTTTAGCAGTGCACTAAGAACATGCAAGAGAACATGTGACTAAGCTGGTAAGGTTCCTGAGATGGCCAAGAAGAGTTCCTCATGAAAAGTCACACTGCTGAAGTAATACAGCTTTTCTGCATGGCCTAAACATTAGAGTACCAGGAATTAAATTTCTTATCACAGTAGTCTGCAACATCTATTTTAGCAGCTGCATAACACAAAGGGGAGTATGGCTCTGCACTGCATCCACTTCATGAAGCATGGCTGGATGCTGCAAAAGGCTGAAACGTTTATGCTTCAGTATCGTTCCAAGTAATGAAAAAACTGTGACAGAATATTCACTCTTGTTTGCCAGATGTGAAAATACCAATTGGGACAAACATTTCACAAACTGTCTTTTAATAGACAAACTGGTAGCAGATGAACCAGATGCTCTACAGAGAAATTCTCATTCAACTGCTAATGTTGATAATTTATGAAGGAAACTTTACAGAAAAAATGAACAACAAAAAACTAAGAAAAAGGGGTAAAAGCTTTCTACTGAATTATAAGTATGCACTGGCAAAATACAGGATTTGAAAATATTGTGCAACAGCTCTTAATATCAATGTTTTGGCGTATTTGATTGATTTTCATCTGCAAGAACTTCCACTTACAATAGAATAATCAACAACTGGTTTTGAATATTGAGAAAGTATTTTTGCTGGGAATGTTTCCACCAAAAACTACTTCAGCTGAAAGCTGTGGCTTCACTACAGAGAAACTGAGGTTTACTAGTAAATACTGAAATAGATAGTAACAGCTGGTTGACTGACATAATACTAAGAACTGGAAAAAATGAAATAATCATGTAAAATTGTCTCATTTGCTAACTGACATGAGCAATTACTGATGAGGTTGGAGTTGATGCATGCAAGGGTTAGAAAACATGGTGAAAGCCTCCAAACAGATAAAACATCTAAACAATTTTTTTTCTGCTCCATTTTAATTTTATGGAAATACACTGGGTGAATTTCTGACCCTGCAGTAAGCGATGTGTGGTGTTTTTTAATTGCAGAAGTACTTAATCTATTACAGATTGAATCATTATGTGCTTATATTTTAAGACATCTGAAGACACCAAAAATTTTTTTAGCGTTAACTACTTACCGAACTCACTCCATGTTGTAATAATGCCTATTTTATGCCACTTTCAAATAAAAGTTGGCAATAAAACATTAATGTGTATCTGCACCAAGTTATACTGCAGTTTTCAAACTTCATAATTATAAAGGTTCTATTATATTCTTATGCCTTGAAGAAAAGTTCTTGCCCTGCTCCTACAATATCTAGCTGGAAAGGAGAAGAAATGCATCCCAGTGAATTCCAGAATTTTCTATCCAACACCTTTGAATTACCTTGTTCAGACATTAATTTTTGTGGTTTAAAAACAACTTCCCCTTATGTAGAATTATACACTATGATTCCCAGCAGGATAACCTCACAGCAAAGAAAAAAGATGCTTTTTTCACTCCAGTGGGCACTTACCCAAACAGTTCCAATTGCATGTCCTGCCAGAAAAACAGCAAGTAGCAGATCTCCTAGCAGACACTCAATTTAATAAAAAAAAAATTAAAAAATTAAAAGTCAAGTTTTTACGTTTCCTTTTCCTTTCCCTACACATACATAGTCACACATATGGGTATTAAAAGTGTATCATAAAACTATTAGTTTATCTACTGATATGTAGATTTTTATATAGCTTTAAAAAAAGGGTTTTCTAAAATCCCCTTTTGAAGAAAAATGTTTCTGTAATCCAAGAAGCGTTGTCTGCAGAACAGATAATGGATTTCATAAGTGACTGAAGAAATGCTGCCCTGAAATGTAACTGGATGAAGAAGCCATTCTCAGATTAAGATTCTCAAATCTTAACCGCTTTTGTGCATTTTTCCCGGTCTCTCAATGGTGGAGATACTCCTCCTTTGTTAGTATATGCTTGGAGATTCAGAGTTAACAACACTATCTCAGGTTGTCAGCTAACTCCCTCATCTTATTTTGAAGTTTAAAAATAATTGTAAATTGAGAAAAACTACTCTATCTTTGATACAAGCCATTTTATGGGGATAAGAATGTCATTGTAAAACACACTCCTAGAGTCGCTAATATGACTCTTCTAATGCATACTGCTATGCTAAATACAGCAATCCTAAATTTTTTCATGTGTTTGCCACAAAACAGATAAAAAGTAGATGCAGAAATCTCACAGCTGTTTCAGTTTTCCAATGCTTACTTGTACAGCTGACTGCCGTCCAGACACAGGAGGTTTAAACTGGTTTCAGCTTCTTACATTAACCATGTAGCATTCATCTGCTAACCTCATTATAGGCAGGATTTTAAGATTTCCAGATGAAGTTTCACCTGGGGAAAACAATTACTACTCTAGAAATTTTATCTGGGAAAAATTTTTTTCTAATTTTTCTGGGTAGGTATATCAAATTGGTCTTATACTTTCTTTTTAAATAATTTTATATAATTTTGGGGATTACAGATGTGGTGGATTGGAGATTACTATACAGAACTAACAGTTTATTTTCTGTAAGATGTTTTTCTGTTCTACATGAGTCTTCTTAAAAAAATTCTATACTAAGGCATACACAAAAACAAGAGCACTTACCTGATAAACCTGAAAGGTGTAAAAATGGGAAGGGGATGAAAGCCACTTCTTGTACTTGGGGAGCACTGTAGATCTGCTGGAGTTTAGAATAAAGTCTGTTGTCTGTGAAATGTTATGAAGTTAACATTCTCTGATTAGTCTGAATTTGAAAGTTAGCTCAAGTTCATCAGACATCAAGTTCATCTGTGTGAACATATGTCTGGGAAACTGGAACATGTCTGAGCAAAAACAGAAAATGGGAGTATTATCAGCAGTCAGTTTGTACTGGCAGTCTACTGTGAGTAGTAGAAGACTGGCATTTGAAGATTATGCCTCTTGATTAATTCACAAGAGAAAGAACATTCATGTTGTAGAAGAGAAATTGGTTTCCTGGGTTCTGCATCACTAATCTACGCAAAACATTGACATTTTGGTTATACAGTAGGGAAAGTGGTGTAAAGTTACTATGTGTGAAAACAAACTTAGGCAGCACAGGTTATACAAATATATTGGCTTTTACTGGCACTCGAGTACTGCTTTCAAAAGAGCATAGAGAAATACTTTAAGGGATGTTATGGGACAAAGTTACAGAAGCCTTGAGTAAGTCAAGATATACAGTATTAGCTGCTCTCCCATCATTCATGAGCCAGTCATTTCATGGCAGCAGACTACCAGGTGATCAGGCACAGTTTTCTCTTTATAAATCCATACTCACAACTCCCAGTCTTCTTCTTTTCCTTAGCATGTTGTAAAATGGCTGTCAGGGGAATCTGCTTCATCACTTTCCCATGGATTGAGGTGGGGCTGAGTATCTTCTAATTTTACCAATGCTCCTTCTTGCCCATCTGGAATCTAGGGGTGACATTTCCCTCCCCAAACATTATGACTTTGAAAGATAAGTAGAGGTGGTCTCACAGGATACTGGCTAGATTCCTCAGCACTCACAGGAATATCCCAACATCCCGTCCTGTGATCTTGCGGGTGAACAATTCCTTTAACTTGGTTCTCCTTGGCCACGGGTACATCCTCTTTGCTCGAGCTTTCTCGTTAGTCTCAAGGGCTTTAGATTTCCAGAGGCAAGTTTTACCAGTGCCACAGGAGTTGTCGAATCTGAAGTTAAATTTTACTTCTCATAAATTGCTTAAAACTTCGAACTATTCAATTTTTATCAAATAATTTTTAGCTCTGTGGCTAACATTCTTTTTGAAGTCTTTAAGGTTCCATTTAAAGAAAGCTAATGAAAGCTTCCTAATGCTTCTCTCTTTTACCTGATGGGATTTCAATTCCTTCCCCTTGCATGCTCAGCAAGTACCACAGAGATGTCCACCTCTATCACACTACCTACTATCTACTTAAAAGGTGACTTCTTGTAATGAAAAAGACTTTTTCTCCTGATCCTCTAAAACAGCTTTTACTGTAACTTCCTCCGGAATTGCCAATATTCTTCTACCGGTACTTGCAATTAACATTTCCCAGTAAATGCTTTTTAATCCTCATGGGAAGATCACAAAATACAGTCTTAGACAATTGGATAATAGTCACTCTTATTTAACGACTTCACCATTTTATATGCAGGTAACCTGGAATTTAAGTTTACCTCCAAAAAGCCTGCAGAATGCTTTGTGTTTTGCTAGTTAACCTGGCAAGCAAGGCAGAAGTGAAAGAATTTATTTACTGAAGCTTTACTTACATGCACAAATACAAGTACAATAACAAGTAAAAACAGGTGAGCAAAATGGAAAAGTAACTTGTACACATATTAATTCACTTAGATCACAGCTAAAGTTTTCTCTAGACCTACAGCAACATGTAAGAAGATGCAGGTCTGTTAACCATTGATTAGAGAGAGGATGTTAGGGCACTGCTTGTATGATTCCCTTTCTGCATGTCTACCCTTTTTATTTAACGTTTTCTTTCTCAATAGCTCTGGAGGGTTTTATTATAGGAGAGGCAGTGCTCTTTAGCACCTCTAAATTTTGAACACTTTGACCAAAATAGTCATTGTCGGCTTCCAGCCTTTTAGTGGCAGCATGTGTGACCCAAAGATTTCAGCATTCGATTTTTGGGGGTTGGGGATTGGTTTAATTTTTTTGCCCTATTCTTCTTGATATAGAAATTCATTTATTTTCCAAGCTAATTTTGTACTGTGGCAGGGACTGACAATTACAAAACTTAAACAGTGTTTTGCTTGCTTTGTTTTCAGAGAGCAGATCAGTAGCTCAGAATTTCATATGTACTGTTACAAGCTTTACCTGAAGGAGGGTATCCCACTCACTTCTGACATCACAAGGCTTTTCTTTGTGAATTTTAGAGTTCATTTTTATTTTGGACCCTCCACTGAGACATGCAAGGAGAAAGGATAAGAATATTCAAAGCAGTAATAGCTTCTACATCTCTGTTAACTGTCTTTGGATAAGATGTGAAAACATAAGAAAACTTTCTGTAAGGTTCCTATTATAGAATAACAATATCAGTTTCATTTTCCACAATGTACAACAAAATATCTGGAAGCTCCAGTTAAACTTCTCTCAACTCAGGATAATTAGAAGCTACCAGAAGGGCTGAAAGAAAGGATTTAAGACTTGTACTTTTGGAATATGGATTTCATTTAGAAAGAGAATATGAGTGCACTGATAACAATTTTGAAATAAGTCCTATCTGAAACATATTGATGAACATTTTTAAATAAAATACATCTCTGACAATTGTTTGGAATTACATTTCTATAACATACTGCACATCAATAAAGGAAGCACTACCCAGACTTATCTAGGGATATTCTGTAACTGACCTACTTGCTCAGGGAACCGTCACAAATCTGCAGTATTTTTCACCCCAGATAGTTTCAAAAATACTTCAATCTCTTCTCAGTTCACACTCGGGGAATGGAAAGTCTAATAAACTGCCTGAAATCTTAAACCTTTCAGTGCCAAGATGCACAGCTGTGTTAACACTAGGAAAGACTGCCGTTTGATCCTTAATAGTGATCACCCACACACGAAGTGTTCAGCCTCATTTTCTCCAGCCAACCTAATTTTTAAGGAGAATTTGAACTACAACTGGAGGCAAGATCAATTTCATTGAGGTAGATTCCCAGCCAATTTATAACAGAACCATTTCCAACCCCTTCTATTACAAGCCCTTCCTGTCTAGACACAGGGTGCGTTCAAAGATTTATTCCCTAGGGTGATTAAACTGTCTCTTACTAAAACTGGCCACGAAATGCGCATTTAAACGGAAAATCTCATGTTTCTCCGGGCCCTCGCCCCTGATGGGGCCGAGCCGTCCACGGGGACGCCACGGCCGCCCCTGGCCCGGGCGCGTTAGCAGCGGCCGCCGTGCGCGCGCAGCAGCCAGCGGCAGGAACGGCCCCTCACGGCCCCCGCCTCTTCCTGGGCGGGGCCCGGGCCCGGCACGGCTCCCGCCCTACGCACGGCGGCCCGGCCGGCTCCATATGAGGCGGCTCCTGGGGAAGCGGCTCCTGAGGAAGCGAGCGATCTNTCGGCTTCCTGGGCGATATCGAGGAGCTGCGTCTCTATCCCCCGGAGTAAGTGGGGCCCGTGCCACTCTCCGCAGCGCCGGAGACTAGGGATGAAGAAGAGGCGCGGAGGGGCCGGGGGGTGGCGGGAAGGGCAGAGGCAGGAGGCCAGACGCGCCATTTTGAGTGCTGGCACCAGGCGGGCGTCACGTGGTCCCTCCCCTTTGTATGGCCAGAGCGGTGAGGAAGGAGCTGCGCCCTCACTTAAGATGGCGGCGCCGGCCCTTTTCCCGCTTTCTCTGGCCTACTTACCTCCTCGCCTAGGGTCGGTGCAGGCGATCTAGACCGGGGGGTCCCAGGCCCGCCCTCGCCTCACTGCCTTTATTCTTTTTCTTTTTTCCCTTCTGTTTGAAGGGCGTAGTGCTCTGAGAAGGGGCCATTCGAACAGAAACCAGAGTAGCTGAGGTTCTGCAGATGGAAGGAACTTGCCCTGCCTTGTGCTCGGAGTTGCCTCCAATAAGACTTGTGCAGTAAATTAATCCCGGACGTCACAACTCTTCTTAAATTATAGCGGTGTTTCAGCGTGGTGTCAGCGGTGTGCGAGGGGTGCGCTCGGGTGGGAGATGCTGGTGCTCGCAGAATAACAGTGTTGCCTCTCATGAGAACACGATGATCAGCAGTAAGGGGGAGTAAATGAAACATTTATGTTGTCTCGAGGCAGCAGTTGTACTGGGAAGTGAATAACAAGTGTGCCCTTTTAAACCTTGTATTTTCTTAGAAAAATTAAACCGGAATAGTGGAAAGGAGAGGGCGTTATTAGCATCCCAATACATGAGCTTTAATACAAAGATGTTCAGGCTAACAAAACTTCGATTTGCAAAAGAGCATAGCCAAAGAGTTGGTGTTTATCAGTTTTTATGTAGCTACATTGCATCAGAGTATGTTCGAATACCAACCATTCAGAAAAAATAAATATTTAGTATGTAAAGACAGGCTTAAAACAGCCTCACTGATAGCAGTGTGGTGGATTTTTATACAGTTTTCTAGGGCTTTGTCCTGGACTTGTTCCATAGTTGATTCTTTATGCTTTGAGTTTTCTCTTGACTGAATATATTTTTTTGTTACAGCTGTTGTTCATATCTTTCACTAGGTTATATAACAGGTTTTAAGGGAAATGGGGACTTTCTTGACATTCGTACACGGATAATGTTTGCGCCAATGTGTACAATTTTGCCAGAGTGTATATACACATAAAATACTAAAATCCAGTACCATAGTAGGGATTAACTTGGGAATGTCGAGGTTATAGTGTATCGTATGTATATATGCTGATGAATTCAGTTTTCAGAGATAGGATGCAGGATTGTGATTACCTGTTTTACTCTTGGTTTTAATTACAGTTATTTATGCGTAAATGTTAGAAGAATGGATTTCCTTGCTTCATACTTATTGACGTTTGAACTGACTTCCAAATTGCCACCTTGGGAGAAAATTAAGTGTTTATCCTAATATCCTTCCTTAGAAACAAAAAAAGAAGTGCCTCCTGTTGACTTTCTGAAAATGTATTTAAATAACACTGTGATAAATTCAGAAAATAGTATTTCATTGACAAGTGGATGGGAAGCAAAGGTGTCCCAAAGAAAACGTACATCATTATCCGTTTGCTGTACAGTTAAAATCTGAAGCTGGTTTGCAGGATGTAACAGGTCTTTTGCCTTGGGTGTGTGCTTCACTATGCCAGCCACTGACACAGCAGTGTGGTGGTGTTTTCCAATTTAGCAGACCAGTGACACCTGTAATTATATTCTTGGTCCCAGACATGCACTTCTCACCTGGTTGAAGTCTGCCTTTCAGAGTAGCCTTCAAAAGTACATGTGTAGCAATGAGCCTGCAAATGTGGTCTTAAGAGGATTTTTGAACAGTTAAATGCTGAAAAACTTACTGAGCAACAATTGGGTTTTTGCAGAATGAGTTGTTTGAAAGCAGGGAGTCACAAACTGTCTCTATTAGATGTGGAAGGACGTGCTGTATAACACTGCTTGCTTCTGAATAGTCTGGAGTGGTCTTGGAAGCTAGAACACTGTTTCAGAATAAACTTTTGGTTTAACCAGAAGCTGGATGATGGGCTGGTTGGTCGTAACCTTTCTCTAGTCAAGGGCAAGACTGGATTGGCCTCTGTGTTCTGCCACCAGGAAGCTCCGCTCCGGTTGCAACCCAGTAGGCATCGAGTGCTGGAGACACATGCCATACCAGACCTTGGCAATGGGGTTTGGAGCCTGATGGTGTTCTGTTCATGAACCAGAGTATTTGGGCAAAGCCTAGTTTAGCATTGAGGGGTGCCGTCCAAATCACTCTCACTTGTATACCTTACCCGTTCTGACACAGGTGGATGGGCCACCTTCACTTAACCGAGAAAAGGGACATCTCATCTGAGACAAGGACTTGTCATCTGTGTGGTCCAATAAATAGACATTGTTATATCCTGCAGTGACAGCAGTATAGGTGAGGCCTCTGAGGCAAAACACATGCAGCCTTATTTTAGCTGATCTGCACAATTATTCCATAACATTCTGTTTTTAAAAGTTAATAGATTCTGTCATGTCCTCACACACCTCACACACCCTACCCCCCTGCCCTGCCTGAGAAAATCTGTACAATTAGAGAAATGTTTTGTAGCCTTTCTTTGATTTTTTTTTTTTTACCACAGATTTCTGAGTAGATCCTTCTCAGGAAATATTTTGGTTGATTTTTATGCTCTTAAGAGATGAATGTTATTGTCTCCCTACAAAGGGAAACAAAAATGTCAGAAATGTCCAAATACTATTTCAATATTTATTTCTTCGTAATTTTTTGTCTCTGAAGAGACTAACTAGATTTTAGTAACTTTGAATCAGAGATGTAGGAGTTGCTTTTGGACATCAATGCTGCGTAACCTTGGAAAAAGATCATAAATCTCCCTCAATTCAGCCTCAGTAAAGGTTAGCAAAAAAAAAGCAACAAAAGGAAATAGAATAGGATTTTACTGTTTTAGGAAGGGCTTCTTAACAAGCCTGATGGGAGGATTTTGGAGGCCCACTTCATAAAAGGAGAGGGCTTGATCACTGTTAAACCTTCTAGAATTTTAGATCACTTAGATCTTAATAGTTTCCCTTGATTTAGGTGCAACTTTGATGTGTTTTTAGTAGAGATGGTCTCCTTATAGAGAATTTCTCCTTCCTAACCTTTGGAAAACACTTGGTACCAAGATATCTCTGTAGAGCCTCATTTGTCCCAGTGTTCAGACATTTAATATTTTTTAACATACTTTCCACATAGCTTTTGTGTTCCAAATCAGGGAATACATGAGAGTAAATCTTAGAAAAACACACTTGTCAGTGCAGGCTCCATAGATGTTAAAATTTGTAAGTATTATTGGGGGGTCTGAAACTGCCTGGAGCAGAATGATATTCTTGAGTTGGCAGTGAAAACAAAAAAGGAAAAAAACCCAGGAGGTATTAGAAGTCTTCAACAGTGTGGACCATAGAACCTTCATTGGTGGCTTCAGCCATTTGGGTTGTAACACTGACGGGGTGTATTTAAAAAAGAAACAAGCAAACCCCAAACAATGACAACAAAAAACCCCAAGACACCCTCTCCTCCCTCCCCTTAGAATGCTCTCCCCCAGCAAACCAAACTAATTAAAAAACTGCTTGTGGCCATAGAAGTCTTTGTGGTAAATGAAGTTTCTGTCAAGTACTGAAAAAGTCACAGCTGGTTGTCACCTCTGATGTTGGAAACTAGTCTCAGCCAAGACCTTACAGCTGGCTCAGAAGGTATTCGATGCAGTTATTTCCTTCCTGGATGTGGAAACTTGAAACTGTGAAAGCATTAGCCACTACAAATAAATAAAGTGGGCAGAAGAAGTATAGTCATCCTGTAATGTTTTTCCAAGTTTTATGAGGTTGACTTTCACATTTATGTGTCTCCCACTCCCTGTTTAGTTTTTCCTCCACAGTGTTGTCTGTTCTTACAGAATTTTCCATCATAGGTGTTTCTGAACGCCGTTCTGAATTTGGCCTTGTCTAGATACTGTATGTTGGTGCTACTCTTCTGGTAGCCAGAGACATACTAGCCTGCCTGCCTCAGGCTTACATTCTTGGTTGATTTTTGTAATTAATGTGATGAAATAATGTGTCTAAACCTTTTGATTTGTATTTAAATACTGAAGTCTAATAAAATTTCATAGAGTAACTGAGGAAGCACCTGCTTGGAATTCGAGGGGACTGCAAGATGGGTTGTGTTAAACTTGAACTGCTGCTGGTGTTTCCAGAAATTTGACAAGTGTTGCCTTTTTGGTTGAGACAGGACCAGGGTGAAACAGTCTATGCAATATTTTTTCCATGATTTCAAATGAAAATTGCTGATATTGCAGCAATATCCTATTGTATTCTGTGTTTGAAGATTTTACCTGTACTTCCTTTGTGTGAAGAAATAAGCTCCTTGAATAAAGGTTACAAACTTCGACTAGGGAATCCATTTTTAAAGCAAACTTACATAGTTTTGATCAAGATTGAGATGTTTACGTGTCCTCCGTTGTCATACTGCATAACGGAAAACTGAATTACAAATTTTCTTCCCTTTTGTAGCCAAATGGTGAGTTACTCCTACTTGCTCCAGTGTTACTCCATGCTACACTATGCCGAACTTAAGCAAATGATAAAAAAGGTGTTGTTTTACATTAGTCAGCTAAGACCCAGTATTTGAAAGCCCTCTCAGGAACTGTTTTTATCTTAGTAAGAATTAATAAAACTACTTTTGTGAAAGCCAGAGAAAGAATATTGATTATTACAGGCTAAAATCTGAAGGACTCAGGGTTTGTTGTTTGACTTTCCTAAACAAAGGTTATTTTCAGAAAAAAAGATAAACTATAAAATATTTACTTGGCAACTGTAAATGTCAAGTAAATATGCTCCTTAAAATAGTGATTTGAAATGTACTATTCAATATTGTGTAGCCAGGTAATAAAAGAAAATTAGTCTTGTTAGTTAGTGATTTTTGGCTTATGTAAATTTTCATTAAAAAGCAGGAGGTGCTACTCGTTGCTTTTTTCACTGATAGGGCAAGTTGGAAAGTTAGTAGATTTCTATACTTTAGGCTTCCTTTCCTAGGAAGTCTAAAACCTTTTTTTCCCTAAGGAGTAATAGTTAAAAATACATGCATGCAATTATGACTAATTGTTATTTTTTCCTTTTATCTTGCAGCAACGCACCCCTTGCTTTTTCCTCCAAAGTATGTTATATTAAGTTTCGTGAAGCATCGAGTGTTGGTGTGGCCCAGCATCTAACTAACACGGTTTTTATTGACAGAGCTTTGATAGTTGTGCCCTGCGCAGAAGGTTGGTATTTTAAGACATTCTTCTGTGATGTTGGTCTTTGTTGCGTCTGTTAATTGTTTTAAGCTTTCTGTGTAAGAAGGTGATGCTCTGTTGTTATTTTATTTTATTGCATTTTGAAAAAAAAGGCCTTGAAACAAAATTGACAATTGAATGAAGAAACACTCAGTTATACATTTTCAATTGAAATTCAGCATTAACAAAAAGATAGTTGGTTTAAGTTGTAACTCAGGTTTCCGTAGTTGTTATATATTTTGAAGGTAAATAAAGGAAAATAATTCCTTTCACTGTGGTTTGTGTTGGCAAGCGTGTTTGCACACAGAGTTCTCACTGAAGTCAATGGAGCTCTGAAAAGATTAGGCAGTTTACTGACACAGTAACATTGCAGTTTGAATCTTAATGTATCACCTTTGCTGTAGTGAATTTTTTGTTGATTTGTGCTTTTTTAAAGATACTGATTATTTCTGCATTTTTCTAGAGTGAATCTCAATTTTGTCTTGCAGACCTGTGATATATTCATTTGGCCATTTTAGAGTCATCTAATCTAAGATACTTAGCGTTCGAATATAAATGTTTACCTGCTAGTTTAATTTTTAAAAAACAATTTTTCCTTCTTGTTACTGTTGAAAATGTTACTTTGTGTGCCATAAAACACTTTTTTTATGTATACTCATACTCCTTTTCGTTTTGGGTGTGTGTTTAAATATGCAGTGATCTGTCCAGAATGCTTCCATCATAAAATGTTCTTAAAACTCTTAAAGAAATAAAATACTTGATGAATACTAAGTTGACAGATGTTCCTTTAACTAGCTCTGAGGCCATGCTTTTACAGATGTGCTGAGTACAAGACAGTTTGTGTTGTTAGTATAGCATCGTAGATTTGAATACAGTTACATGAAGCAGAGTCCTGTAGTAGGCATATCAATGGAGTTAGGCAGAGCCCCATTGACTTCATTGGGATCATTGTGGAGTTTAGCATCTGACTGGTTCTGGACTTTTTGCCTCTTTAGAGTGGAATCATTCCAGCTGATGGAGTGAACCTGACTTCACTTTCAACTTGGTTGCTGTTTTGCCATGACCAACAATACATAGAGTGATTGAACTGTAAACTGCAGCAGATCAAGAAATACCTCTTAGTAACATCTCTAACTGCGAGAGTCAGGTTTTGGTTCAAAAAAATACTATAGACTTCCTGCAGTTTGGCAACAATGGTCCCAGAGTACCATTTTTTGGCATGTTAGCTGCATCATGCTCTAGATAGTGTGAGATGAGTGCTGTTGCAATATTCACCTGGGGTGTTCTTCACAAACTGACAAGTCTCCAAAATTTCACAAACCATGAAAGTACTTTTACTAAAGGCTATATTGACCTACAGGGTACTGCCTATTGTAGCCTTCTTAGGCAGGGCATACAGCACATACATTTGTCTTTGTAAAGCTTTGGTTTAGTTGCTTTTGTGTCTTGTTTTGGAGGCTCTTTGGTTTTATATTTTTATCTTGTTCTTAAACCACAAAGAGAATATTGCTGTATACAAAGAGAGTATTGCTGTATACACTTGAAACTGTGTAGAGGCTGAGGGGACCAGAGTCTCTAATTGAAGAATTGCCCCTAAATAAGTTAACTAAAGATTATTCAGAATCTTAGTTTTATATTTCATCAATAAGATCTTAACACTGATTCAGTAGTGCCAGAGAGGGAAGATGTCTGCCTAATGAGTGAACAACACTTCCTGGTGTTTTTCTTGTGATGAGATCATTGCCTGACATGATATGGCAACAGGCAGGTAAAGCTACATTTTCCTGTGTCTTTTGTGGTAGACAATGAGTGAAAGAATAAATCAAAATTCTGACAAATCTTGTTCCAACTCTATTCATAACTGGCTGATCAGGCATTTCTGAGAAAACATTGTTGCTGTTCAGAATCATTCTGGACTCCACAGAAATGTATGCATAATCGGGTGAACAAGTGATTGGGTTTTGAGATCACTTTCTTTTAATGTCAGGATGCCGTTCTCTGTAACTTTATATCAGAATCAGTCATTTATAGAAAGATGTGAATTTATACAAATTTAGCTTTCTGATGAATTTATTGTGTGGAATAACTATGGCTTTGGTGACCATGGCACAAGGGTTTTTTCACTGTGTGTCATACGATGCATTGTTAATGGAGTCAGTGGAGTGGATCATGGGTTTTAAAAGTAGTGATGGCTTTGTCCTACCAGGAGGTAAAATTATACCACTGGCCAGCATTGCCAGTAATGGGTGAAGTTGAATGTAGAGGAGAGATAAAATGGAAATCCGAAAACCGAGTTTTAAAAAATAGGATAAAATCTGAAATTTGGAGTACATTTAAACAGTGGTAAATCAAGGAGGAAGTCACTACAGAATGAAATCAATGTAAATTATGTGACATTTAATGAACAATTTAACAAAAATGTAATTGTAAATTAAGATTATTAAGCTGTCAAAAGATGACTTTTTGTGTGTGTGTATTGGTAGGTTTTTCTTTAAATATACTTTGAAAATGCAAACCTTGAAAGCTAAACAAAGATGCCACCCTAATCTTTCTAAGTTTTATGTCCACATTATCTGGTAGATGGATTTTGACTATTAATTTGGTTTTGTATGTTTTCTCTGTGTGATATTTGTGCATTATTAGATGACTAGACTGGCCAAGGCAGACCTGTTACACTTGCCTGAGTTAGGCATTGTTTGCCATGCCACTAAACCTGCCGCCAAGTGAAACCTTCATGGGGGAAATGAGATCGAAGTCTGGCCTGCTGAAGATGGACGCCCTGTCTCTGTTTTTATTTTATTTTGCTTTCTTTCCTTTGTTTCTTTTATTTTTATTTTATTTTGTCCCTTTTTTGTTTTGTTCTGTTAAATCTCTTTCCCTTGTATTTGTGAACTGGTACTTCAGTTCTGTAAAATGATGTTTGTAAAGGGTTCACAGTGTTTGATTTTGAAGTTGACCTGAAGCTGCTTATGAATGGTGGATGGTGTACAGAGAATTTAGAATATGATTAGATTTTAATGCTCTGAATTAAGGATAAATTTGATGTGGAATATGTTTAAGCATCTAAATTCAACAGATGAGTACATTGTGTCAGAAGACAGGAATAGTGAAAAATTCATCAGTTTTGAGATATATTCTTCCATACATTGTGCTTTATGAGTTTATCTTGGAAAAGGACAGTTAAAACTCTTGCATCTGGAGAAAGCAACTTTAGAAAGTAAAGTCATAATATTTCTCTGCTAGTCTTCCTCAGAAGAGTGTTTTATTTTATGTTGCACCAGCTATTTAAAAGAAGGCTTATTATTTATGTCTAATATGATGAGATTAAAATTATTATTTCTGAAATTGAACTTTTATGAGTATTGAATGTTATGAAATACTTGTTTACTGCTGATGAAATCTTGCTCCAGTGAGGTCAGTGGCAGTAAGATTTCATCGGGGGTGTTTTTCTAATTTTCAGAAAAAGCTATTTACCACTCATAAGTACAAATGCAGCCTGAAGTTTTGGTTGGAGTGTGTTATGTGAGACATATTGTCTTTTAACACCATTACTTGTGGGAAGATTGAATCAGTTCTCTCTGTGTGTGTATGTGTGTGTGTATTGCACTTTGACATGCTCCAGTGGTGATTATTTCAGGAAGAGGTTTAGAAAAAACACCGAAGTCAGGAAAAAAAGTGTTTCTCCAGTCATCCCACAGTCTCAGAAGTGCTGGTAGTTCATGCTGGAGTGATTGAGATGGTTCTCATCCCTAAATGATGTTCTTTCTTCTTGTGTAACGGAAGCCCTGAAACAGAAATGGTGAACAAAGTGGTATGTCTAGTCCTCAGGCATTGCTCTTCCCAGCCAGCTGCACTGGGATCTCTTGGTTTCACTCTTTTCACCAGACTCTGCACTGCAGCTGGGAAGAGCTTTGGTTCATGATCTTTGTTGGATTTGGCTGTGGCAGTTGTAATTTTCCAGTAGCTGTAATCTCTTTATTCACTTCCGCTAAATCCACTAAAATTAATGAGTTGGAACATATAGAAATTATTTTGTTTCTGAGTGTACATGTTCCATTGATGTAAAATAGCAGGAAAATAATGACTTTTTTTAATGTTTAAAGTAGATTGTGAACTCTTTAGTATTTTTAAAACAAGCAAACTGCAGAAGCGCCTTTGGATGTGAGGGTTAACCTTATGGGATCACTGCAAAGAGTAGGAAATTCATTTCTTTTGAGCACTTGAGGAGTAAAAATACTGTGCTTAGTACTTGCTTAATGCAGATGATTCTGTTTAGCCTTCAGCAAAATGGATTCTAGAATGGACTAGATTGTCTGGGGCTCTTTGGACTAATGGTACAAAAAAGTAGCAATCACAACTGTGCCTTTAGGCAATGCTGGGAATACGTACATTTGCTTCCAGATTCTTTTGCAAAGGGACGAATCAATAAATAAATGATCATAGAACCTGTAATTTACTAAGCACAAGAGCTTCTAAGAAATCTTGTCTAAGGATGTGGTGTAGATATGGCATATTTATATTGACTGCTTCCCTCATTAGAAAATAAATATCTTCACCTCATTCTTATTCAGATTTTAAATACCGTGTTCTAAAAGTGAAAGTATTATTCTCAAACTAAATTGTCCTAATCTGTTGTGTCATAACCTGCATGTTTTGTTGTATTTTGTGGGCTTGTATTCCCTTTACAAATACAATCACAGAGCTAAAACTGCAAAATTTAAAGCCTTTAATTCATGAGGTTATTTAGACTCACATGTTAGTTTTTTCAAAACTGTTTAAAGAATATGGAGGTAGATATTCAAGATAGCACAAAATTTTTTTTTTTTTTTTTTTTTCCTCCACAGCAGTGTTCTGTAGAATTTTTTAGAACTTTGACCTGGTCTTAAAAACTGGAAAAGTTGTTCTGAAGAGACAGTATCTTTGCATATACAGGCAAATTTTCAGGGTTCTGGTGTGTAGAAACAGACCCTTTCTCATTCTTGAAAACAAAATAAGTTAATCTTTCTTTGTGGTATGGAACTGACCAATTTGATTTTGTATTTAAGATAGAACTTTACATTGTTGAAATACCAAAGTATTCTGGAAATAATGCTGCAAACTTTACAATTTACGTATGCATGCTGTTCATTCTGTGAGCTGCTATAATGGTGAACTTACCTGAAATGTTCAGTGGATTTCTTGAACAATGTTTCAGAAAATTAGTAATTTCAGTTATTTCAGTGCTATGACCCATATACTTAAAGTTTAGGCTTCTACTTAAGTCGCTTTATGAACTTGAGTCATTGTCTGTCTTAGTTATGCACCTAACTGAGCTTCTATTTAAAAGGGCTAAATGCCTAAACATTTTGTAAGTTTACCTGCTTAAATGTGTATTGAATTGGCCGTATGTAAGTGCATACTTAAATTAGGCATATGTTTATGTGCATTACCAACCAAAGATCTCAATTAGCATGCAGACACACCACTTTCAGAGCCACTTTTGCTGTTGGATTTAATTGTGCCACGTCTCTTGATTCATAGAAACCTTCATGAGTGTCTGGTTAATTGCAAGATGCTCACTGTTCAGGATAAGTTCGGGTTCATTAGTTATTTGAAAAAACTTCAGTATTTCAGTTTTCAGAAGAACTGGTACATAATTCTATGCCTAATTTGCATGCACATCTGCTGGAACTGTTTATTCAAAAACCTGTTAGTAGGCCTACATATTAGGCAGGTTCGCAAAATACTGATACTTTTGAGCAGTCAGGCAAATCAGGTACACCTCTCATTGCATGCCCGACTTCAAAATGAGATCTGTAAAGAGTGCTGAACATTGTGCTGCTGCCTTAGATTCATGCATGTTTTTTAAAAAAGCCCTGGAAGTCATTATTGCACAGTTAACTCAAAAGTGCTAATAATTTTCCTATTTTTCTCCCTTAAATAGCAAAATCAAGTGGTTTCTTTTTTACATGTTAAGGAGCAAGGTGTCTCAAAATTTAACATAAATAATATAAATGTAAATAGAAAGCATGAAAAAAAAAGTGGATACTGTTATTTTATCTGTTCTGTTCCACCCATGCTGCATATAATTTAAGTTTCATTTAGATTTGTTTTGTCCTTTGGTCATATCCAGCTGTAAACCAGACTTTCCTGCAGATCTGTAGAGCAGGTTTGCAGCACTTGTTTCTTTTCATTTTTTAAAGTAGTATGTTTTCTGTGGTGTCAGTTGGAACTCATATCACTGAACCTGCATGGTGTTTTGAAACTTAGCTCAAATTTTCCTTTTTGATAAGGGTATATATTAATCTTTAAATTTTGAATTTAGACATTTTGTAGTTGAAATGTGCAGTTTGAATCAAGGCAGGAAACCACTGGCAAAGCTTTTATATATTACTTGACTATTGGAACAATGTTTAAATAAGAGCATTTACTTTATTAAGGTCCATGGGGTTATATCAAAGGGCTCAGTTGATTAAGCATATATACAGTTATGCCAGTAATTTTGGACAGATCATAGATAACCTAGTGTTACTAGAACTTCTTTCAATAGTTTTTTAGTTTAGTGTTTAATGTTTGTACCAGTTTTAATCCCTTTGCGTTTCAAATTTAAAATGTACATTTAATTATAATCATAATTGTTTAACTGTTTATTTTTGGGGGGTTCATTTAGTAGTCTAATCATGACTAACGTTAAGTGAAACCTACTTTTAATTCAGATTAGTTATTACTTAAACTTTAGGCATGACAGGAGGACTATGATCAGATTGAAATAGCAGGAAGTACTTTTTTTGGTAAGATAGAGCTTGGTTAGCCTGGTCAGTTACGATTTTCTTCAATCTCAGTAAATTTAGACTTAACTTACCAGTTTCAGATAAACTGAGGTGACCTAGAATGTGAGACAGTGCACATCTAAGTTTTTTCTACTCTTCCTTCCTCCACCTTCAACTTTACTTGTAGTATGTATTGTGTACAGTCACAGTAGTTCAGTAGTTTATTATTTTATGTTTTATTCATTTTTACATTCTAAGTAGGTAGCACCAGAGGAATAAAGAAAAGCACAAATTTCAGTTAGCACATACTTTGTTTTTTTCTTTTTCTTTTTTTCCCCCCTTTTTTTTTTGGTTTTCTTTCTTTTACTGATTTGGTTATTTGCCATTTCTGGGGATTAAACTTTAAAAACATGTTCTTCTTTTCTGTATCTGATGTTCTGTGTGCTATTAGTGATGCAGCCAACACGAACGATTGTCATGTGTAAAACAGCTTTCGATCACCATGAAAACACCGCCCTGGGAAAGCGTCCTTGCTTGATATCGTTTGGTTCATGAACATTAAGTTTCCAGTACAGGTGACCCATAGCTCCAAGTGTTAAATAATTCTGTACATTATTCAGTTTTTAAAATAATAATCCATTAATGAGATTGCTAGTCTTTGAAGTTTTGCTCACTTTTGTTTTTCCTAATAGAGCAGGGTAAAAGGAAAAACTTAAGATATTTGTTTCTTTGTAAGGATCTGGTAGATAGATTCATTGTTATTTGTTACATTTTTTAATGCAAGGGTAATTGTAAAATCGTAGAAAGAGTAACAGCTGTCTAGTGTTCCAACTCTGTGTAATGCTTTTATTTGCTTCTTCAGGTAAAATCCCAGATGAAGCCAAAGCTCTCTCTCTATTGGCGCCTGCTCCTACCATGACAAGTCTGATGCCTGGTGCAGGGTTGCTTCCCATACCTACACCAACCCCTCTGACTACAGTGAGTAAAATTCAGTGTCTGTATAATTTCTGGTTTCCTCTGTTCTTGGTAGCCTTTCCTGTGTTCAGGGAACAAGGACTATCTGGTCCATGGATGTTGCAGTGAGGGTTTAGCTGTGGTGACTCTTCTGAGGATTGATCAGAAGATGTCCATGTGCTACCTTTCTGGGGTCTTTCTTTTGGATTACTATTTTCCAAAATAGTGGTTAAATACTGGTTTTGGTTCTTGTTCGTTTTAATGGCCATCCTACACTGTAGGGCCATTAATTTGGTCCAGTAGTAGTTATCCACTGACAAAAAATTTATTAAAACCTAAGTTACATTGACACAAGTTCTTCAGAATATTTAGAGCTGTAGTAGCTGACTTGATATCTCTATGGCAAGATTTTTGACTGTTAGACTGTCTAACAATGTTTTCACTACAAAAAGTAGAGGAGCTTGGTCCTGCTATTTTTGCTCTATTCCCTTTTGCCTCTGTAAGCCTTTCTTGACATCAGCAAGTTGCTGTGGTTTATTGAAGGAAAATTTAAGGTTAAAATAGAGTAGTTTTTTCCTTTTGTTACATAAAAAAAGGTACTGATGGCTTGTTAAGAATTCCCCACACTTCTTAGAAAATTCATTTCTTGAAAAAGCAATTGCTTTTTGGGTCAAGAAAATTCAAACCAGGAACTCAGTGGACCAATTTTGTAGTGCTTTTTAAGTGACTTTTTATAACATTTTGCAGGAGAGTTTTCAACTTCCAGTTCCAAACATGAGAGCTGTATTTTTATCATTCTCTAGGTATGAGGGGAAGAACTTAGATGGAATATTCTTTGCTTTTCAACTGTAATTAATCTTGTCTTGGGTGATTCGTTTTTCTGAAAGACACTTTAAGTGTCGCTTTAGTGGCCCTGAGCACTGGAAATTCCCTTCTTTCCTTGCTGGGCAAGATCTCAGCTGTTCCTCATCTAGTTTCAAAATACTTGTTTCAAAAAACTGAGAATACTAGCAGTGTCTGAAAGAATCTTACTCAATTTGAGTGACTCTAAGCATTAGAGTCTGTATGTGTTGTGATTATGTATATCCCTGTCCAGATCTCTTTGATAAGATATTAAATGATAACATACAGAATACCTTAACTATGAAAGCTTATTTCTGGGTAGATTTTTCTTCTGTAAAAAAACCTAAAATGCCATGACCGTAAAGTATTGCTTATATTCATTAGTTCTCTTTTTGCAGAAGTGCATCTAGGCAAACAAGTATTAAGAAATGGAATATCTTTCACCAGGGCTTGGCTGCAAAGTGTATTCTGTGCTTGTGTTTTCCAGCTCGGTGTTTCACTTGGTACTTTAGGGGCTATACCAGCAGCAGCATTGGATCCTAACATTACAGCACTGGGAGAAATACCACAACCACCAATTATGGGAAATGTGGATCCATCCAAAATTGATGAAATCAGGAGAACAGTCTATGTTGGAAACTTGAATTCCCAGGTAGCTTTTCTTTGTTTCTGTGTTGTGCAAATACTAACAGAAGATTTGAAAATGTAATCTATGAATTCTAATCTTACATGTTAAAGAGTTTCCATTAGTTAATGACAACATGAATTTAAACAAAGCCCCATAAATCTTTTTGCTTATTCATGATGTTCTGAATTTTGAAGGCTCATGTGCCAGTCAGATCAGACCAGGCTTTGTCAGAATACCAGAGAACCACAGGTGAATTAAGGAAGCTTACTTCTGATCGTGTGTGTTGATTAAATGTGCAGTTTGGTTGTGTTAGGTGAGCAATCCTCAGAAGTCATGAGATCGTAGTAGCTGTCCCCCAGAGCACAATGCAGTTGCTTAGGTACAGTAAGATGGAATGATGTGTCCTACTGGAAGTTGCAAAATTAGCGTAAGTATCTTTCATTCAGCAGCTTGGTTTTTCAAGAGGTGATTGGATTAATTGAAAAATATTTGCTTTTGAGTGATAGCAATTTTAAGTATTACATTTTGGGTTTTTTGACTGCTGAAATAGCTACTGAGTATGAAAGTACTATTGATCGTGATGAAGTAAAACAAACTGGAAGTTAGTAGAAAGCCACATAAATCTAAGTCCTTTAATACTGTTTGAATTTTTTTGTTTTAATTGATCAAAAGTCACAATTAGTAGCCTGGAAACAGGTGAATAAGGAAACTTCTTATCAATTATTTCAGATTAGTTGCCTGAAAAGTGCAAAACCATGTGTAAATTTCTTTTTTTTATCTAGGTGAAGGACTAAGGCTTGTGGCTGCACTGTTTAAAATTGTAGAATATTCTTAAATTAGTGGAAGAAAGAAATACATGTCTTTAAGTCTTAAAATGTAACATTACCAATTTCATGTCACCTTTTAATAATGCTGAGGTATCATTCCAAAATCTGTGGGTCTTAGACTTCCAAATATATTAGATAAGTGGTTTTCGTTGTATATTTTACTTCAGTTGAGCTCTTCAACCCTTTCTAGACTACAACAGCAGATCAGCTGCTTGAATTTTTTAAGCAAGTTGGAGAAGTCAAATTTGTGCGAATGGCAGGTGATGAGACGCAACCAACACGATTTGCTTTTGTGGAATTTGCAGACCAAAATTCTGTACCTCGAGCTCTTGCCTTTAATGGAGTTATGTTTGGAGACCGGCCACTGAAGTAAGAAATTAATTATCCGTACAACTGTTGAATGAGTGATTTCTTTGTATCGCTGTACACACATTTATGACTTACATGTAGCAAAAGGCTGTGACTAATATATTTTCAGTATGTGGACCTATTGTTAACAAAACCAGAACATTTCTATCAACTCCAGTTTCACAGTTTCACTTAAATTTCTGTCAATAGAATACGTATAGCATTGAGTAAGATACATTTATATTAATCTTGAGGGTAGTGTAAGCTGTAATAGAGAAAAAAATCTTTGAAGTCCATAGTACTAATTAAGTTTTCTGTATGATGTGTATGTAGTTAGTAGGTGTTACTGTGGAGATTTGATCTGAAATAGAGAAGTAACTTCCTAGACTTCTACTAAAAGTATTGTAACACAGAAATATTTTGCTGCCTTTATTTAAAAATGGTAAGATTTCAAAGTAATAAAAGATACTTTGGAACAGATGAGTGTTAACAAATCTGTAGTTTTGCTGAAATCTTAATTGTACACCAAAATTGAGATGTTTTCCTTTCTTACTAGTTTTTCATCTGCCCTGTTCGAGTGTTAAAGAATGAAAGGCTTTATTTTCCTTTAATTTAGGATAAATCACTCCAATAATGCAATAGTGAAGCCTCCTGAAATGACACCCCAAGCTGCTGCCAAGGAACTGGAAGAAGTGATGAAGAGAGTAAGGGAAGCCCAATCTTTCATATCTGCTGCTATTGAGCCAGGTAGGTATATTGTGTTCATTACTGAACAGACACATTCTGTGTATACCTTGGTACACATTTCTAAGAGCATTTTCAGATGCAGGAGAAGGGTGTCAAAAGGTATTCAGTATGTGTTGGGGAAATAAACCAAAATAATCAAAATTCTGTTCATGAAACTTAACAGGGGAATGAAAGCTTTTTATTTAATCATGTGTTGTTTTGAGTTACACGTTCACTGAATGTTTTCACAAATGCAAATTTAACACTAAGTCAATACTTAGTGATGGTACTTTTTAAGTTTAGAGTACTTGAAAACTTTTAAAAGAAAATGCTGTATATTTTTTGTGGTCCTTTAGCACCCGTTAATGCCATAGTCTCATGATCAGAGTGAGCTAGCATGGTTCTGAAAGCAGTGATATTATGCTTTCTTTTATCTGCAGAAGATTAATTTTGTTTCTTTTTCATGGTGGCTCAAGACTGTATGCATCCTCAAAGCAAATGGGATCAGAGAATGAATCTGGGATAAATGTTAACATATTGTAAAAGACTTCTTTTCATCCAGATTGTTTCCCTGTTCTCTGTTAACACTGAGATGCCAAGTCGAGGAGGAAGGTGGTGTTGTATTGAGAGGTTAGACAGACATTCCAGTGATGATTTATGCTGGCTTAAACTGATTGCAAAACCACAGCATAAAAAAATTCTCATCTTAGTAAACTTCCTACTTCTTTTCATCAGCAACTTTTTGCCATTCTTATTAACAAACTCAGATACTGTCTTATGTTGGTTAGATGGTGTGGAGTCTTGTGGGTTTTTTGGGGGGGATTATTATCTGTTGTATTTTTTGGTTGGAAGTAAAATAACTCTAGCACTTCGTTGCTGTTAAGCAGCAGAATAACAATTAGACTCTGAACTGTGGTGAGCTCACTGTTAAGGTTTCTATTGATTTTCTGGCCTTTGGTCAGACTTTTCACCCTGTTCTGTTCATCCTTTCCTCCTGCAAAACAGTAAGGAATAAAACTTCAGTATTTGTACAGTGTTTGAAATATCTAAAAATACAGACAGTAATAATGATCTATATTTTATGCTTGTTTTCAAAATTATGCCCTCTAAATTTACTCAAGTCTTCTCAAGTTATTAAGAAAGAAAAGAAAGTAATTATATTAAATAATAGACCAAAAGGAGAACATGTTATGATCTTGTGCATTGTGGCAGCGACATAAATCCCATTCTTAGTAGGACTAGCTGTTTATAATTATCTGGTTTATGTGTACTGCTGCAGGATGGCTGCACTCAACGAGTATATGCAATGACTTTCTTGGATGTTTCTGAAGGATATTTGCAAAGAAGGAAGATGTGCAGAGAGTAGGCCCCTTGCAATATATGTGGTACATTCCACTTGTGCCACATTGTTAACTGGGATCTTTAAATGTTCTGAGCTTACACTGCAAAGTGGTTTTTTCCTCTCAGAGTCTGGAAAGAGCAGTGAAAAAAAAGGTGGTCGATCTCGTTCCCATTCTCGTTCAGAATCCAGGTCTAGCTCAAAATCCCGGTCTAGAAGGAAAAGATCACACTCGAAACACAGGTAGGTATGCTTTTTGTTTCAGACTAAGATCATGCTGGGATTTTTTGCATGGTGCTGGTTGCTGAGATTTTTTAGTTACACAAGTATGTCTGTAAAGATTACTAACTTGCACCCAGCAGATCAGAGTAACCAGGAACTTTGTCTCTGAGTTGATACTCTTTTCCTCTAAATCCTGAATGTTTTTAGGATTAGTTTCAGTTTAAACATACTAGAAGGCACTTCCTGTGCCATGTAAGATAACAAGTTCTGTGGTTTATTTGTACATTTTATGGTTTTGTACATTAGGTTATGTAGCCAAACAGCATTTTGTGACCTGTATTTTAAAGAGAAATCTGCATTTTGTGGATGGAGCAGATAATTTACTGGTAACACCCTGAGCAGATAGGCTGGCTGGTTTTTGGTATAGAATTCCTATTGTCCTCAACTTCTAAACACTGTGTTAATAAATGCAGTGTTTTTATTTACTGTCCTGTAAATGTGAAGTTATGTTTTTAAAAACCTCTTTTTGAAGGTTGAATTCAGACTGATAAGTTTCTATTTTTTAAAAAAGCATAGGGAAAAGGCTATAAGGTCAGTTTCTTATTTTTCAGATTTTGTTTGCTTTGCTAAATTTGTTCAGTTCTGCAAAAGAAAATTATTAGGTCATTCTTGAAGTATACCCATTAAGGTATTTTTCCAAGAGTGAAACAGCCTTGTTCTGTGAGACTTCTAAAGGCTTTTCAGAATGGTCCAGATTTTTTCAATTGTCAGGAGTATCTTCTGAGAACCTAGGTAAATCAATCTAAAGATATTTGGTTACGTTAAGGATAAAAAAACCCCAAATTTGGAATGTTATTTGATTGCTTGCATTTTAAAAAGGTGAATGTTGTCCATATTGCAGCAACAGCTCTGCTGCATCCTTTCATTCATGTTTTTAATAAGGCTACTAGGATTCTTTTAGATACAGAACATGTGGCGAGAGGGAGTTATCATCAATTATAGTATCAAATAAATATGATACAAGTGCAGGCTTCAATTTTGCAATAGCAGGAAACTACAGCATGTGTTTTCTAATGACTTCAAAATATTAGGTACCTTCTAATGCAAGAAGAACCATTTGGTCACTTTATTGCTTGCTTCTCTGCTATGTCTAACTCAAGGCATAACTGAAAAACAAACTTGGTTTTGTGTAACAATGCAGTAATTTCAGTACTATCTTGTATTGGCACAAACCAAGTGGGATTTTAGAAGATAAGCTTTTATTTTTTTAAACGTGGAAAATCTGTTCTTGAAACAAATGTTGGTTATTATATTTTGTGATGTTTTGCAAATTGTTTAATATTGCTACTGTCACTTTTGAGAACATGCTGAAAAAAAGCCAGTCTGACCTGTTGAGGCAGTTTCATCCATGAAAATAATCTATCCTTACTGCTTCCCTGTTTTACTGTATTATATAACATAATTTTCATCTCTGTGACCTAAAACTTATTCACGGTTGTGCTTTGATTCAGTTGTAATTAATCGGCCTTGCAGTTGATTTGTATTTCTCTGCTGATAAGGAGAACAAAGCTGTAGGTAAAAAATGGCTTCCTCTCCTCTTGGTTTATATACACTGTGTGTCTTGAGCTCTGGAAGGTAGGTGCAGCTGCTGCTTCTTGTACCTCACAATTCTTCAGGTTTTATTGGGTAATATACATGATCTTTCTGTCTTTGGTAAGTTAAACTTCATGGTACCTTAACATCTGAAGCAAAGTATCCAATGATGGGGTTTTTTTGAAACTTACTGTGCAAATTCAGCTTTTTATTTTTGCTTCCCTGGGGAAAAGGGTCTTCCAGAAATAGGGAGAATTTTGGAAAAAAAATCAGAAGTGCTGTTTTCTTCATCAAATCTGCTTAAGACTTCATTTTTTTAATCAGTGTGTCTGCGCTTTATTTGCAACTGAAGTCCATGCTAACGTGTCCTTTTGTCTGAAAAGGTAACTTGACTAAAACCTGCACTGCAGATCATCAGGGTTTCTTCTTAATTTAAATTATAAGGATGGAGAACAAAAAGAGATTGTTGCAGCCAAAATCATCTTTTTTTAATGACTAAGACTTTAGTAAGTGACTGGGCCTGGAAAGGAAATAAAATGTAACTAATTATTTTTACAGTTTGCTAGAAATTGTCAGTCAGAGATTTTACGCAGTATCATTTCATAAGGACAGCTTGTAAATTATATTAGCCTATGTTTTCCAGATTCATGGAGATTATTATGAAACATTGGTATAACTTAAATGGTTTGTTGTTTCAAAGTAGAGCATATACACCTAGTGAAGCATAAACTATCTGTATTTGCAAAAATGTTTGTAGACAGTATGTTATTACAGTGTAATTCTTTTTTATATAATACTATGTGGTGACAGCACATAGTGTCATTTTGTTGGTTGACTTCATTTGTATGAAGTTTCAATATTAAAATATTTTTCTTCTGGCATTCTTCATTTAGGAGTAGATCTGGCAACAGATCTCTCTCTAGACACAAGGACAGACGCAGATCCAGAAGTCCCCTGAAAAAACGGTCTAGATCTACGGAAAGACGGAAATCAAGAAGTCGCTCTCGTTCTCGGTGAGATCTGTTCCACAAAATTATACTGTTAGCTCACAATACAGAGTTTCTGAAAGAAAATTTAACAAACCTTTTAGGTGACCATAAAGGGTGGAGTCTTATCTGTGGGACAAAAGGACAGAAAGTAAAATCTAATACTGAGTATAGTGGTCTTGGCAACCAAGACCACTATACAATTAACAAGAAAGTTAATTATCGTTCTTGTAGCCTGGATGGTGCCTACAGGGGTTAAATGATCATGCTGAGGCACCTGAACTTTGATAGTCTCGTCAGCATTTGTCCTAACATCCAAGCTGACAGAAAAGAGGTGATGTTGTCGGAATACATCCAATAGTTAAGGAATATCTTGTGTACCTTGTGAACCCACAAAAAAATGGATAATGCTTGTTTGATGTGTGTCTGTTGAGAAGGTTGAATTCAGACTGACCTTGATCCTGTATTGTGAGAACATGTATAAAGTTCTTGTGCATGAGTTTTTGTTTTCACCTTTGACTTTCTCATATGTCACATAGCAGGAACAAGTGCATGTGTATGTTGTATGGCATATATGTATTTCAGGATATGATATGTGTGGTTTTTATCTACATCTAATTATTAAACTGTGAA
>VWZW01005036.1:176716-196561 GCA_013397115.1 Edolisoma coerulescens
ACTGTGAAATTTTAACAAGATCATAGCATAATTTTTTGGGGGATGAAGTAGTGAATAAGCTCAAACCAAAAGTGCCTGTGAAAGTAGCTTAATGAATAGAAGTCTTGGTACGTTCTTAGTTTCATTTCTGTAATTCCCCTGATTCATTTAAAGGGAGATTTGTATTTAGGTTGTGCAGCTGTCTCTTGTTCTTTGAAATAAGAAGTTCTGTGGGAAAGAGAGCTGTAGATCTGTGGACCTCTGTGGAAACAAAGCTAGGCTATGTAGCCATCTGGGTTTTATTGGCGGGTTCTTTGAATTCTCTGTTTCTGTTGTCTGGAGCTTCTTGAGACATCTGCTCACTGGAAGGGGCAAGTCCAGTGAAATCTGTGATAAATTAACCAGAGGACATTTTTTGAGAGGTTGTAAGGCTGGTATCATGGGGGCTGTGCTCTGTTTCATCTTTATGATGTTACATTCCTTCTCCAAGACTCCTACCAAAGTATTTGACAGAACCTGATGGGAATCAAAGTTGTTAGGTCAAAAAGCATACAACAGTCTGCTGTTTATTTGCAGTTGAGAAGAAGATACAGCCAAACACTTCTTCAGTTTGAGGACAGTTTGAGTGCTTAGGACCTTTCATGTGTGAAGGAGTCTCTTTTTAGAATCTGTAAAAATCTAGAATAGATACCAATACCAGGTAACTTCTGTCGTTCTGATTCTCCTTGACACAATAAGGCCTGCTGATCAATTTCTCCTCTTGTGCTTTCTCCTATTTCTCTCTCTGAACAGTTATTCTTTTGTCATGTGTCTCTGTACTAGAGAGGAAAGATGGAGTCTTGCATTTTCAAATAGTCCTATACTAGAATGTAATCTTCCAGCCAAAGTTGTGAGCTAATTAGTTTTTGTTTGACTTGATGACTTGAACATCAGATGGAATTTTCCTCTCTGTTCTTTTTATGAACATGTATCATACTTCCTGTCCCAAAGAAGCTGTTTTCCTTTCTTCTGTTTTTACTGTATTAGCAATTTTTAAATAATTTTCTAATTCCTAATGACATTACAGATAGTTGAATTGTCTTGATTGAGTTTTGATCTTACATTTGCCTTTTAAGGGTATCTGGTGACATTTTGTCCATGTTTTCCTTTTATTTCTGTGAATTAAGTGTTGTTGGACTTCTAAGCAGTTCAAGGATATCTGTGTGAGAGAAAATGGTAGAATATAAAACCTTCTGTCAGTCAGCTGTGATTCATTTGGCAGTGATTAATCTGAAGGCCATTTTGTGTGGATACATTTTTAGTAAAGAGTGGATTTACAGATTGTAGAGTTTTGTCAGTTCTCTGACAAAATAGAGAAAATTTATATATGTATAATTACATAACTGTGAGGTGAAGGGACACATTCTCTCCACACATAGTAACATCACTTGGAAGATAGTGGTTTAATTTGATTTTGGCTTCCCCTTCTCCAATTTGGTTTCCAAATTTTTCCTAGTCGTATATAGTTGTATATTTCCTAGCTATATATAGATTTCCCTCATTGTGAACAGGGGTGAAAAATTAAAATATTGAAGAATTACTGTTTTTCAACAGAGATGCACACTTTATCTTGATGTATACTAAAAATTAGTTGTAATTTTAATTGGAAAGTTCAAAGATGAATTAATGGGTTTGTGTTTGGCTTTTCACAGGGACAAGAAAAGAGACAAAGAAAAGATCAAGGAAAAAGAAAAGGCCAAAGAAAAAGAGAAAGACAGAGACCGAGACAAGGAGAAGGATAGGGACCGAGACAAAGACAGGGAAAGAGATCGAGATAAAGAGAGAAACAGGGAGAAGGACAAGGAGAGAGATAAAGATCGAAGCAAAGATAGAGCTCGAGACAAAGACAGGGACAGGGACAAGGATAAGGACAAAGATAGGGATAGGGAAAAGGACAAGGAAAAAGATAAAGATAAGGAAAAAGACAAGGAAGAGGTAGATCAGAACAAAGAAAAAGAAGATACTGAGAAAGAAGGAGAGAAGGACAGAGAGAAGATCAAGGACAAGGAGGGAGATAAGGACAAAGGAGGGGACAAAGAAAAGGACAGAGACAAAGAAAAGGAAAAAGATGGGGATAAGGAGAAGGAGCGAGAAAAAGAGAGAGATGATAAAAAGAAGAAAGATAAGAGATCCAGAACACCCCCAAGAAGCTATAGCTCTTCAAGAAGATCTCGTAGCTCCAGCAGGTTTGTTTAGAATTTTTCATGCTTTTTTTTGACTTGTCAGTTCAGTGAGGCACCATCCTAATTTTTATGTATTGATATCACCATGTCTCTTACTAAATAAATTTGTATTGTTTCTGTTTTGTAGATTTTCCTGTAAAGTAACGTCTGTAATAAAAAGATCTATATGATTCCTTAGAACAGAGTTTCTTGTTGGGCTGCTGGTGCTTGACTTTCATGTAATCATATTATATAATCCTTGAGGACAGTAATCAGGTGATTCTTGTGCCATTTCTGTGTGTTCCAGACAGCCAAAAGTTCTAACCAACGTCACGCACATCATCTTTGCCCTGATGAAAGTTTAAGTCATTGTTACATAGTTCTTTTTTTACTTAAATACTGCAACATTTTGGTCTGTAGATCTTGGAAACAGTTGTTCGATAGTACTTGCCACTTTTTGGCTGGATAGCTGAACTGCAGGAAGCAAGCATGTTGCTCGGCTGGCTAGCCTTTCACAAGGTGAATGTATCTCTGCTGGAAGAGACGAAAACCTTGTTTACCTGACTAGATGGCCTGGTATAAGTTAAAAGTAACATTCCTGAACACTGCTGGCAGTAAGCAGGAAAACAATAAAGTTAGTGTAGATGTTGGGTTTGGCTCTGAGGGAAGATTAACTGGCAGGAAGTCTGGATAAATTCAGTACAGCAGAAAGAGGCTGTGAGATTATAATCAATCCCTGTAAGCAAACTCAGGCATATTCTAAAAGTATTGCAGCTAAGATAAGTTCAGAAGTATTGGTGGATAAGGTCCTGTCTGTTATATCAGGAATTAGGGAGTTCAGTAGTATTGTATCAGATTTAAATAACAAATTATATCTGTAACCTTGAGATAATGAAATGCTGAACGAATTGGGCAAGTTCTGCCTGTTAAAATAATTTCACTAGACAAAAGCAGAATTCTTCTAGTCCAAAAAATTAATCAGTTCAGGGTTCACAGAAGGCAAAAAAGGGTGCAATCGTTTCTGAACATTGTGTTTGCATTATGAGGTTTATGGGCAAAATACTGTTTCTTCTTTAAGCATATGCAGCTTCCTATTTAAGTGAGTGGAAGACCCACATAGAGATACTTCTATCAGCTTTGAAACCATTTTTTTCAGTTCATAGGCCTCGAAGTGTTGAATTTGATAAATGCAGAAAAATATGAGTTTCACAATATGTAGTTTCTATAGGAACCTTGGAGAAAAACCAGGTTCCTAATGCCAAATAGCAAGTGTAGTTAGCTGGATGTAACCAAAAGCTCATACTCTAGTTTGCTCCCCCTTAGGAATCTTACTAGTTAAGAAAGTGCTATGGGAAGGCTCCAATGTCACGTACTTTAGCAAACAATTCTAGTGAAAATTAGCGCATCTCTTCTAGTGCAAAGTACAGAACTGTACTTTGATATGATACAGATATTGTTAAACAAGAGCAGTGGAAGCTGGAAGATGAGAAAATACACTTTTTATTATGGATTTACAGGTTTTTTTTCAGATATAACATTATCCTTAGTGCATCAATGCAGAGGCCAGTACTGGTGAATGTTGTTATCAGGGCTTAGATAGTGGAACAGAGTGCATCCTCTGCAGCTTTGCAAGCAATAGAGAACCAGGTTGTGGGGAGAGGCTGGTCCACCATTCTGAGAAACTTCAGCAGGTGGGAGAAATGGACGGATAGTCATCTCATGGAGTTGAACAAAGAGAAGGGACAAGTCCTACATGTGGGCAGGAATAATGCCATTGCACCAGTATAGCATGGGGACTGACGGGCTGGAAGGCTGGCTGGCAGGTCCTTGCAGCCAAGAAGGCCAGCAGTGTTGTGAGTAGGTCAAGAAAGGTAATTGTTTCCCTCTTCTGGTGAGGACTCATTTAGAATCCTGTTCTGGGCTTCCCATTACAAGAGACATGCAGATGTACTGGGTGAATCCAGTGAAGGGCCAGGAAGCTGATAAAGGGCTTGGAGCTTCCGTCATACAGGAGGATAATGAGGAATCTGGGACTGCGTAGCCTGGAGAAGAGAAAGCTAAGAAGCATCTTACAGTATGTATGAATATCTGATAAGAGCATGAAGAAGACAGAGCCAGCAGAGGCCTATGACAATTAAGAGGTGACAGGCACATATTGACATACGGGAAATAAAGACTTTTTTTCCTAATGCTGAATTTGTGGTTTTGCTGGGCAGACTGGAATCAGTTACCCCAAGGGATTGTCTCCTCCATCCATGGACCTAATAAGAATCTGACTGGATATGGCCCTGAATAACCTACTCTGATTGACCCTCCTGTAAGGTGGGGAAGGGATAGGTTGGACTAAGTGATCTTCAGAGGGTTCTTCCAACCTCAGTAGTGTCATGGTTCTCTGAAAAGTAATTCTGCGTAGGTTGGGTTACAGAGTCACAGCTTGCTTTTAGGGGTCTCTGGTGATTGACATAGTTGAAATGGTTGCAGGCCTTTCTGGTGAAGATTATTCAACAAAGAGGCATTTCAATTGCCTGAACTTACAATACAGCAGTTCATTCTGATCATTTGCCTGATGAATGTAAAATGTTGGGCAAATAGTCGTCCTTTTGGAGAAGAGGTGAAGGTGGAATAGGACATACAGGACCTCCTAAGAACTAGATGGCAACTGACCTTGCTTTGCTGACAGACAGCATGCAAGTACTGGAAATAAGGTGGTTATTTGTGATTCCTAGCTGAAAGAAGAGAAATCAGGAAAAGGAGCTATCTTACAGGCTAGCAGAGCCAGTAGCACCAGATGAGGTGCATAATGTTATTTCCATGTATGATTAAGAGACATGGGATCACTATCAAAGTATTCAGAACTTGTTTTTCTTAAATTTTGCTGTGTTAGTACTGTGTAAGAGAGTTAATGAAATGGGTGCAGAAAAATCTTTGTATGGACAAATGCAATAGAGATGGGAACAAATGCAGTGAGACACAGTTACAGTTCTTGAAATAAGAAGAGCAGAAACTGAAAACGAGGTTTCATGAATAAGAAGTTTCTAGTTTGAACACAATTGCTAAAGCACTTGGTTTGCAGGTACGTATGCTGGGAAGCAAAATAAAGTGGGAGTGTACTCAGTGTAGCCAAAGTGACAGCACTAAGAGAGAATAATCAATTTCCAGTATCGTCATTTAAATAAAGGTGATGATAAATGAGGAGATGTTCAAAATGCATGTTAACTAGTGAACAACTAGTTACTGTGTTATTAATAGTCCACGATTTTGAGGCCATTTTATATTTTTGTTTATCAAAAACAAATCACACTTAAAAGCTTGCTGAACAAAATACTTAAGAAATCTTGCCCTGTGCAGCTTCAGGAGGTCACTGTCTTGGTTTTGACTGAAAGAGAGGTAAATATCTTGTTATCAGCTGGTACGCTGCTGGAGTTTTCCTTTTTTTCCTGAATATTCTCCCCAGTGGGGTGGGGGTATGGAGGTTGAGGGGCAGTGGAGGGCAAAAGAAGTCAGGGAATGAGCAAATGCCACTCAGGATTTAATTGTCATCTGGGCTTAAACCATGACAGTTCTTTTTTGACTTCTTTTGTTTCCTCACTAATCCCTTGTTCAACCTCGTCATGCTCTGCCAGACTCTGTGTCGCTCACCCCTCACTGACCAATGCCCAGCCCATATTCCAGGGCAGTCTGCAGCTCCCAGCCAGCTCCCTGCCTATGGTATGGAATATCCTTTTGGCCAGGTGGATCAGTTCTCCTGGCCATGCTCCCTCCCAGTGTCTTGGGCACTTGCTTGCTGGCAGAGCATGGGAAACAAAAGTCCTTGATTTAGAGTAAGTAGCAACTAAAACATCAGTGTGTTGTCAACATCCTTCTCATACTGAATCCAAAACAGCACTGTACCGGTTACTAGAAGGAAAATTATCCTGGCCGAAACCAGGACAGTCACAGTAGATGATACTGTCAGAGTATCAATCCATATAGTGATACTGGCCATAATTCAATGTGTCCTTTTGTTAGTTATCTAGTAAGTGTTGATTTCTTGGCTTTTCTAAATACTGAAGATTTAAATATTCACAAATTACAAAAGCTATTATCCATAAATACAGCTTTTGTGCTGTGTCTAAGTTTTAAACTTCCCTATTTTCCTTTGATTGTTCTTCCAATCTGCTTTTCCTGCTTTACAAAGAGTTGATAGGAAAAAAATTCATCTTATGTTGACAGATGGGTTCTGCATTTATGTTGTATGAAGTTGTACTGGCTCAGTTTTTGCTTTAATTTGACGTGTGCCTCAGTATAAATGACCAGTTATTTCATGTTTTTGTTGTATTCAAGATCAGACTCCATAATGGCAACTTCAGGAAACTCCGTATAGCTATGTAAAACAGCTGCTTTGTAAAACACTTCAAGCTCTTCCATGTGTTACAGAATGATGACATTCTGTTGGCTAAGCAAGGACTACTAGAAATACAGTAGCTTTTATTTATGCTGATTTTGACAACAGCTTGGGCTTCATTTTGCACTGTTTTCTTCTAAACCGACTAATTAGCTCAAGTATTTAGGAATTAAATTTCAGTCAAGTTAAACTGAAGTTGCAGTGATCTGCAGGTTGTAATGTTACATTTTGAAATTCATACTGCTCAAGCTATACCATTTACTTAATATGGCACTTCATTCAATTGAATTGTTTTCCTGACTGAAGAAAGTCTTAACTGGTACAGGATTACTGAATTCAGTGTGTTTCCATTGTTATCAAGCACATAAGACTTTAAAAAAAAGAAAATTTTGAAAGGGCACAGCTTTTTTTTCCCTACTTCCAGCTTTGCCTTTCCCACTAAACTGAAGCATACAATTTTCTTTTAGTTTGTACAGTTCATATTTTGTTGGTAATATGGACTGTTAAATTCAGTGGATGTGTTAGATCATTTTAAGAGCTTTCTCTTTTTGTCTCCTTTGAGTTTATTATTTTTGGATTTTGATGATCTTGAATTTCTTGGTCCTGTAGAGAAAGGCGTAAAAGGAAGAGTAGAAGTCCCTCCAAGTCTCCTAAAACATCAAAAACAGCAAAAAGAAAGTCTTCACGAACTCCTTCTCCAAGAAGGTCAGTTTGATATAAACATAGAAGTTAATGATGAGTAAAGAAGGAAGGATTTATAGTATTTTTACTATTCTACTGCCATCCCACTAATGATTTCAGATGATTTCAGTTGGTCAATATGATTCAGTTTTAATTTAACTCAAAATTTTAACCAATTTGAATTCTGGTATTCTTTCAATGACATAGTTTCAAATCAGTCAGCATTGCAAATTGCTTCAAATCAATAAAATCCCTTCATCTGATACAGATTCATTTGCTTTTTTCTTTGCAAATACAGTGTGTACTGGTCATATGCACTGTTTAGCTCTCTTCAGCCAAAAAAATCCCACTGTCTTTGCAGAAGTTTTTTTTTGTTAAATTTTGGGAGGTTTTTTGAAAGTCCATGCTGGGAGTTTAGTTTGCAGTCAAGTGGTTTGAAGGTTGTTGTAATTGGATCAAATCCTAATTTGAATAAAAAATTTCTGAAACAGAAACAAGAAAGAAAAAAAAAGAGAAAAAGATACAAATAATGAAAGAAGAGAAAGAGAACGCTCCACTTCCAAGAAAAAAAGTAGTAAAGAAAAAGAGGGAAAGGAGAAATCTGACAAAAGCACCACTATGAAGGTAAGCTTGTATGACCAAGTGATCAGCAGAGTGAAGTGGTAGTGAAGCCATTATTGAAATTCTCTCTTTACTTTTTCTTTCTTTTACTCCTCCCTTCTTTTTCTCCTTACTTTTTCTTTCTTTTACTCCTCTCCCCTTTTTCTCCTGTTCTTTACCAAATCAGTGCCATTTGGGTTTAGTATTTGCTAGTTGGGCTTAGTAGGCCAGTTTAAGTCTATGTATTTGAACTTCATTTGACCTGTAGGAGTTTGTCTATTTAGGTTACAGAAACACCTTGTTTCTCTTTCCTGTTGTGTGCGGTATGTTAGGACATGCCTGGCTCCCTACTTTAAGGAGCAGGCAGACCATTAACTAACAAGCAGTATTCGGGGGTGGCTTGACTGTCAAATTGAAAAGATTACTTTTTAAATAAGCTCTCACTGCAGTTCATACTCTCCCTCACTGATTTGGTCCTGGTCTATATATTGGATTCTATAGGAGTGAAGTTGAAGAGTTTGAGTGGTATAGAATTTTCTCCTGCAAAATAGAAGGTACTCCAGTTAAGAGAAGAAGCATCTTCAAATTGTTTAATCTTAGAATTTGAATAGCAGCACACCTTTAAAGAGTAGTTTGTTGTGCTTGGAATTATTCAACTGTTACAAACCGGCTTCTTTAGGTGACTGTTCAAATGCTTAAGTAAGTATCTTACTCAAGAACTCCTAAAATGCATCAGATACCTGACAAAAAAAAAAGAAAAAAAATTAGTCCTGTTCTATTTAAAACATGTTGGTGGAATCTTAATTTCTGGAGCTGTTTCTCCTGTGTTCCATGGTGCTGCTTATTCTGTTTTGTCTGACTGCGGGTGATAAAGACAGATCACTTTATGGCGTAATGTCTTGGGCGATGGGTTGTTACAAGTGCCTAACTTGAGCCAACTGAAAAGAAAGCTTATTTTAAAAAAAAGGCGGGGGATGGGGGCAAAGAAGCTCACACCTCTCTTCTAAAATTTGCAGGACAAAATAGATACGTAAAAATTGAAACAATAAAATTACCAAGAGTTGGTTGGAAGTCATAGCCTGTAATGCTAAGAATATTATTTTGTTGTCAAATAATTTCATCTTTGGTAGGACAAAGATAACAATAAAGAAGATCAGAATTCAGAGACTGACAAGGAAGTAGACAATAGAGATACACAAAGGACAGATGAAGTCAAGCTACAACAGAACGGGAACTGTCAACCAAATGAAGAAAACCTCTCAATTAAAATGGAAGAGGTTTAAAGCAAAGAATGGACTTATAATTCAACTAAGGAATGAAATCCAAAGCATTTTATTTCCCAGAATGAGGAAGAAAATGTCAAAGCAATCAACCTGAACGTGTTGATAGTACTAGTAGCTCCTCCAATTCTTGTGATAGCTTTGTTGTCTTCTTGCTGTAAAGCAAGAGAGCACGGACCAGTAGTTGCACCATGAAAAGGCAGATGCCATCAGAACTATTCATCTCTGAACATCCATGCATTTCCATGATGGCTGTACTTGTGAAATGATTTATGTTAAGTTTTGCTATAAGCTGTTACAAATAACTAGAAACTGAAAGATGTAAACCTGTACTTCCCAAAAAAAGCTGAAGATATGCATTGAAGGTTGTTTAAAATACTGCTTGTTGATGACGTTTGTATTGTTTTGCCCTGTAGGTTAAAAAATTCACAAAAACTTCTGTGTGTGCTGTTTGATGTGCTTGAAAATGGTGCATAAATATACACACTTCCTTTCCTTGTAAATGACAACTGTAGGGAAAGGAGGTTTAAGCATAAACACGGTTTTACTGTTCTTATGTTAAATACTCACAGATTAGTATGTTTTTCATTTGCTTACTGCTTGAGATTCTTAGGGTTTATTATTTAAAATAATTTCTTAACTAATATCCCTGCAATTAAGATTTCTTTTAAAGTATTTGAACAATGCATGCGCTTTTTCTGTTCCTAAAAGGAACATTGCCATGTTATAGGTATTAGGTTAGCTTACAGGGTTATTTTGGAGTTGTTTTGTTTTGTTGTTTTCTTTGTCCTTAGAGAAGTGAGCACATCTATATGATGATACGAGAACTTACAGCTTTGTTTTGAAATGTACTGCAGTGTGTCTGTTCAGCTGAAAATAGTACAGGTGCCATTAAGAAAATAAATTTTTCCTTTTTGTTAAAAAATATGGGAGCACAAGCAGCAGCTTTAGTGCCTTCTTAAAATGTGGTATTTTCTAGAAATGTATATGTGCTGTTATGCATTTTCAGCTAAATCTTATATGATCTGTCTTGCTACTTTGCCACCATGATACTGTAGACAAGAATGCAAGTTACTTGCCAGAATGGTTGTTTGAGTCACTTGTTAAAATACTGAAGCTCCATTTTACTTTTATTTTTTATTCTTAGAAGAGATTTATAAATAAGAGAAAAGATGCAATTTGGGGACCACCACTGTACAAAAGTAGTAGCTGAATACAAAGTGTGCTCTGATCACCTGCATCAAAGGAAGCCCTTAAGACATTTAATATACATTTGGATGGCCTTAATTGTTACCTCTCTGTTATTTTCTCTGATACCTGTTGGGCAATATAAACGGAATGGCATGCAAAGAAATCGGGGATAAATAATTTGAGGAAGAAAGTTCTAATTTACATAGGGCTTACGCAGTAGAGATTCTTTTTTCATTTTTTGTGGAGAAAGCATGTAAAAAGAGAATGACAAAAGAAGTATTTTTGTCAAGGCAAAACATGGCTTGTGTTCTCTGAACTAATTTAATTGGTTACATGAGATTTCTGATAAGTTATACTTTTAAGACATGATTATACCTAAAATGGTGTAGGTTATTTTTAGTACAACTTAATGCAATCAAATTACTTAATTGCCTTACCTCATGGGAAGTGTTATTTCTTTCAGTTAAAATAAAAAATGAAGTGTATTGGCTATCTGCTTCTACTTGTTTTACTTTTCCTCTGCATAGTTAATTTTTTCAGTGGAAGGGAAGCATTACAGGGAATGAAAACTTTGCCCAACTCCTAAGGTAATGAAATCCAATTTGATTATGAAGCTAAGCTGCTTAATCACTCCTCATTTTCAGTAAGATTTAATGTTCTTGCCACTGTGTACATTTAAGACAACAGAAAATGCTTTACCATGTAAAGTATAGAACAGCCATTTTTGTGATGTTTAAGCCACTTGCTGTTGGCTGGTAAACAGCTAATTCTGATAAAAGAATAAAAAATCTGTATGCTTACAGGAAGACTGTGAAAGATTGTGTCTTGCAACAACAGCTGTCTTATTTATGATGTGTAAGTAGCATAGAGCAAAGAGATTGTTTGTATACTTGTTATCTTTGGTACCATTTCACTAATAAAATAAGTATTTTAGAGGGCAGTTTCTGCTGGTACATACTTATTAAAGGAATATTTTTAGACCATCTGGTCTTATTCATAGAGCTTCTTTCATTTGAAATGGGGATACTAGTGAAAATATACATGTATTATTTATGGTGTCTTTGAAAAGCTAAGTTTCTCCTTTGGGAAGAACTAGAATTCTTTCTGTGTATCATGTTTTAGCTGGTATTAGTTTGATTTCTTAAGTTTTGTTATGCTGAAACACCATAGCTCTATGATGTGTCATTACAAAATATGTAAAGGATTGTGTACACTTAGCTGAGAAACATGCCTTTGGCAGTTAATAGTTATGGATGGCAGCCTTAACTTACTAGCTAGCTTATCACATACGTGAGGCTATATGCAGCATATTATTATATTGTATGTTAATTATGCTTCCCTTACAAAAAGTGTCTTGGGGTTTTTAGGGTTTTTATTTGGTTGGTTTTGTTGGTTGGTTTTTTGTTAAGGAAAAAAACCACCCAAAACAACCAGCCACCAAATACACACATTTCCTCCCCTCCTCAAGTCATATTTTCTTGCAAATACTGTATTTTCTGGTTTTGCTTTGTAAATACTGTGCAGATCTGTGAGGTAGCATGTCTGTATGGTAGTATGATCTGTCCCTTCTTATCAGGTATTCCTAAAAAGCCGCTCCTGGAGAAACATTACTCTGTAAAATGTTTATTTCTGCAGAGGGAAACTCGCTTACAAACTGATAGCATAGCACAGTAACGAAGTTTCATCCAGCTCCTACAGGATTGAGTGCATCATCCACTGAATGTGTCCATCTTCCATGGGAAGTCCATTGCCTTCATCATTAACAAGCTTGTGTGCTGAGCTGCTTTGTCAGATCATTTGGTTTTGCACTTTATAAAGGTTTAACTTGGGTGGAGGTTTTGAGAACAGTGTAGTTCATGATAGCTTTATTGTTTCCCATGTAGTTTCATCTGAATCAGCCCTTATTTGAAAATGTAATTGCACAGAAGAGTGATGATCTGGTGCCATTTTGCTAAGATCACATAAGGTGCATAAACATAAGCTTCTGTTAGTGCCCATTGCTATTTCCCCACAGGATTCTGGGTAGCAGACAGGATTTTTCTTTACATGCTGAAAGGAGGAGGTAGCAGAAGAGAACTGCTTGGTGGATGAAACAGGATGTTAAGCTCAAAATAGAGGTGGCTGTGGCTCAGATGATTTCATCAAAGTCAATGGATTTACCCAGGTGTGAGGCATGGAATTTTATTTGCAAACACCAATAGTATGGTATGTAAAGAATTCTTAGTTTTCGTATGTTGGAAGTGGAATTGGAGGTAATAAAAGCACTTGGTTAGAAACTAGAAATATCTGAAGAATACTTGGGAAATTGATGAGATGTGGGTTTTGCATATTTATTAATCTCCTGCTAATTTTTTTGATGGCAGTTTCAGACAGATGTGTCTGAACAAACCTTATATTAGCTGGCTGACAGCAACCTATGCACAGCTTGGATTCTGAAGTGAGCTGTGGACACTTCCTGCATTTACTCTGGTGCAACGAAGTTTGGTAGTCTGTAGCATGCTTTGCTTTGCTTGCTAGTGTTCTCTGGCCCAGTTACATCTAAGGCAATACCTGAAATTACTTTGAAACCCTTCAGATCTGTTACATAGTAGCTTGTTTCTTTTGCCCATAGTTTGTACTGGTATCTTAGTTACTAGATTAGGAATTACGAGATTTTCTTTAGGTCTAAGAAAGAGTTAATAAGTAAAGCCTGCTTCGTATGTTATAAATTACTGTGTATGTATTGCTAGTCCTTATTTAGTTATTTTTCATTCACGTGTATGACCATTGCATTGTCATTGCAAAGTATTGTCTACTTTTAGATCTGAAGCATCTCTGCATCACTTTTGTAATGAAACAAGATCAGAGCTCATGTATTGTTAGAGGAAAAAAAATCCAACATAATCTTGCATTTTGTAAATGTTAGTGTGATAATAGCATTATAGTGGTAAAACAATCTTTTAAGATCTGAATTCTGAATCATTATCTGGGGCACATGCCACTTGGTGATACTTTCCATTTTATAGCAATCAAATATTGCCTTTGGTGTTATCATAATTTTAAAAGTGAAAATTTGACTTAGGGGCATTAATGCTGAAATCTGTAAATGGCTAAAATCATGTCAATCAGTAGACACTTAATTCAGAGAGATGTAGTTTTCTCATCAGAGACTGGAGTGTGGAGAGTATATGTAGATATCATTAAGTATTAGTGCCTAAAGAGAATCTAAAATTTAATTTTGTTTGCTAATACATAAACAGAAGTTTTCAGCTTGTACTTTAGCTTTATTTTTGTATGTTGAAAAGTGTAATTAAAATTATATTGAAACTAAAAGCACTGTACAGAAGGATTTTTTTTAATGTAAGAGAACCACACTTTCCTCTGTATAATTTTTTAGACTTTTAAAAAATGTCATGGCATGCAGTGTTTATTTTTATTTCTAATTCAAGACTGCCTCATTTGTAGGTAAGTCCTATTACAGAATGTGAGCACATTAGCACAAGGGTTTCTTTTTATTCTCTTCAATGTAATACAGCTTAATAAACATCTCAATATGTGGAGGCAACTAGTTTCCCTCTAGTTTGAGGAGATAAAGCTGTTAACACTTCACTTCTGTATTGTTTAAGCAAATACTACAGTTGAGAAGCTATCTACCAACTTCAGCTTTCAGTGTTTTCTGAACATACTATCCAAGAGGGCAATTTTTTTTTTCTATTGTTGTGACAGTCAGTTTTAAGATCGTTGAGCTTAATACAGGAGGACATGGACAGCAAAAATTAGGGTTTTAGCTCTTTATACTATCCTGGAAAGTTTCAGCTTACACTTTAAAAAAAAAATCTGTTACATTTTTTATGTTCAGCTAGTGCCAAATTTGGTGTGAGATCAGAGATTTTTGGTGTACAAAGTGTATTCTATACTAGTTGTTAATGAAATTATTCTTTTTCAATTGAAAAGGCTGTGTGTGTCTTTTTTTGGCCTGAAAGACTTACCTGCAATGGTAAGAGATTAATTTCATCTCCCTTTCATGCAGTTCTTGATATTCTTAATGAGGTTGCCCGTTAGCTGGCTTTCTTAGAAGAAGTTGTAGCTCTATTCTTTACCTAGTGCAAAGATTTAGAAGTGCTACTGCACTGATGAGTAAATCATGGGCCACTTAGAAATTGCTGCTTTGAAGAGCCATCATTTACATAATAATCAAAGGAATGACTGATTTGGCCCAGAAAGATCAAGAGAGTAATTTAACATTCACAGATAATGTAGCCTATCAGTGGGTCCTTTCTGGTATTTTCCCCACTGATATGGGAGCTGTGTCTAATTTGTTACACACAAATCACACCTATCACAGTCTAGGTTCAGATATACCTGAGGAACCTAAGCACCACAGCAGCAAAAATACTATTTTCCTTCTCTAAGTTTGGTATTTTTGTTACTAATGTAGGTATTCTAAGTTTAACAGGTAACCACACTTGTGCTATGTTGGTAGAGAATATTTTTGCATTAATGAAGCAACTATGAAAATGGTGCATGTTAAAGAAATGTTAAATGCTATTACATTGTTGTTATTTTCATAAATAAATCATGTCCCAAAGTTCTAATGGTGTCATAAACTCACTTCCACTAAACTTAGATAAGATAAAACAAATGACTGTACATTTCTCTCTCTTCTCTGTTTTTTTTTTTTTCTTTAATAGGCTTTATCTGCCCCAGAGTCAAGTGCTTTGAAAGTAAGCCTGTTGTAGTGACCCTGACAAGAGTGTTAAAGGAAGGGTGATAAGGGGTTAAGTAATTGAATATATCATCACTGTTTAGTTACAGAAGAGCCTTCTGAATCCCCTGTCAGAGCAGGGCATTTTCTTCTGCAGAGGAAACTACCATAGTTTCATCAGAGAGAATGTCTCATTTTCAAACAGTAAATTAGTAAATGTGACTGTATAGGAGACTATGGCAAAGTAGGAATCAGGAGTTCAAGCAGAGCTTCTGACATTAACAGTACCTACCAATTTATTGCCATGGATGTTTTCATACTAAAATTTACTTCATGCCGAAGCTTCTCAATTGCTTAGTATAATTTGTAAGAGTCTAAATAGCACTGTTTAAGGAGCAAAAGTTTTGAGATGTGCGTCCCAACAGACTAACTTGCTCACTAGTGATCTGATCTCGTGGTTTTTGAGGTTGATCATGTCTGTAATGAGACTCATGGCTGGCTTAGCTCCCACTGATTTACTCCCCATCATGATTTAGTCACCACACCTGTGGTCTGGCGAAGTGCATTTCACCATGCTGTTCCTCTCTGTGAAAGCAGGGAAAAACAGATCTGAGAAAAACATTGAGGTAACTTTGCCATGGTTCAAAATTGTATATTATAGAGGAGAGGGGCCAGCCTCTGCATAAGATGGCGATGGGTACTGATGGTCATTGTAAATGTAAATGTGTTAATTGATCTATCCAAATTTCATTTGTATCAGTAAGGAGATCATTTGATTCACTAAGATCTTCAGAATTGTGATATGTTTGTTTTGTTATGTTTGGTTTCAAAGAGAATGGATAGATGACAGCTGTATGTTATGGTATGAGCTTGGGGGAGCTGGCGGCCGCTTTATAGGGCCATTTCTCAGATAATGTGGGACACGCAGTAAGTCACTGTAATAACTCTGTTCTTCTCTCGTCTAATTTTGTATCAGAACTTGGAGTACTCTACTCTGTTCAACCAAAGTGTGTCAATGCTGAATTAATTAACTTCAAGTATACTTCAGAATCTTCTGATGGAAGAAAGTGTTAAGACCTGGGTCATTGCATTGCACTGAATGCATTAGAAATGGGCGTTTGTGGTGCTTTTATGGCTAGATGAAAGATAGTAGCCAAGTATTGCATAAGTTAATTCATTCTAGTAAATCAGATTCCTTTTGATCATTTTTACCTTGGGAAATTTATAGTTGTACAAACTGTAGTAATTCAGTAGGTGCTAATAAAACATATAAATCCTACTACTTTTTAAAATAACTTTATTTTCTTCTGTCTGATCTGTAACTCTTCGAACATCAGCTTATAACTGAAAATGGAGAGAGTAGTATATCCCTTTTGAAGTGATCATGTTTCATGGTTTCTGTCATCTTCTGCCTGTAAGATTAGCAAGTTTTGCCTTTATGCTCTTTATCAAGAGAGACAAATAGAAATCTATAAAGACCATAAAGGCAAGAATTATTATTTCAGAAGCTGTGTCAACCTTCCAGATTATAGTTTTCAAGAGCTACATAAAAGCAGTCAAGCCTCATTCCTGATCTGTCTCCTGTTACAAAGAGGTGAGTAACTGTCGAAGCCTGCTGGTACCATTGATTCATCTTCTGACTTACAGGCAGACCCTTGAGATATAAAATGCCTAACATTAGTGATCAAACATCTCTGGATATGATGATTATTTATACCATGTAACCTTGCTTCTCCTTGGTGCTTAGCTACTTGGAAGCTGTGACAATGTTTGGGTGGAGGAGGAGTTTTGGGTTTGCAGACGGGGTGAGTACTGTTTATAGTTCAGTCTCCACATTCCCTTTTGTATTATGAAGGCATGAACTTGGGTACTATGAACTATGAATTGAGGTATCTTGGAGATGGATAGGAAGACCAGATGTGTAAATCATGAAGGATTAATGACTGTAGTGGTTGCAATGTTAGACAGAGGAGTGAAAGTAGTTTGCAATGAGACCCTGCTGTTAGATGGGTGCTCAGGCAGGATTCTGATTTAGTGCTTATACAGAAACTTAGCTTTACTACTCTGAATTTATAACTTTTAACACAAGCTTTTCAGAAAGCTCATGGTGTTCTTGTTTTTGGATCACTGTGCTACTGTTGAAAAGATACTTTTTCCAGCACAGTATTTTGAATCAATAGCTGGAAATCCTTCTTTTAAAATATGGTTCTGTGTACCACTTATCAAGACTTTCCAGATCACAGTCTTGGGTTTGGTGTAGCAGTACCTTATTTTGAAAGTGTTACCCTTATTGCTGAGAACACAGGCTCATTGTGTGACCCAAGAGAGAAACCTCCAGGAAAGGTTCAAGCCTCTGAAGGCTTGTTGAGGGAATTACAGTGGTGAAACAAAAATATTTAAGCCCGAATCAGTCCTGGAATTTCGGAAAGTACAAGTGTGATAGCTGATGCAGGAAGAGCATCTTTGGGAAGTTAGGCTTTGCTGCACTGCAGTATAAAACTCAGTGCTGCAGCACCCCCTCCTGAGCTAACACAGTAAGATTTCAGGTAGTGTTTGAATACTGCATATTTAGACACTGAGTGTGCTATAGGCTTTGTTACAAGCCTACTTCAAACCACCACTATTTTTAGTACTCTACCACTGCTAATTTTGTGCTCTAATGCAGTAGTAAACTGCTAAAATGCACTGGAACGTGATGTACCTAATTACACATTAATAGGAGATACTCCATGTACAGGTGGCAGGGCCTTTTTAGTTATATCTGAAATAGGTTTGTTTTGACTTTGATGTTATGCCCAGTTCATTACCTGGTGCCTAGGACCAACACCTGGGGGCTAAGGCTGGTCTATATTGGAGGTTTGCATTTAAAAACATGCACTTAATTAATTGATGAAATGTGTTTGAACTGGTTTTTTGGAGGGGGAAAGATAAATTAGAATGCCTGACAGCAGGAAGGTGCTTTTATTTAACCTAAATGAAGAGAAAATGAAGTAAATCAGAGCTCTGTAGTCCTTACTGCAGTGCAGTTTATGACTGCAATTAGAATTTTGCCAGTGAAGAAAAGGGATGAGAACTGTAAGGCTGGATTCTGTAATATGGCATTAGGCAGGGTACCACGATGCCAGTGTGCGAAGCTGGGCCACCTGGGCAGCACAGCTGGATGCATTTCCGAGACATATTGGGCTGCTGGAAGGACAGACAATCCAAGTGTAGGGGTGTAAGGAGAGATAACCAGTGTGTCTTTCATTTCCTTCCTGGTGCTTGGCGCTCTGTCAGTCACCTGTTTTCTGCATCCAAGCCATCCTTTTTGCTTCTTGAAGCTTTCAAATAAGCAACCAGTATTATATATAAACCCACCAAACTAAAAAAAACGCACCCAAAAAACCAAAACCCAACAACAGTCAAAACCAAAACATAACTGTCCTTAGAAGTTGAAAAAATAATTCTCTTTTATGCTTGTGGCTGGGTCTCCAGTGCTATTTCTCTGTGTCCTAGGATCAGCATACCTTTTCATCAGGTCTGGAGAACAGAAAACGAGTCACACACAGTATTACAAACAAAACAGACCGACTATTTGTCAGTAAAATATCTGGTGGATCCAGGACTTAAAAGTTCATTGCAACCCTGCAGCTTCAAATAGACAAATATGGAAACAGAGAGGAGAAACCCTGATGCTTAAAAAATGTCAGAGTAAGAAACATTCTTAGAGCAAATGGCTTCAGAGCAATTATATAATGGATTTATGAGTACACATACAACACTTTTTGGAACTGCAGACTCCTTAAGCATTCCAATGGAGATACAGCCTATATATGGCGAATTCAAGTATACTACCATACCTTTGCTTTTCTTACTTATTTTTCTGAAATCCAGAGAGTCTTCTGATGAAAGTTGAATGAACATTGAAACAAAGTGAATAGAGTCACATGCTACTGGACTGTTTTAACTGGTTTTGGAGGTAGGAATTTCCTCAACATCCACAAAATCTCTTATTAGTAGAAATATTTGTATTCTTTTTGCTTGTGGGATCCTTAATAGTAATGTTAATTTTCATAGAGCTGGTGCATTCAATGTTAATTTTAACTTTTTCATAAATACTTTTTAGCATTGGAAGAACATTCTTATGACCCAGCGTAACTAGAACTTCACATTAGAACTTCAAGTTGACTGTATGCTATTTCTTTTAAAATGATGAGGTTCTGACCTGTGTTGTGTTGAAAAGCTACAGTACAGTCTTCACCTAGATAAATAGCTCATCTGTGTATGTTGCGTGGGCATAGGCAATTACAGCTTCTTTGACACAACTATGATAATTAAAAGTAGCAGAAACACAGGTAGCGTCCTTTCCAGAAGTGGGTAGGTAGCACTTGAAAATAACACACAGAAGTCACAGTGGCCAAATTGATTTCAAGACTGCATAACCCACAAAACCACCAGATACTGAATATGCAACCACAGGTGTAATGCCGAAAGGGCACTATTGCGTCTTAGGGATCCTACTTCTGGCGACACCCAGTAACCACACACATGAAATGAATGCCAGAACGGTTATTTAACTACAACACACAAGAAAGGCAATGGTTGCTGATTGCTGAGTACTTTGGCTTGAACCACTACCAGCAAATGGTAGCAATTACAGAATCACAGAGTCAAGTAGGTTGGAAAAGACCTTGGAGATCATCGAGTCCAATCTGTGACCTAACACCGCCTTATCAAATAAACCATGGCACTGAGTATTACATCCAGTCTTAAACACCTCAAGGGATGGTGTCTCTACCACCTCCCTGGGCAGCACATTCCAATGCCCAATCACTCCTTCTGTAAAGAATTTTTTTCTAATGTCTA
>VWZW01005036.1:197041-300437 GCA_013397115.1 Edolisoma coerulescens
GCTGTCCAGCCACTCTGTCCCCAGCCTGTAGCATTGCAGGGGATTGCTGTGGCCGAAGTGCAGGACCTGGCACTTGGTCTTGTTAAACTTCACACCATTGGCCACAGCCCGTCGATCCAGCCTGTCCAGGTCCCTCTGCAGAGCCCTCCTGCCCTCCAGGAGATCAACACTCACACCCAACTTGGTGTCATCTGCTAATTTGCAGTGGTAGACTCAATCCCCTCATCCAGATCATCAGAAAAGAGATCAAACAAGACCGGGGCCAACGGTAATCCCTGGGGGACACGGCTAGTGACTGGTCCTCAGCTGGATGCAGCACCATTCCCCACCACTCCCCAGGCCCAGCCCCAAATTACTGTTTGGGAAAGGCCAGAGAATAGCTGTAAGAGCTTTGCTAGCACAGGAGTGGATAACAGAACAATAATCTATGAAAAACTGGCTGCAGCCTGTAATTTTTCAGGTGAAATAACATGTCTACTACTCTCCAGCTTGCCTAGAGTCCAGTGTCTCCAGTAAGGACCTGAACACATTTAATCTTAGTTTCCCTGTCAGTGCTGGCTGTAGCTTTCTCTGTCATTCTTCAGGATTTTTCTTTGTCTCCTGCGTCTACCACTACAATAAATCCAGATTACTTCCTTGGTGGGTTTATTTCTGTAAAATAATAAGCCCACCAGTTTGCCTGGGGAAGGCTTTGTGGAAGGAAGTTAGAGCATAGGTCTTACAAGGAGTGGCTGAGGGACCTGCGGATGTTTAGCCTGGAGAGAAGGAGGCTCAGGGAAGGGATCTTATCACTCTACAACTGCCTGAAAGGACGTTGCAGTGAGGTGAGGGCCAGTATATTCTCTCAGGTAACAAATGACAGGACAAGAAGATGAGTATCTTCTGGAACTAAGGTCTTTCATGAAGTGCTTCATTATTTTACATTTTTTACAGCAGTAACTGCAGTTGACTTGGGTTGACAGGATGCCCCTGTGTTCTCTCCTTTCCAGAGGACTCTGCTCGACTGCAGATGCTATTGTGGCATAAAAGTGGCTTTAAGGGTTGTCACAGTACCTCAAAGGCTTAGATTCTGGGGGAATCTGTAGATATTTGGTAAATATTATTATTCATTTGTTGACCAATAACAGAGTAAACCTCTACAATACTGTGGTTGCTGCAATCTCCTGTTCCAGGATGAGTACTTGTTTGTTTTGTCTCTGACACACTGTGGTAATTTTCAGTACTAACTACTGCACTGTAGTCTGACTTTAAGTACTAAATAAAAAATATAATAAAAAAATAAAAATGATTAAAAAATCTTCAAGTCCATGCAAGAAAAAACATCTGCTCTGGATACCAGAGAAAAATACGTGTGTACTGACCTAGCTTTGTGCTATATTAGAGACTATTACTTTCCTTTCTCTGTAGATATAGAATGCTAAAGCACTGTAACCTTGCAGTATAATATCCCATGCTATAAATCACTATGCTGATGTTCATATGCTGATGTGTCTCCAGGCCTACAGTTGTCTAAGCTTTTACCATGTCTAAATTCTCACTAATGATCATCCAGAGCTACCCTGAATGTGAAAAGAAAGCAAAAATTTAATTATAAAATACCTTGCCTTTTGTTGTCCTGAGCCTTCATATCTGCAATTTTACTCAGCATAACATACATTGAAGCTAAGACTATTGAAGCTAAGAACACTACACAAACCACTTGAACAGTACCATAGCACATGGAATGAACTATCTAACATGTTTATTAGTAGCGGAAGGCTTCTGCAGTCACTATACACCAGTATATGCACACATTTCCTTGAACTGCCTGAAGAGGTCAGGGAGTACAACTAGATAATTGTTGCAGGACCCTTTCAACTGGACTAAAAATCTCCACAGAAGAGCCAACCAAAAAGCAAACCACAGGAAGCTATTTTTCCCTAACTTGAAGAACTGAGAAGTGTGTCTCCTAATCCTGAGTCCCTGAGCAAGTACATTATCCAACTAAGCCTCCTTTTTGGCTGCATGAAACTATTCAGCAAGTGTATTCTTTTATTTCTCTCCACATAAAAGGTTCTTTCTTTGCTCTCAAAGGCTACATCATGATGGGATGAGTTCTTAATTTATATCTAATCTCCACGCCAGGATTTTTCATGTATGTCTTATTCTCCCAAATGTACTGTTTACTGCCATTGTACGAATATTGCTCTAATGAGATCAGTTAAGAATTACATATATTATGAGCTTTATAACTGAAAGTAGAATACATCTATCCCTTCTATTTAATATCCATAGGTGCTTCTCATACAATTCTCCTATCCTGTTATATGAATTTTCTTTAGCAAGATGTCAGACAACGGCTAAGTACAGTGGAGTTAATAATCACCAGGTTAAAAGCCCAAGCTGTCTGTTGAGCTTCATATATAAAGCCTGTTTCATATGCTGAAATTGCTTGCAAGCCTTTGGTTTGGTTTTACTTACTTTATCCACGCTTTATCCATAACAGAATAATATGCATTGGTTTGGTAGGTGCAGAGTGAGAAAAGAAGAATTCATTGTTTACAGGGATCAGTAAAGCTATTGAGGGTGCAAACTGCGCCAGGAAAATAAGTTTCTGTGACCAGAAAGAAATACTGTAAGTAAGGAGCATAGATAATTCTTAAATGTTGGAAATGGACAAATTATGACTACTTAATAATGATTGTATATCAGGACTTCATTTTCTGTAACAGCTTTTCAATACCACTACTAGATATTACAAGCAAAAATAGCTCCACTAATAGCAGGATCATTTGCATTCTCTTAAATTCAAATCAGGTGAAGTCACCAGACTGAAGTTTAAAAAAAGAAGAAAGTTATTTAAAAGACTCTCCAAACTTGTGTGATCTCTGGGGAGTGCTTCCCTTACCCCTTGTTTCAATTATGAGATTTAACAACCATGAGTGCATATTGCTTTGTGGGGGAACAGTGAATTTTGAGTGCTAAGAAAAAAACCAGTGCATAACCCACAGTGAAATACAGGTTTGTACCTGGCAGTCTTAACAGATATAGAGAGATGTAGTTAAAAAGAGAGTGAATATGAATAAGGAAAATGAATAAACCAGGTTTTGTTATGGATTCTCACTAAATCAATGAAGTGGGGGATATTTCTCTGAGGTTTTGCAAGCATGGCTATTCTATAATTCATATAGCCTAGTATGAATGGAAATATTTGTGTGAATGTCAATTGTCCTTCACTTTTAATGAGAGAATTTTAAAAAATGTCCATCTATGGATTCTCTAGTGCTTATGGTACAGTTGACCAATTTCTTTCTCCACAAAGCAATTCTAATAAAATGCTCCTTAAACTTGAGACAACAACAATAAACTGAGTTTTCTACAATATGTGCGGACCATTAATGCCTGCAGAGTTCATGACTGAGAAACTCTTGTAAGGCAGAAAATGGTTCAGACTCCTTGCATTGTGAAGATACATGATGGAGTCGCGTAGAAAGCATATTGAGGAACACTCTTTAATCCCGTGTATTCCAGTGTCTCCTCTTCCATATAATCTTTGGAGGGATGGCTAACTGAACTATCTGTTCAGCTCCTTAGGTCTGTTTAACAGTTATTGTCATTCCATGCAGTGTGAAAACATATCTGCAGCTGCACCTCATCACAAAGTATGGATGGGTTTTTCTGAATGTGTAGGTAATTGTAGGAAGAAATAGCCTTAATTTAATACAAGTAACAACTCCAATACTGTTAATGAAACTTACTATCATCTTCACTTACACAGAATTATTTATCGACAATGAGTAAAGTTGTAAAGTTCTAGGATGTAAAGCACTAATGGTGTTTTACACAGATCAATAAACATAATTTTTGTCCTAATTTGAAAGACTTGGACTAATTTCTTTGGCCAGCTTTGATCAGCTGGAGAGCTTCTTTGGAGTGGTAGATACTTTGGGTGAAATTTTTTTGCTGAAGAGCTTATGAGATCGAAAATCAGATCTTAAGCTGATCACAGTGAGTAGAGAATTCTCCTGATATCTACAAGGATATTGTGCTTAGAGTGGAAGCCTTGAATGGCTCCTGAGTGCCCTGGAACAAAATACCAAGTAAGAGGTACTTTACTGAAAGATTTTTCATATAAGTCCCGAAAAGTGTTGCCTGTGTGAAGATGGTAGCACTTTTCACTTAATGACTGCAGTGAAGTAGCTAATCTAATCATGTAATCAACCTATTTCACCAAGGAAACTTACTGTACTGGAGATAACTATTGTCACAAGCTCACCATGGTCCTAGTGGCTCCACTGAAGTATCAACAAGTTTTGGAACTTGATTTTATGGTAAGGAACATTATGAAGATGCTTCAGTTTTAATTGACTTGTCCCATGAAAGTTGGTCCAGATGGCAAAAATACTACCTGGCTTTGTTTGAGGTAGTCCTGGGAAGCAAACAAAACCTTATGCACAGTTTGTGCTGGCTTACTGCTTAGTTCCATTTCCAGGTGAGGACAAGCAGCTCTTTCAGGCGTGCTCACTGTCAGACTCATCAGGGCTTTCTGGCTGATCTCCATGCTGGCATAGTCACTCAAGAGTGGTACTTCAATGGAAATGATGTCTTCTTCACTTGTAACTGCTTCTGCAGGGATTTCTTCATGCCTCAGGCTCATGTCTGTGTTATTGCTAGGATTTTCTGACTGGCAAGTGTCATGCTTGCTGTCTTGTCCACCATCTGTGAAGAGGTCTACCATCAGAGGAGCCTTTGACTCGTGCTCTATGACAAAAAGGCTGGTGGTATCATTGTCTGACAGGGCCTGAAGCAGAGACTTTGAAACAGGTTTCCAGTTAGTCTGTGAGACAAAGCAAGGAAAAATATGCTAATTAATCCATTTTATCTCATCTTTGGTTTTAGAAATGTGAATGAAAATACTTATTTCCCTAATTTAGAGGACCATCTTCTCCTGTCCCATAGTATTTGAGAAAAGTTTTTTCTTGCTTTTATGTTTACTTGGTACCAAAAGTATTGATGATAAAATGCAAGCCTCATGCTGTGCTGTTCTGAGAACAACAGCTTTCAAAAAATTTAGCAAATATGTCACTATAAAAAGGCAGCAACTTGAACAGCAGCTAGACAAGATTAAACTGTGAGCTGCTGCAAACAGTTTGTTATTAAACTTCATGCAGTGTTGTGATCTGAGTATACCTGGTGTCATATATATATATATATATAGACTCATTAATTTGGCTTTTGCATAATTAGTTAAGTGTTGAATGATTAGAAGTTGAAACTGTTGTTAATTAAAGTTAAGAGAGTGTTTATTGTAAAGTTATGTAGTCACCCAAAAATTTTGTATTATTCCCCAGTTATTTGTCCCTTCCAGTGTCAAAAAGTAAGTCGAACAAGTAAGGTTTAATGTTAAAAAGCAATTGTAATGTTAAGTAAGTCCCTCAGGAACCTTGCATTTCTAAAGCCCAACCAACCGACCCCCACAAGGGAACAAGACAACTCAAGCTGTTTTTAGCTGTCGGCAGTTAGGTTTGTCACTCGCAACCATGGAAACCAGAATTTTAATGAGGTGCCTTCCCATCTTTTTGAGAAGCTTACATCACCCCTTGACGTCGAACGAGCCATTGGTACATGGATATGACCTCACTCCAAGAAACTCCAATCGGTGAGGGCCAGAGAGGCGGACCTGTGGGCGGGCCAGGGAGGAGCCATGGACTTTATAAGCAGCTGCACAAGCCAAGAGAGCTGGTTTTTCTGCCTTGCATCTAGCCTAGGTAGAGCCTGGCACTGTGGTGAGGGTCTATACCTCTTACAGAAGGCCAAGTAAATACATTTAACTCGGGAGTAGCCTGAGTTAGCCCAGTGCCACACACCTCCGCTCTGGGTTTTCAAACCTTTTTGGTTCTTTTAAGGTCTTTGATCCTTGCATTCCCGGACTTCCTTTTTTTTCCTCTTTATTTTCAAATTTCTATTTACCATACTTTTTTCTAAGTCTATTCTCCTTAAAGACATGATTTTTCTTTTACTCCCAATTACGAGTCCTCCTTGTTTTTGACACCTGGGGTAACAAGTTTTTGCAAATTCTGGATGGTTAAATGGAGAACAGGTGGTAACACCAAGCTTTCTTATTTTCCACTTAGATTTTTCTGGGTTTGCCCACATTTGCCATAATGTTTTTTAAACTATGGGCAGGCTGGCATAGCTATTAGGTTTTTTCCTTTCCTTTGCCCCATCCCCCCCCAATTGCTCTAAATATTTTTTGCAAGAAATAAGTAAGTGTGTATTGTTCTTTATTTCTTCCTTCTTACAATTTGTGGTCTGACTGGGAAATAAGAATGCTGCTCTTTGAAATCTCAGCAATACCACATTAGATATCTGTATTTTTCTCTTATAATGGGATGAGTAGACACCACTGCATGGTTAATTTCTGCCTTGTTTTGAACAAAGACCTCTGTGATATGTATCTTCATTATATTTTTTTATGAAGAGCAGCCCAAATTCCACAGCTACCAAATCCAAAATAGGTTTTATGTCTACCTGGACTTTAATAAAACCTGTGATACCATTTCCCACAGTATTCTCCTGGATAAACAGGCTGCTCCTGTTTTGGACAGGTGCACTGTTCACTGGGTAAAAAACTGTCTGGATGGCCAGGCCCAGAGAGTGGTGGTGAGTGGAGTTACATCCAGCTGGTGTCCAGTCACAGGTGCTGTTCCCCAAGGCTCAGTACTGGGGCCAGTCCTGTTTAGTATCTTCATTGATGATCTCAGGGAGTGCACCCTCAGTCAGTTTGCAGGTGACACCAAGCTGGGTGGGNCAGTTCAGGAAGGATGTTGAAGTCCTGGAGTGAGTCCAGAGAAGGACAACAGAGATGGTGAAGGGTCTGGAGCACAAATCCTGTGAGGAGCAGTTGAGGGATCTGGGAATGTTTAGTCAGGGGTGACCTTATTTCTCCCTACAACTGCCTGAAAAGGAGGATGTAGCCGTATGGGAGTTGGTCTCTTTGCCTAGGTAACAAGTGACAGGATGAGAGGAAATGGCCTCAAGTTGCACCAGGAAAGGTTTAGATTGGATATTAGGAAGAATTTCTTCTCTAAAAGGGTGGTCAGGCTGTCCAGGGATGTGATGGATTCACAATCCCTGAAAGTGTTCAGAAAAAGTTTACTTGTGTCACCTGGGGACATGGATTAGTGGTGAACACAGTGGTGCTGGTTAATGGTTAGACTTGATGATCATGGAGGTCTTTTCCAAACAACAGCAATTCTATGATGCTGTCTGAAAGAGGCAATAGGTGAAGAAGAAGAAGCATCCTCAAAGAATCTTGCTTATAGATGAAGAACAGAGACTTGGTGACTGACTGACATTTAAATTCTTCATAGTTCATTTTCCTGGTCTCTGTAATGAAGGTGTCTCCAGTTCCTCCTGCTGCTCTGTACCATGAGATGTATCATTGACTTATATTATGTTAAATAATCATCTGTCTGGAGAATAAGTCATCTTGCAGCCTATCTGGACTATTTTTGTGGTTTTGTCAAGAGCTGCTACATTGCTCAGCTAAACTGGTGCAGTTCAGTCTTGAAACAACTACAAATAGAATAAATGTACAGCATATAGCAAGATTTGCTCCCTGCCTCTGTTTTGCAGTGCTCATTTGGGGAATACCTTTCTCCACGGTTCGTTAATTGTTCAGAATTAACACCAAATTACTTCTCGACAATGTATCTCGTAACCTTTTCATTGTACTGTCTCCTGACATAGTGCTTTTTCTGCTTTCTCCGAAACCATTATCTGGTATCTGGCATTTCTGTGTTTGATGTTATCGACATTACAGTATTCTCTACCAGGTGTGGTTAACACAAACATCATTTTCTTAGACAGTTGCTTTGCCTCAGAAGGAGAAGTTAAAGGCATTTTAAATTCATATATTTTGCTTTTAAATATTTTATGTCAAAGTGGCACTGTGATTCATAAAACCTATTTGTCCTTTCTGTAGCATGCAGCCTCAGTGTATTTCACTTACAATTCTTCATTGCAAAATGACTACCTGATAATAGCTCTGAACGCATCACTTCTTTATCTACATTTAGGTGGAAGAAAGGAAGAAAGCAAGCAAGGATGTCCTGATCTGGAATATGAAAATCCATACTTGCTGTGTCACAGGAAGCAATGCTGATGTTCAGCAAAACTTCTGATTACTAGCAGACTATCAGGGTGTTCTGAAATTTTGTTTCTGATTACTTCACTATGTCTCCCAGTTTTGGCTAGTGTCTGGCTTGTAGATACCGACTAGCCAATGCCTGAAATTTGACTAGATAGAAGTCTGCTTGTTAAAGCTCATGAGAGAAACTATCAGATTGACAAATGCCAAATTAAGTTTGGGTCTTCCAGGAAAAGAGATTTACAAAGGGAAGCAGTACTAGTCCCTGCTCCAAAAACACAGTGGTAGGTGGTCTGAGACTTAAGAGATAAACTTAAATGTTCTAAGATGAGGACTTTAGTATCAGATGTCACCAAAACTGCAGCAGAAATCTTATTAAAAGGGGGAAGGCAGGAAGGCGAAGATACAAGTAAGTCCATTAATAGGCAAAGGTGGATAATGTGGTCTCCAGCTGCTGCTTCTAACAGCTGTATTTTTTCCTAACAGCTGATTTCCCTGCTGTTTTAGTGCTGAAATTCAGGTATACTTACCAAAACATATGAGAAAGCTGTGGGCAAGATGTGAGCATGCTGCTGAACCTTGTTGCCTGTTGACTGGTAGGTGCTTTTCAGACAGCTACCAGCTGCCAGCCAGAGCCCCTGGATTGCTTTGGGGGCAAGCAGGGACTGAGGAGTCAGGAGCAGATTTCAGAAAACACCATGTCACATGGCCTCTGTCATGAGACTTCTCTGGAATTAGGCCACAATTCATTACTTTGTATTTTGAATAACTTGTACTTAATAATCAGTTTGAGTTGGTGAAAACTGACTGGATATAAAATCTGAATTTCTCTCTTTGGACTCCATCTACTCCCATTCAGCTTTGATTTGTTCTTTTAAGAACCATGCCTTTAAAAATGCTCTACAATGTACTCAAAAAAGTCTGAGACCTTTATTAAATTTAAAAGCGTATACAGCCTATGCCTAAATAACAACCATCCCCCATCCTATATTTTGAATATTACTCTGACTTCCCAGCTGTTGATATTAGACATTTTCTAGAGTGAAGTGTGAAAGAACAAATGTCTAGCATTATAGATTAATCAAAGATCTCCCCTGTGTATTTTTGCATGCCATCAGAAGAGTACTTGCCATATCTTGGAGTGCACTGCTGTTTCTTGGGCTCGGTACACTGGGCCAGTATGATATTTTCAGCCTGTAAAGAAGTATTTTAAATTTATTGCCAGGTTAAATAATGGACATTTCCTATGCATTTAAATTAATTACATATTCACATTTTTGTGACCATCAAAAAAAAGGTGTTCTACAGAGACTTATAAGCATAATGCTAATTAGAAACTGAAGACCAAACTTGGTAGTCTACACTGAAATGCTGAGTTAATGATGATTAGCATCTTTGCTTAATGACAAAGGAGCTGTGAAAGTGCTGTCAATGTTTTCTCTTTCTATACATTTAATCTGTACATCTAATATTTCTATACATTTAATTTGTTATCTTTCCACAAAACCTCCATCTTCCTTGAGGGCTTTGGGACAAATAGGACAAAAAGTTTGTTTCAGTAAGTATTTGCTCCTGGGCTTCCTTTCCCTTAAAAACAAAGAGCAAGATACTGCTGCATTCAGCCTGTGTGCAATGGCACTGGTGGTCTTGAAGTAGCTCTAAGGGCACAACACAGCTCCTGCTCTTTCCTGATTATTTTGAGTTTGGCTCGTTCTGGGAGCTATTACATACAGCATCTCACCTCCATGAAAAAAGCATCAACACAGCTGTAAGAAAGGCTGAGAGTTTAAGTAGTCCATCACTCCACCTTAGTGTTGGCTTCAGTGGTTTTCAGTTTTGAAATGAAATCTAGACTTCATTAGCTTTAGGATACTTTACCTCTGCTTTGGCTGTGGTTTGAGGTGAAGAATGTGGCTGTAAAATTACTGGATCTCTTACTGATCCTGTGAAGATGGGTGTTTGGCTGGCTGGCTGGCTCCTTTCTTACAAGTCAAGAAGGGAACAGAGATGAGGGTATCAGTGAGACCCTTCATTTCAGTTCAAAATGTTCAATATTACTACAATTTAAGCACTATTTTGTAGTGCTATGCTGGGCTCCTGTGTGCTGCCTGATTGTTTTGTAGTTTGGTTTTTTTTCCTATTCTTCCCTATTGGGCCCAGACAGTGGAGTGTGGTCTTATGTTTAACACACTGAAGTTTGCTCTAGATCATAACTTCTGTGTAGGTCTCAGAAGTTCTTGTCAAAACTGCTGTATCAGACACAGTGCAGCTCAAAGCACAATCCGAAAAGGTAAGAGCACAGGAGGCTTCATGGGGAGTGTGTTTCCCAGTGGCAAGGACAGGAGCTTAAGCTAAAGCAGGCTATATCATGCTGTGTGGCTTTCAAGCCACAGATTGTGCCATCTGTCCTTTAGCAGCTGTGCTTTCAGCTTCTGAGGCTGGTGCTTTGTGAAGAGCGGAAAAAGGGAGGGTAGTGTTCTAGGTCACCAAATAGTAACATGAGTGGTTGTATGCAATTAAGTTTGTCAGAAAATTAATATTAGAACCCATTACTATGCAAACTATTTTCTTTTAGTCATAGTGTATGCCCCAATATTGTACCTCAGATTATTGTGTGGGGGTGAATACTTTATTATTGCAGAAAACAATTTCTCCTAAAATTAGAGGACCGCTTCCAGATCTTACAGGCACCCTTGTTATTCTCTCTTGTTCCTACTCATTCACATATTACTCCCTTTCATTATGTACTTATATGCATACTTTATACATTTAATATCCAAATGTGTTTGCGAGAAACATGTTAGATAAAAATAATCAAATGCATGCTTTATCTACATATAGAGCATATTTCCCACTGTGAGAAATGGTCCTGGCTCTTTCTAAGGGTATTTGTGATGGGAGGTAGTTAGATAATGAAATCAAAACCTAAATATTATAGATTTTTGACAAACTCTTTTTACTATTTTAATCATCATGTAGTGGCTTGTAATTGCTCTCACTGTGAAATGAGTGCAGTTGCTTTTGTGTTGTGTGTTTTTTGAGTTGTGTTGCCTTTAATGACAAAAAAGGCCCAGTGCTATGAAAATCAGAGCTAAGCAAAGCAAGAGTGCTCCTAACAACTCCAGCCAATATTCTGTTCTTACCTTTTAATCACTAGAGAACAAGTGAGAGGTGCAAAAACCAGAATGAGTATCATGCTGAAGCAAAGGCCAATCACAAAACCTTCAAATTCTCCTTTATCTGATGGGAAACAGAAAGATTGAATCAGATTCATGGTGTTAAGTCCAGAAAGGCCTTATTAACTTCATGAGAGAAGTATTTCAAACAGAAGTCAAAGCCAACTTTACACTTTTTCTGGAATTTAAGTAAAATCTAGTTAAAACTAGGCCTGGTATTTTCAGGGGAGTGTGAGCTTTTCAGGTTTGTATTTTTAAGATATCTAGGTACCATAGAGTCACAGAACGGCTGGAATTGGAAGGGATCTCTGAAGATCACCTATTCTAACCCCCTGCTAAACCAGGTTCACCTAGAGCAGGTGACACAGGTGGGATCCACGCAGGTTTGAATATCTCTAGGGAGGAAAACTCCCCAGCCTCTCTGGGCAGTCTGTTCCTGTACTCTGTCACCCCCATAGTAAAGAAGTTCTTCCTCATGTTCAGGTGGAATTTCCTGTGTTTCAGTTTATGCTCAATGCTCTTGCTGTGTCATTGGGCACCACAGAAAAGAGTCTGGCCCCATCCTCCTGACTTTTGCCCTTAGGGTATTTGTCATACATTGATAAGATCCCCTCTCTGTTGCCTCTACTCCAGGATAAAAAGGCCCAGCTCTCTCAGCCTTTCCTCATTAGTAAGGTGTTCCAGTTCCCTAAACACCTTTGCAACCCTCCTCTGGACCTGCTCCAGGAGTTCCATGTCTCTCCAGGAGAGGCCTCACCAGGGCTGAGTACAGGGGTAGGATCACCTTCCATGACCTGCTGGAAGTGCTCTTCCTAATGCCTCCCAGGATACCATTTGCCTTCTTGGCCACCAGGACACTCTGCTGGCTCATGGACAGCTCGTTGTCCACCAGGACCCCCAGGTCCTTCTCTGCAGAGCTGCCCCCAGCAGGTCAGCCCCAGCCTGTGCTGGTGCCTGGGGTTGTTCCTCCCCAGGTGCAGGACCCTGCATTTGCCTTTGCTGAATTTCAGATGGTTCTTGTCTGCCCATCTCTCCAACCTGTCGAGTGTATTTTTTCACCCCATGCTCTTATGTGAGCTCCAGCTGATTTTAACAGGTCAGGACCCTCATGCACATCTGACTTAATAAGAAACAATTTGAGTGAAAGTGGCTTTTAATCTGTTTCAGGATTTACTAGTAGGGTTTGGGGTTTTTTTGTTTGGTTGGTTCTGGCTGGGTTATTTTGTTTGTTTGGGGTTTTATTGTTGGGTTTTGTTTGTTCATTTGTTTAATTTGGTTGGGTTTCTTTGTGAGATCATGCCTGGTCTTGATAGCAGTAATATGTTTTGTGTATTTTGTTGGTGTCCATGCTTTACCTTCTAAGAACATTAAGACCACTTTATCTGTAATCAGCCACTTGCCAATCCTTGGTGCAAACCTACGTGACCTGTTGCCTCTGCTAATACTTGCTTGAGATACTTTCTATCGATATCCCACCTGCCTAAACAGGAGAAAGTGTTTGGGAGTTTAATGAAGGTTGATAAAGTACTCAGGTAGTGAGAGCACTGCTGCTAACGCAGGAACCAAAACTGAATGTGATGTTAAGACTGAGTCAGTGTAGAGGTCTTTTTTATAGATGGATACATCAGAAGTTTAAAAATAGTGCCAGGAAAGTGTGGCCAGTTCATGATTGTGTTACTGATATTGAAAAGCCATATTTGCAAAAAACCCACTTGCTTTTTCTTTTCCTACCCATCCCCCAACAAAAACGTCTTTTTTTTTTTTTTTTTTTAACCAAACAGCTACCTAAAAGTAAAAACTAATTTGGAAAGCTGTGAATTGCTCCGTTGCTGAAAAAGGCTTTTATAGCAAAGAAACCTGAGATTCTCTTAATGGATTAAGTAACCGGTGAAGTATTGGGGGAGATGAAAAATAGTAAATGTAATGTTTAAATTCACTGTAATTACTTGAATTTTTAAAACGTTGTGTTAATTCACTCTGCATTTTTGTTACTTTACTGAACAATTTAATCCTCTCTGAATATATATTTGGTAGGATGAGTGCAATAGAGTCCAGCAGAAAAGCTCCAGGAAGATACTTCAATGTTTTGAGTTGACAGGAGAAAGTTTTCAGTGGGGGGAGGAGAGGTGCAATCCCTGTTGATTTCAAGGAATATTTTAAATTTCTTCTCTTTTTCTTTCTGCTTCACACTTTTGACTGTTCAGTTGTTTGAATTTATACCTCCTTCACTTAATACACAAAAGTTGTTGCGGGAAGAAAGCATTTTCATACTATTGTCTCTGAATTTTACAAGTTACTGATAGCATCTTAGCATGTTCTTTTCTTTTTCTATTTAGGAAGCTTCATTAAGGGAAGCTGTGGTCAAATGAAAAAATGTCTGTTGCAGTGTTAGTTTTAGTTTAACTGATGAAGTGTTAAAAATGTTTGAAAGACTAAGTTTAGCCAACCCTACATGATTTTAAGTTTTTTAGAATTTTTAAATTTAACTGTATTGGTCTTGGCCTATCCAGGCACCTCTGAGAAAAGCAAACTTTTGCCAGTGAGATAAAGGACCTGTTACTTAAAATGTACTTAAATTATAAGAAAGCAAAAGATACTTTGATTAGTTTTCACCCACATAAGAGCAATTGAAAGATACTTAATTTTTTATTTTTACAGTTAATGGCCCAGGAATCCAGTTTTATGTGATTGCTCGAGATTTTGCCAAGAGCAGATGATTGAACTTTACTAGTCACAGGCAGAAATTTAAACTGCTGAAATCTATGACTGTAATTGTCTATAAATAAAGATATGTGCACATACCTAGCACCAAAAGGTCATAAAAAGTCTCAGAAACTAAGAACCCTAGCTAAGTCTTCCCTGTATACTAGGTAATGAAATACAGGCAGAGTTGTCCTGTGATACAAAGTTTACCTCTTACAGAGGAACAATTTTCTGTGTTTTCTCTCAGCAACTGAAGATTGAATAATAAATCTTGTGAGTGAGCATAGAGAGAGCATAAAGCAAGGATTCATGCTGGGTGATGCAGATGCATAAATGTTCCACAGTACCATATTTTGGAGTGCTGAAAGGTTGTGAAAGAGTCAGAGGTCCTTCTCCAGCATTAGTGAATCCTGAAATCTGCACACGATAGGTGGTCTTTTCCTTCAGTCCGGTAAGATGGTAACTTGTGGTTGTGGAGTTGAGAGTAACAGCTGAAATACAAGAGGGTTTGGGGAGGAGATGATTAGATGAACACTCGTGGCTGAGCATGTATCAGTGTTGCTGACTGGGGAAAAGGCAAAATTCCAGTGCCCTAATCCTCATCTGGAGGAAACCACACTGTGCAGATGTTCTTTGCATGGATACAAGATTTCTCCAAAATATTTATGTACATTTTAAATCCAGAGGTAAAAAGCATGAGCTTTTAACACACGAAGGCTGTATTGGGTTTGCGTGGCCAAGTTTTGGTAGCAGGGGGGATACAGGGGTGGCTTCTGTGAGAAGTTGCCAGAAGCTTCCCATGTCCAAGAGAGCCAGTGGCCCCAGGACAGATGTGCCACTGGCCAAGGCTAAGCCAATTAGAAATGGTGGTAGCACCTCTGTGATAACAGATTTAAAAGGAAAAAAAAGTTACTGTGCAAATGTAATTGCAGCCAGAGAAGAGCGGGGTGAGAATATGTGAGAGGAACAGCCCTGCAGATGCCAAGGCCTGGAGAGAAGGAGGGGCAGGAGGTGCTCCAGGTACTGGAGCTGAGGTTCCCCTGCAGCCAGTGGTTCAGCTCATGGCGAGGCAGCTGTGCCCCTGAACCCTTGGAGGTCCCTGGGGATACAGAGATCCACCTGCAGCCTGTGGAGAAGACCCAGTCCAGAGCAGAAGGGTGCCTGAAGAGGGGGTTGTGAACCCATGGGAGGCCTGTGCTGGAGTAGGGTCCTGGCAGGGATCTGCAAACCCATGTAGAGAAAAGCCCATGCTGGAGCAGGTTTCCTGGTAGGACTTGTGACCCTGTGGGGGACCCACACTGGAGCAGGCTGAAGGACTGCACCCTGTAGGAAGTGAACACTGTGAATGCTGGAGCAGTTCATGAAGAACTGTAGCCCATGGGATGGACTCACGCTGGAGAAGTTCATGGAGAACTGTCTCCCATGGGAGGCACCCCACGGTGGAGCAGGAGAAGGACTCTTCTCCCTGAGCAACGGCAGAAACAATCTGTGATGAAGTGACCACAACCCCCAGTCCGTGCCTCCCCATGCTGCTGGTGGAGAAGACGTAGAACATAGGAAGGAGGGAGTGGTGGAGAAAGATGTTTGGAAGATTTGTTTTACTTGTCATTATCCTACTCTGAATTTCATTGGCAATAAATTCCATTAATTTCCCCAAGTCAAGTCTGTTTTGCCCATACAGTAATCTGAGATCTCTTCTAGTCCTTATCTCAGCCTGTGAATGTTTTGTTACATTTTCTCTCCCCTCCCACTTGCAGAGGGGATAGAGTGGCTCTGGCATCCAGTGACTCTGGTACCCAGCCAGGGTCAAACCATCACAGGTGATGAATTCAGAAGGCTGTGTATACCTCATGAGAGGAAAATACATCTGACATGCTGAAGAGTTGTTTTTATGTTGATTGTAACAGTTAACATTAGGACTAGCCCTTATCACATGCTTTAGCCTCACTCCAGTAGTCAGTAGTTCTTCAGCTTGATTTATGCTAGTGCTATTACTCATCATTCAGTACAGAAACAGGGCTGTGCATTCTGCTTTCCCTGATTTGTGGGGCTTTCAGCTCAGCCTTTCTTTTCTCATAGTGCAGTGACTTTTCCCTTGGCCAGAATAATGTACAAGCAACCATGTTGTAAGGATGTTTTTCATAGGGCAGAAATTACTTTTCAAGTTTGCCACTGTGGATTTAAGATCTTCACAGAAGTGGATGTGATGCTGTAGCCTATGGACTTCCTTCCCTCAAATTCTCCAATAAAATTATACTTCCTGCCTGGAAAACATGGCAATTGAGTGTCATGTCACTGCTGCATTGACTGGTTAAGGCAGAGGAAAAATAAAGAAATTAGTTTCAGTCATGGATGTTCCCATTCTGCCTCCTGTTGTGCTTTCAGATAGGTATTTGAAGTGGAATAGAATCTCCAGAAGACTTTATATGGTTCTGTAAAGGCATAGTTCAACATGAATTATAGAACTCTAACTATCTCCCTTTGTCTTAGGAGGTCTTTGTCTTCCCTAGCATGTCTTCAATTTTATTTGAAAGCCAGTATGTACAAAGTTAATGTATTATTACTTACGGCAAAGAGACTTTCCACTATAGACCAGAAAGAAAATGTTTATCAAAAGAAGCTTGGGGATTTTTTAAAATTGAAAACTCAAGTGGTTTGAATTTACAACTATTCATTTATTCCAATTTGTAGAAGTTTCATCATTTGTAGTTTGTTAAGGTTGGAAAAGACCTTTAAGGTCATCAAGTCCAAAACCAGACATAAAAACTACAAATTTAAGAAAATGTTTCTAGAAGTAAATATATAATGGTGTCTTTGGAAACAGGTAAGAACTACAAACTGCTAATTGAGTTGAAAAATGAAATATGTAACGTTTTACATCCTATAGAGAGACTCAGACTCATGCTTGGATGAGTTGCAATGAAACGTGAAAGTGTTGTGACTGAAATCTTAATACGTCAGAAATACTAGAAGTGTATGTCTTCCTTTAAGTGTTACTAGAGAAGTCTGCTGTAGTCTTAGGAATGTAATTTTTAAGGAAATAGATATATTTAATTTGAGATAATATCTAGAAAATTCTAAGTGTTCATGGGAGCACCTAGAGCATTAAAAGTCTAACCAGGAGCTGACCTTTGTGAGCAGAGCAGCCAATTTGCACAGAAATCGTAAATAACTCAGTGGACTTAATGGTCTGAATGAAGCTTTTCTTTCATGACTCTGAGCTGCTGCTTTGTTCTGGTGATGGTGACTTACCCAGAGACTTTTTCCTTGATGAATCTGTGTAACTGATCCTGTAACCCTGGAGAAAGCCCAGACGGTCTTCTTCAGCTATTTCAGTCCACTTCACAAGTGCAGAATGCTTTGTGATATTCAGAATTGTCACATTAGTGGGACCTGTCCTAGGAACTTAAAAAACCAAATATTTGAGTTCTGCATCAATACCTGTACAATAGATAGACAAGACTGAAACCTAGCTGCTTCCAAGAGAGTTCCTTGTCAGATTCTAGATCCCATAAATACAATGTAAAGGGTGCAAGAGAAAGGCAAAATCCCATAGAGTAAAAGCCCCTCACCTTAAACAATACCAAAGCAGGTAGAAATTGTGACTGTCTCATTATGAATATTTTACTCCAATAGTGACAGCCATATTCATTTCAACTTGCACTATAAGACACTATGAAATTGTGATTGGAAAATATGATTTAATTTAGATTTGAGCCACTTGGGTCTGAGACCCTCTTTCTGTTATTTTTGGTAATGTCACATGTAATAAAAATATTTCTGTGGACTTTTCAGTAAGGAACAGCATTCAGGTCATTCCCTGCCAGGACATAACTGCTAAGACTAAAGGCATAGCTAACTGGAGAATGCTGTTCAGTCACCTGGAAGAGAAATTTTGTGTAGCCTTCCTTTTATTGCTGCAGATAGGAAACAAGAAGAAATATAATGGGTGAGGTTATTCAAAGGAGAGGAATACCTCCTTCAACGGAGTAGAAGTGGGTCACTCCAAAAGTCTTTTCATGTCTTATGAAACTTTCACACTGACACACATCAGATGCATGTACCATTATTTTGTACAACTTATATGGCTGAAAGTTGTCTGGAAAACAAATAAAGGTATGTCAGGGTTTACTGAAAAGTTGTAAATTATGAAGAAGGAGAGGAAAGACTACGGCTTCACAGTTTTTCTGTATAGTTCTTGCTTTCTGAGACTCAAAGCATAGTGTAAGTGTATAGTGCTTCGCATTGAGTACAAAACATGTACATCCTTCTTCAGTGTCTCTAGGTGCTTAATGCTAACTATTTCAAAACCAGGACAGGACATAACATGGGTTTTCTTTTAAAAGATGACAGGTCTGTTTACAGTATCCCCATGGGAGGCTTTAGCTGCTGAAAGAGAAATTGGGAACTAAAATGGCTATAGTTATCTTATTTCAGGGATAGGTATTTCCCACTCAGCTAGAATATGTAAACCCAACCAAAAAACCTAGATGTAATGTGGCACTGCAGATGTTGCAGAAGGACCAAGGTAAACAGTGAACTCTCTAGAAGACTTCATAGATCTCTGAAGCTAGATGTTCTCTATTGTACATAAAAACCAGTCCTGAACGGCCTTTGCAAGAGGCCACTTACATGACTTTAATCAAGATTTTCAATGTCTGTTCCATAAAGAAATCCCTGACTGAAGCCCATCATGCCTAACTTGGTAAGCAGAATACTGGAGTTGAGAACTTAGGCTTTGACAAGTATAGACATTGGGATAAAAATAGAAATTAATCTTAGGGAGTCTGCTTAATAGAGCAGCTTTTATTGAAAGACAAGCTTACCTAGGTACAAGATGAAAGTTTTTTTTTAAAGCCAGTAAAGCCAGGTCTGCCTGGAATGTGGGCAAGGAGAGACATTGTACCAGCAGCTTAGCTGAATTTCTTGCCCAGCAGTATCCAGAAGAATCCTAATGAAAACTCTGCTTTTTATCTGCCTTAATGTTGCTAAGCATCAGATGATGACTTGGTACAGGATAAATATGAAGAGTTGCACTTATCTGGATGGATCTTCAGTTTGCCCTTAAAAACAGAATGAAAATCCTACTCTGCCCAACCAAAAACAACCAAGAGATGACAAGGTGCTTCCATAGGAGGTGCAGTGGTTGCTGTTACCTAGTGTGAAATTTCTGGTAGCTGTAGTTACTATTTTCATGTGCATATCCTCTTTACCAGTGCCCCAGTCAACCACAAAACATTTTGGATTGTATTCTGGAGTCCATGTGACAACTGCATTGGTTCCTTGGCTTTTGACATGGATTTGACCAGGCAAGTCTGCGAACAAATATAAGTTAAAGGTCAATAAACAGGAAAGCAGTTTTCACCCCATTGTTCTTTCTTTATCCCTTTTGCTCTGTTTTTGGAGATTATTCATTAAGTAGTTATCATTGCAAGTGACCCACTTACCATAGTAAGGTTTACACTAGTATTTCAGTAGAGGAAACTTAGCATTTACTACTTTGAAATGGTGTCTGGGGGCTACAGTGTTGATTGCTGTTCATGACTTTTCCTTGTTTCTGATTGTTGGAAATTAAATGGCTGTTCCAAGCCTCAGGAAAAAGTCTGGTGCTGCTAAATAACCCCCTGTGCACCACTAGTAACTGCTATACACAGAGCAACTGTGAGATAGTGCTTGCCTGGGTAGGGAAGGAGGAGAAGGGACTAATAATGGATCATAGCTAGATAATTTTACATTTCATATATTTTGCATTTTCTGAAAGGAACTTGAAGATTTTGACATTTTAAAAGACAGATTATCAAACTAGGAAAGACCTTCTGACTGACACTAAGGAGGGAGAAAGAGCAACCTGACATTTTGAGGCAAGAAGCGGACCTTGTGGCAGACATAAACGCTCTCCATTTTATCTCCTGTCTGGAAATCAATACAAGAAAGGCAAATTAATTCTGAGGGAGCTGTGGTTGTCCAAGGGAGCTGGGGTTGCTGGGGCTGTCTGAAAGGGCTGGGGTTGTTTAGCCTGGAGAAGAGGAGGCTCAGGGGAGACCTTTTCAGCCTCTGCAACTGCCTGAAAGGAGGCTGTAGCCAGGTGAGGGTCAGTCTCATCCCCCAAGCAATGAGCAATAGGACGAGAGACACAGTCTCAAGCTGTGCCAGGGGAGGTTTAGGCTCAACATTAGGAAGAATTTCTTCACAGAAACAGGGATTTGGTATTGGAATGGGCTGCCCAGGGAGGTGGTGGAGTCACTGTCCCTGGAGATATTTAAGAAAAGACTGGATGTGTCACTTTAGTGCCACAGTCTCATGGACAAGGTGGTGTTAGGTCATAGATTGGACTCAATGATCTCAGAGGTCTTTTCCAAATTAGTTGATTCTGTGATCCTGTAAAGAAAATGGCTGTACTAGCTGAGGAAAAGTTGTGTATGCTGAGAAGGAATTTATCTTGAGAATGCACTTAATGCAAGTATCTTCTCAGTAATTCTTGATAGATACAGAGAAGCTGCACTGAAGTACAATCAAAAAGAAATTGGTGTCTAGAGAGAGCCATGAAATACAGGCTCAGAGGTTCCATGGACAACTAATTGTCAGTCAAAAGGTGGCTTGAAGTGGTTGATATATTTTATCAGAAGAGAGCTAAGGGACTGAAATGTAAGAGCAAAATCAAGTTGTTACCTCTTTGCAGGGCAAAGGAGAAAAGACTGAGGGGAGTGTTAGAGAATTCTGGATAATCAGTCATTTGCAGTTATCCAAAGCTCAACAAGGGTACTTGCCTACTTTGCTTGTGAATGCTATAGCTTAATTTAAAAAAAAAATCTTATTTTGTAAGAGAGGTTCTTCTTACATTGCAATAAATACACCTCAAGATGATAACATATGAAACTAACTTATATTATATGGAAAACATTGTTAGTTCTATTTTTAAAATGAAAAGACTGTCTATTTAGACATTACAAAAGCTTACATCTTCATTAGAAAGTGACATATACATCCTATCTGTTCCTTCGCCTATGAGCCATTTAAGAGTAATAATGAAATAAAGGACAGTAGCAGGTCTCTTAATAGTTATTTAGCTCAAAAACTTAGACTTGCACATAGTTCTGTGAACTTTTTTTAAACTACATCTACTTGATGTTGAGGACAGTCCATAAACCATTTTCTGAAGTAGATCCAGTACATGGTACTTTCTCTAGCTTGAGAAAACAAGAAGTGCTAAACTGAATATTAAATTGCTAGTCTGTTAACTTTTGCCAAAGTATCTTCTTAAGAAACAATTCTGAGTCCCAGTATGTAAAAATATCAGCCTAAAAAATATGCAAGGGAATGCTTTCACCTATCCCAAAGTCTGTCAAAAAGTAGCCTTAGAGATTGGTCATAAAACTTTCCCACCACTCTGGTGAATGGATGATAAGGTAAGTACCTGTTCCAGAGAATTCTGGGACAATGTAGATGGCTCGTGGAGATTCTCCTGCTTCATTATAGGCAGAAATATTAACTCTATAGTAAGCCATGGAGAGATTTACAAGAATTTTTCTCTCTTTGAGAGAGATTTGATTTGGTGAGTGGCTGCAGCTGTTGGGTATTCTTTCCACATTAACGAAATATCCAAGGATGTTCTCACTTTGTGCTACCTAGCAAGAGGAAAAACGTTATTATTCTATAAATGCTGTTATATGCCATGCAGAAAATCAAGAGGAATTTAATTGTATAAACAAAATGGAGCCTCTAATGATGGGGATAGAATCATACTGTTTTAATTAGGTCATTAGGAATCAATGAAGAAAAGCATTTCCTTAAAATTAAGAGCAAGCTTAAATTGAGAGGATTTAAGTACAGGATTCAGAATTTTCCTTAATTGAGATTGTAGTTATGTGTATGCAATTAGTAATAACAGCAGTGAAGCAGCTGTAACGTTCTCTACATTTCACTGGAACATATCCCTCATTATTAGGAACTTGAAAGTTAATGAGAGGTGTTTAATTGAAATTTATGCCTCTGGATATCCTCATCTACTAGGGCTTGGTTAGGTATCTAGTCTCTTTAAAGGGAAATGCTAGTAATTATGCTACAAATTTGGAACATGTTAAATATCCATTGGTAGAAATTTCTGGTGGTGTTTCACTCATTATTTTACTGTACTAATCTTAATAAGAGATTGGAAAATGAGTGCACAGAAATGGAAATTACTGCAATATAGGCAGAAACTTAATACATGAAGGCCTGTGAATTCTTCAAGGATTATTTCTGATATTGAGATTTTCTGTTATTTCTGGCACAAAAATAATAGTGTGTAGATACCATGAAGCTGTGAGGCTGGGTTATCTTAATGAAATAATTGGATACTTTTGGAGTAACATAGGAAGACATTTAGTAATTTAAAAGGCAGAGACACATGTCTTGTCAGGAATTTCAGATAAAGCTGGAAGCTCTTAAAACAAAAACATGTTTTTCCCTGGAAAAGAAGGGAAGTTTTTGTGATTTTTCAAGATTATAAATTGATGTAATTTTTTCTTGTTAGTTTCTATCACCTAAATCATCAGCATATAGATGCCATGAATTCTGCAGCAAGTGTACAATATCCAATGACTTTCGCATATCGAGTATAGTCTCAGTACAATGAAAAAGTCTGTTTTTCTCTGCAACGTATTAAATAAATAGCATATACATAACAGAAGGTACCCAGACTTGAAGTGAACCTTACCTCCCACTTCAGAAGAACACTTCTTCTTCCTGGAGAGACTTGTGTGGTTACATTATATGATATTCTTGGCTTGTTCATGAGTTCTGGTAAACACGGAAAAAGATGGAGATGTGCACTCGAATCAATCAGATGTTCATATTTTCAACAGTATCTGAAAATGCTATTCCGTATGACACAAAAATTGGAAAAAGCCTTTACATTCATACTTACTACCAGCAGGGTGAAACTACATTTTACTTACTGTGAGGCACCAAAATCTCTTTGCTCCAAATGCAAACACAGTTGAGATCATCCTTGGTTATACATCTGAGCTGAACAGTATATGAAGACATAGCATTTACATTTGAAATGGTGACATTGACAACATTGCTTTCTACAGGTACCTAAAAAAAAAATTCATTTATGAAGCAGAAATAAAACATAATCTTACATTTATTGTTTTCTCAGCCTAAGACCAGTCTTCTGACTCAGCTGAAAGTAGAGGTTTCTTTCATCAAATAGGAATTACTGTACATTTTAGTCAAGGTATTTTCATTCTTTCAAGGCAGCACCCTCTTTTTCATTATCTTGTTCTGCTCACTCAGGACAATAAGTAACCTAGTCTAAATATTACTTTTAAAATCTTTTAAATTAATTTTTAAATACTTTTAAAAGTTAGACATTACATATACTGAAAAATAAAAATTTACTTAACTCTGAGCCTTGTTGACATTCTCAAGAACAAAAACTCAAGGCAAAATGAAATATTAAAAAAAGTCCTTCTTTTTAAAAGTATTGTTATGTCTAAATAGATCCACATGACTTAAAGAGTATGACTGGACTGAAAGTGTGGCTGACGATGCCTTGGCACTGCAGAAGTGATGCGCATCTGCAGCTGATGATGGCACTGGAGTCCCAGTAACTCTACAGGGAATGGAGTTTTTCTTGAAACAAANCCTCCTCTTCCCCTCCATCCTGCCCTTAATTTCCTGTAATCCTGCTCAAGTGATAACCACAATCAGCAGTCACAGCAGATGTGTCTGGACCAGCATCTGGCTCAAAGTCGACTCAGGGCAGACAGATAGCAACACAAAAGACAAGGGCTAATTTGAGCAGTTCATCCACCTAACTGTAGTGCTGGTTAAGGTTCAAGTCAACTTTGGAAGAAATTAGTATCTGAAGTGAGCATGCATATATGTCTTTAAGTGACTCTTCTTACCCCTTAAATAATGGACAGCCCACAGCCTTTTGAGCTCTCCTGCACAGCAGTGGNATTTCTGCAGTACTTTATTTTTTAATTAATAAGTTAATTAATTAACTTCTGTGGCAGTGTGCTCACCTCCTTCCCCTCCTCTTCCCCTCCATCCTGCCCTTAATTTCCTGTAATCCTGCTCAAGTGATAACCACAATCAGCAGTCACAGCAGATGTGTCTGGACCAGCATCTGGCTCAAAGTCGACTCAGGGCAGACAGATAGCAACACAAAAGACAAGGGCTAATTTGAGCAGTTCATCCACCTAACTGTAGTGCTGGTTAAGGTTCAAGTCAACTTTGGAAGAAATTAGTATCTGAAGTGAGCATGCATATATGTCTTTAAGTGACTCTTCTTACCCCTTAAATAATGGACAGCCCACAGCCTTTTGAGCTCTCCTGCACAGCAGTGGGCTATGCAACACTATCTCTTGAGTAGGGACACCTCTTAAGGTTACTCCTCAAGGCTGAGAGAATTTTCATCTCATCAGATACTTGATAAGTCACTTGGAAATTAGTACACTGAAAATTTTAAACCTCATTTAAGTGATACAAAGGATTGATTGTGCACATATAATCCTTTAGACATAAACTGTTGACCGGGTCTGGGACTACATCTGGATCCAGAAGTAACTAGGCTCGCAGGGGCTTTGAGAAGAATTTTAGAATGCAAGGGGAGCCTTTCTAAGCATCATGACCCAATTAAAAGGACTCCCTAACAGTTCTGTCTCACTCTATTCTCTATGAAGTAATCAAGTACTCCTTGCCATCTACTCCTGTTAAATGCCTGTCACATTTTCTGTCAAACTTTGCTAGATTTCTGTTTTGTATCAATAAACATATTGCTACTTCTTTCTTATGAGTGAAGGGTATTACTCTGTCCATGACAATGATTTTGCTAATAGAAAATGTTTGGTTGCAAAAAAAATCCCACTACACATAATACTACAGGAAACTCCAAATCTCTATAGAACAAGAGGGAAGTGGAATAGATTTAAAACCCAAATGTTAAATTACTTTACAGGTACATTTATCCTACTCTTGATAAACACCTGCTTTATACATCCTCTGTGCATGTATGGCCAGACTCACTTACTCAGCTGCAAGTGTAGCTTATGTTCACCTGATTAGGAAGAGATTACAGCCTAAATTCATAGGATCTGCTGGGACCTGGGAGATGATGAATATTTATGACCTGTAGTCTTCAGTCATTCGTATGACTGAAGCCACCACACCCAGTGTGGCTGTCTGTACTAGTCCTTCACAAGCACTCATGTGAATCTTCCATCTCCCCTGTCTCCAGAACCTGCAGGGCATGCATTTGTACTGCTCTTAACCCTCTGCTCTTCCACATGCCACATGCCAGACAGTCTGCACATGGCTGTCTATCTATTGCACTACTGGGTGGGCTACGCTTGGGTAACTGGCTGCCCTAGGATGGTCTGGGACTTGTATGCAAGTGCACAAGGGGACCTTTCCAAGATCGGCACATTCTTTGTACTGAGGTGAAACCTTTCTTACATGGGCCTCTCAAAGCACTTCTTCTGAAGCGGCTAAACAAACTGGCAGTCAGCTATGAGAGAAATAGGAACAGTCTTCTGAGATAAAAGGCAGAACAATAGAGAATTTTGTAGTAAAAAGGAAGCAAAGAGGCTTCTAGGTGAGCAGAGTTTCCCAAGAAGTGGGAACTGTTGCTATTTATACAGTTTTCATCTTGGAGTTTTGTTCTACTTGATAAACACCTATTTAAAACTTGATTAACACATATAAAAATAACAGAGCTTGAAAAACACACAATTTCAGGGACTTAGAGATACAAATGCATATGTGCCTGCCTGCTGGAGAAACCTTTGCTTGGTATGCTGGATGGGAAGGGGCAGGATAAGCAGTCATTGCTGCTACATGCAGACATTATTGAAATCATGACTCACTTTCCATCTCTTACTTACTATTCCCTCTAGTTTCGTACTGCCCTGTTGCTGTGCCATATTGCATATCTGAAAATGCATCTGGAACTGATCTTGTATCCCACAACATCCTTCTCTCCAAATTGGACACGGATGGATTTGATAGGTAAACTGTTACATGGATTAGGAAGTGGTTGGACGGTCACATCCAGCAGGTAGAGGTCATTGGCTCAGAATCCCAGTGGACATAAGTGGCAAGTAGTGTCCGTTAGGGGTCCATAGTGGGTGTGACCAGTGTTATTTAACATCTTCATTAATGACAAAGAGGGGTCTAGGGTACCCTCTGCAAATTTGCAGATGACCCCAAGCTGAGTGGTGCTGTTGGCACTCCTGAAGGGTAGGATGCCATCCAGAGGGACCTGGACAGGCTCCAGAGGTGGACCATGGGAACCTCATGATGTTTAACAAGACTAACCGCTGGTGCTGCACCTGGGTCAGAGCCACCCTGGTATCAGCACAGGCTGGGAGATGGACAGATCAGAGCAGCCCTGCCCAGAAGGACTTGGGGGTGCTGGTGGCCAAGAGGCTGGACATGACCCAGCCATGGGCACTCCCAGCCCAGAGAGCCAAACGTGTCCTGGGCTGCATCCAGAGCAGTGTGGGCAGCAGGGCCAGGGAGGGGATTCTGCCCCTCTGCTCTGCTCTGGTGAGACCCCACCTGCAGTGCTGCATCCAGCTCTGGGGTTGTTACTGAACAGTCCTGTATGATTTATACAGCAGTGGAGGAAGATGCTGGAAAATTCTTTTAACTTCAGCACAATAGAGTATGACCCCTATATTTGTTGTTAGTGCTTAATTTTGTACACACAGTGCTTAGTACAAATACCAGAGATTAATGTGGCCTTGTGTTAACTCCCTACATCTGTGACTAATAAACTTGTTCCAGCTAATGCTTTCTTGTTTACTTCTATCAGTGATTAATATGTACTAACTAATATCTCAGTTTTGAGAACAAGGATTGTGTGTCAGAGCAAAGAATGATAAGAGAAATACATTATGACCTGATGACATATTTGAGATACTCACAAGGAGAAAAGATCCGTCATAAGATCTGGAACCATATCCAAACAGGTGGAAATAATTAGCATATATGCATGTATTCAGGAAATGCGGTGAAAATACAATAGTTTCAGGAATATAACCTGGTCTCTTAGGTTACTGGGCATGCATGCTTTGAAGAGAATTACCCATGCATTCAGCACTGCTAATGATGTCATGTTGGCTTTCTAACCTATCAAATTTGATGGAGAATTTATTTCCTGGTTTTTAGGGATAGGATCCCCAGGACAGGCAGGACTTGGACCTGTTGGAATGAATCCAAAGGAGGGCCACCAAACTGATCAGTGGGATGGAGTACCTCTCCTGTGAGAAAAGGAGAATTGGGACTGTGCAGTCTGGAAAAGATAAGGTTTTGGGGAGACTTAATTGTTGCCTTCCAGTACCTGAAGACAACTTAGAGGAAAGGTAGGGCAAGACTATGCACAAAAGTATGTAGTGACAAGACAAGGGGCAATGGCTGTAACCTGAAAGGGAGTAGGTTTAGATTAGATTTTAGGAAAAAATTATTTACTGTGAGGGTAGTGAGGCACTGGAACAGGTTGCCCAGGGAAGTTGTGGACGCTCCTTTCCTGGAAATGTCCAAGGCCAGTTTGGATGGGGCAACCTGGTCTAGTAGAGAGTGGCCCTGCACATGGCAGGGCTGGTTGGAACTAGATGATCTTCAAGGTCCCTTCCAACCCAAACAATTCTATGATTCGATGACTGTATTGCAAAGAAATTATTTCTCTTCTTTTCAAAGAAGAAAATCTGGAATACTGACACAAACTAAAAGTGTGTAAAGTATGAATTACTGCCTTAAAAAACAAAGCAACTTGATCTCTAATCTGTTTGAAAATGTAATGTTACCAGCTAAAAGAGTAACACTGTAGATCACTGAAAGTATAATTTGGATCTGAGTTTGCATGGCATTTCTGATGCCAGTTTGTGTCACTGGTAGTTGTACTATCTCACTGGTACATTAATGAACCAGATGACATGCTGTTCTATTTTACTCTGTTTACAACTATTATTCCTTCTTTCCCAAACATTCCACGATTTGTTAGAACCAAACTATGGTGCCTTAGTGGGATCTGCCTACCAAGCGACTCCTTGCTGTGCCACCTTGCAATCCTTGTGCTGCATGTAATATGTGCAGATATTGAGGCACCTTATGTTCTCATGAGATTGTCATCTGGAAGTACTTACCAGTGTCCATGGAGCGGCTTCTGTGAGTATGTCTCTGTATCTCAGCTCATATGATGTATGAGCTGTGGGCAGGTCCCACTTTATTATCAATTGGTTTGTGATCTGATAAGCATTTATGTTAGATGGTGACAAGCACTTTCCTAAAATGGGGGATATACAGCTGTTAAAAATGTAAGAGAAGCAGGAAAGCTTTGGTGATTATGTTTGTCAGGTGTGGTCTATAAAAATTAAAAGACTTGGCACAGAATACTGAATAATATGACTTCAAAAAACCCTGGAAATGAGTAATTACTAAGTCTTTATAATATCAGCAAAATACAGTTGTTCCTCTTGCCTTTCTTTTGTGAATGCTTCTACTGATATCAGGAACACTCTTTTCCTAAGCAGTTACTATTCTGAGTGAGGCTGAAAGGCAAAATAAAAATATCAAGAGTACCTGTAATCATGAATTGTATTAAAAACATCCAGAATATCTTTAAATTTCAGTAAGTGCAAATATATTTTCATCTTTCTCTCCAATAAACACAAGGTGGCCAAAAGTCTCCAGTAAAGGTCATAGTGATAATTTGAGTTGTACTGGTAGTAACACCCAGCAGTGAGAAGCATTGGTTTTTCTTGGACTATGATTAGTCCGAGCAGGTGAAGTTTTGGGAAGCTATTAACTTTGTTTCAGTGACCAGATAGGTAGGGAATCTTTAAACAATCATCTAAAAGGCATAGTAAATAGGGCTGCTTTTTTCTTATCTTTCTTGTAGCACTGTGTAATGGGTAAATGACCTTAGAAAACAGTTGAATTTTGAACAGGTTTCTCAAAATTCTAATGCCCTATATCGTGGATTCCTTAGCTGCACAGTGCTGAGTCAATCTGCTCTTTGTAAACCAATATAAAGAAATTCAGAAAACCATCAAACAGAGCACAGAAAGCTTAAGCTGGTTAAGTACACAAATATTACTGTATTTTTTATGGATATGAATATTAAATATTTCAGCAAAATATTTAAAGTAAAACCCTCCTCCTGTAAAAGCTGATAGATTTCTGTTATTAATTTCATTTAAGGAAATCAAACTGCATTTTAGGTCTCTGAATTAGTGAAAATAACAAGAGTATTTTGGGAGCTGAAATTTTGGAAATAATCTTTAAAGACTACAGCTTTAGCTGAGCATGGCAGTGACAAAACTTGTGAAGATGCTGTACCTGCTTTGCTTGGTAAAACTGAAATGTTCTTTCCTTTTGCACAGGTGTCATGGTCATAATTCACTGCTATCCAAATGTATGCAAATCTCTCAATGTAGAGATTCTTTCGTTCTATTGTGACGGAAGGCAATGATGTGTTTCGTTGAAAAAGTTTTCGTATCTTGTTCCTTCAGAGAAAAGGAAGCAGAATGAAAAACATTTTATTTGATTATAGTTATTCTTTCCTCCCCTGCCCAAGAAAGCAACATTATAGCAATGTATAGCTTTCCAGATACTTCTACACATAATTCCACATCTGGAAATCTTGAAGGTTCACCTTGAGCAGCTTGAAACAGCAAGATTAATTCCAGCGCCCCAGTAACTCTAGTAAATTTAAACATGCAAATCCTTGTGTTGTGTGGTGGAGACCTGTTGAATTCCTTAAACTTGTAAGGCATAGCCTGATACAACAAGGTCCGTATGACCTTCTTTTGTACTTACAGTGTGATATATAGAGCATTTTGAAGGTATAAAATTAGGTTAGAAATTACTTTATAAAGCCTTGCCACCTGTCTCAGGGGCAACCAAATTCCTTTTGAACAGCAAAATTTCCCAGTTATGTGAATTAAAATTACCATAAAGTTATGAAAAACCTCTTATGAGTTATATGCCTGTCTTCTGACTTCTGTTCCTGCAAAGCATCAGAGTTTGACAGAGATATGTCACCTGAGTCGTCAGCCCTGTAGATTTGTCCTGGTATACCTAATGCACACGTCACAGGAAGTCCAAGAATTTTAATGCTTTACATACAACTTTGCTGCCTATTTTTTTCCTCTGTCTCTCTCATTTAGTCTCTGCCACACACAGGACAGATTTTCCAAGGTTAAAATTGTGCAAGTTCAGTGTTCCTCAAGAGATGGGCTAGCATACTAATTGCCTAGCTATGCATTTCAAGTATTAAATTACATACATCATTATTCAATATTTAATAACTGAAAAAAACTACTTGAAGGTTTTCCTGTCTTCTGCTTCAGACTAGAGGTGAATCGGCAATTAAAATTTCAAAGCATGATTTTGAATTCTTGGTTGGAACTTTTCTGTGGGAGTGTTTAATCTTTTTCTTCCTGACAACTAAATCACAAGGAGCAAGGACAAGGAACAATTACAACGTCAAACTGATGTTACATGCAGGAAGGGGTGATGCCCTCTTCTAGGCAAGCTAAAAGCCCTTTCACATGTGGGGCTTTTTTTTCTTTTAACCCAATATAGGAGGAGATGGGAAGTTTGTATTCAAGACCACCGGGTGGAAGCCTAGGAGACTGAGGTTGAAGTCCTGACTCTGACTTGGAAACATCAACATCTCTGCCAGGGAAGTGTCTCCCTCTTCTCTCACTGACCTCCTCTTTCATTCTTTTTTCTGCCTTGTCTGTTCATGACATCAACCCTGCAGCCTGGGAACAGCACAGTCTGGTTTTGGCTTAGGACTGTAAGAGTGACTAACTTACATATATTTCAGCTGTTAACATCTCTACAGAAACAGAGCTGTTTCACAGCTGTTTCTGCCCTTCCAAAAAATTAGGACTCTTTAAAGTCCCAGGAGGCAAGACAGCAAATGCAGTGGGATTTGGTGCTTCTTGCAAGTTGGTGCCTGCTGCTACCTCCAGTGAGAAAATACTGAAGGTGATGGGGGGAGTAACCTCAGCCTTGAGGTGGTTGCTTTGCTCCTTTGCAATGCGAAGATGATCACCCTGGGGAATTTCCCAGTGTAGTGACATTTTCTTAGCTTTAGGAGATGCTTCTAACCACAGCTCATCTTTAATGACAAGGCGTGGTTATGCGGCAAAATAATCAGCAATGAATATCAGAATTTACCAACGGAATTTACAGTATTGTACCCTATGTACCCCATGATATGGTCTCATGGCAAAGATCATGTCTTCTGATCTCACATCTCTATTTCTGAACATGACCCTAATCTCATGGGAGATTCCAAATACCTTGATATAAAATGAGGAAACTGAATTTTGTAATGCAACTGCAACTGAAGATACTGTATTTGAGGTAATCAGTTCAAGATTAACCCTACAAGTTCATTCCATCTGTTAAACCACTACTTGGTAATTCAGAATTACCAGAAAGTATGCCACATCTGACATCTCCCTGGGTACACGCTATAGCAAAATACATAATACATAAAATAAAGGCGTAAAAGTGTCTGTTTATGTTTGTCTGTTTTGTTTTAATTTTTTTTTTTACTTTGAATGGATCTATGTTGAATAGACAATGAAAGTCAATAGTTGCAAATAAAGGTAATTGATTAAGCTGATCTTTGGCAATAATGTTTTACAGTGTGTTGGAGGCATGGTAAGATGTATAATGACTTTGTATTGGGTTTGTGGCAACGTTTTGGGAGCAGGGGAGCAGGTTGCTATAGAGATGGCTTCTGTGAGAAGCTCAATAAGCTTTCACCATGTCCAACAAAGCCAATTCTAGCTGGCTCTAGCACAGACCTGCTGCTGGCCAAGGTTGAGCCCATCAGCCATGGTGATAGTGCCTCTGGGATAATGTATTTAAAAGAGGGAAAAACTGCTGCACAACAGCAGCTGGCAGAGAGGAATGAGAATATGTGAGAGCAGCAGAGAGGACCCTATGCTGGAGCAGGTTTGCTGCCAGAGCTTGTGACACCATGAGGGACCTGCTTTGGAGCAGGCTGTTCTTGAAGGGCTGGCACCCCATGGAAGGGACCTACCCTGGAGCAGTTCATGAAGAACTGCAGCCCAGTAGGAAGAATTCAGGTTGGAGAAGTTCATGATGGACTGTCTCCTGTGGGAGGATCCCTATGCTGGACCAGTGGAGGAGTGAGAAGAGAAAGAAGTGACAGACACAACATGTGGCGGACTGACCACAACCCCACTTCCTGTCCCGCGCCCCGCCCCNGTCATATTTTCTCTGCCCTGTTGGGCTGACGAGGAGAGGGTTAGAACAGCTTTTGTGATGTCTAGCCAAGAGCAACCTACCACTCTCTTACTAAGCTCTCACAAATCAATAGGTATTGATGAGAAGTGATGAAAGATATTGACCAGCATTGTGTAACAACTTATAACGTAATGAAATACACTGGAGCAAAACTCTGGCAGATGGGAATCACATCTAATAGCAAGAAGAGCTTTTTGTTTTCTGAGATTTCTTTTCAGACTTACCATTTTAAGTATACGGTATAATTAACTGTATTTGGAGCACTAGGTACGGGCAGCCAGGTACAGGTTAGATCCCCACTTAATTCTTTGTAGCACACCAATTCATTGTCCCAATCTGTAAGATGAAAACATATGCACTGGAAAAGACCTATCACAGCCAACCATTAACTGACTCAAAGGGACTATGAGTTACAAAACCAAATACAAACCAGGCTAGAACTGGTTGACTAGACCCCAGAATTGCTTCAAAACCATCAGCCATCTCCATCTGAAGTTCAGAACAACACACTATTGCTGGATAAAAGCAGTATTACTCTTATACTGCCAGCTTTATAAAGACTGCATTATAAAACAAGAGGAGCATAAGCTTATGTACAAAATTACTTGTTATTAATTTTTTAAAGAGAAGTATGGGGCTTTTTTTGCAACTGAACATACCCTTTCTTCAGCTGACATGGAATTAAATACTGATGACATTATTAAAGGAACTTGTTTTTTGTCTTTAGCGGTTAAGCTTATTTCAGTATTTCAAAAATCTCTTATAAGAAATGGTAATGATAGAATATGACTGTTCTTCTTTTGCTTTGTGTCATTTTTGTCTGAACTACTAGTTCAGAAGAATCAGTCATGGTGTCTCAAAGTACTACCTAGAGGACTTGCAAAAAGGATTCAGATTTTTTTTTGTTGTTGTTGTTCAGAAAAGTAGAAAAGGATCTCAACAGGCATGGGATGCTTCCTGATTCCCGATGGGAATTTTTCCTGATGAGTAGAGTCACACATCCTTCATACCTGTTAGGTTTAACAAGTTGGCAATAGGCCTATCAGTCTTGAATAAGAAATGTTTTGCTATGTGATAAGTAAATATGCATATGTCTGGAGTTAGTGCTGTAGCAGAGTTATGGCATCTCATAACCTATGTTATGAGAGGAAAGATCAGTTCTCTTTTCCTCATTTCTTCCTAGAACCTGAGTTACAAAGTATCCTCAGCAGTCTTTTCATCATTGAGATGACAGATGCATATTTAAGCTAAAAGATCTTTTGGAAAAAGAAGTGTGTCAAATGAGTATAGCACTGACTTTAATACCCTCACCTTTTGACACTTCTTTTCTCATAGTAAATGAATAATGCTTTTCTAACAGTTATGCTGCATCAGTTCAGGAGTGTACAGGTTCCTTTCAGGAAAGTGGAGCTCATGTCTTCCTTGTTTCCATGGCAATGTGAAAAATTACAGAATTCTTTGCTTTTCCAGTCTGGCCACCAAACCACATCTTGGCCTCCTCACCCATGAACATGGTGTCCATCAACAGCAGGGAAAATAGCAACAGCTCTCACATTCTTCTCCTTTTTACTCTGAATTAAACCTTACACTTACTTAGTGTTTGCTTATTGTTGTTTTGAAGAAACACCTGAAAATAAAACCTCGTTTGGAACTGCTGTAATACTTCATGTCAATACATTGATAATACACTGCTCCTGAAACTATTTGAAATAACAGTTCTATTAGCTCAGATCCATGTGGCGTCTACAATGTTGCAGACCTGTCTTTGCTTACAGAGGAGCAGGGGTTGTATTGTTCCTCAGATTTTAAGTTTTACAAACCCTCCCTGTCTTTCTCTATGAGATTATGGTATTAGAGTAGACAATGAAAAAATAGTAGATTTCATGTGTGGAAATAGTGTATTAGCTCAACTAACACCCCAATGCCTCACCCCACTCCCAAGATACTGAAGCACTACATTACTTTCTCCAGATGAATATAATCAATCTTACACACTTTTATTTTCACTTGTCCTGTTTGTGGATATTAGTGTCCGCATGCACATTCATTTTTATTCCAGTGCTTTCTTTGTTTTCCTGTACTGCTCCACCTTAACATGTATATTATTAATTCTTCCCAGACCTAGCATGGTACTAGTGCTGTATCATGACTGTGTTCCAAGGGCTATGTAAAGAAAGAAAAAAATTTCTTTGTTCTAAAGAAAACACAGTTCAGTTTCTTCACTAAAACCCCCCCAGAACCAACAAACAAACCAAACCCCCAAAGCCCCACCTTTAATTTTTTTCACTCTAGAACTTTCTGTTTTTCTTCCTGTGCATCTGGTGTTCTCACTAATGATTTAGTGGAGCACAGTCTGGCAGGTTAATTGCAAGGACTAGAAAATTATCCATGGCTAATTTCAGAAAAACATAGTCCTCCTGCAGATGTCTTGCCCAGTGTCACTGTGTACTCAAGAACCTGTCATCTCTGCTGTGTTTGTTACCAAGCAGGATGTTTCTGCCTACAATAAATCCAGCACAAAGTACACCAGATGACCACCCACTGCTTTGTAGTACTCGCTATTAAAATGTGTTGCACGGTTCCTTCTCGCCAGCACCAGTAATTTCTCAGTTAAATGAAAAGCAGATAGCCGTCACACATAAACACCAAAGATTCCGTGGTCTTTTGAAACGGCGGCTATTTGCGACGCGCTGGGTGGGCTTTCACTCAGGGCGTGCGGGTAGCCCGGGCGCCCTGCCAGCAAGCAGACCCACCTGCCCGTGCTGCCCTGGCCGGATTTTCCCTTTGGGAAAGGCGGGCCTTTCCTTAGGGGCGATGTCTCCGAGCGCCGGGGGTGCTGGCGCCGCGGGGCGCGGCGTCCGCCAGGCGGCGCGCGGGGCGGACGGGAGCCGTCAGGGCCGCGCGGGGCCCGCCGCAGCCGNATTGTTGATCAAAACAACCGTGAAAGAAATAGGAAAAATGTTGCTGGGGGTTGCTTCTCCTACAAATAGGATTTAATTCGGTTATGATTTTGTTCTTATGGCCTCATCCTTGAGTAGCATTAAGAACTTTTACTGTTCATAAGCGGCAGTAAGTTGTGCAGTATATGAAAACTCACCTCTAACAATTAAAAAGATAGCTGCGAGCAGTGAGTTCTTCATCTTCTCTGTAAAGAAGCATAATGATTACCATCAACATTGCGCTGTCTTCAGTTTGTTTTTCACACTTCCTCTTCAAACTTCCTATTCATTCTAACACCTATACTGCTACTGGCTGAACACAAGTAATAAGTTTATTGATGAAAATGGGAGGGACCCTTGAGTTCTGTGTTATTAATTATACTTACAAAATCCTAACAATCCTTCTGGAAAACAGGAACTCTCCACCCTGGTTTTTGTAAGTACTCACAGTGAGATTCTTGACAGTGTCTGCAGGATCAGCAGTGCAAACTGAGTTGAGCTTGCATAGGCACTTCAAACTCCTTTGAAAACCCTAACTAATTTGTCACTGCAAATTAGAGATATTCATGTCAGTAAAAAGGAAGTCAAGGTGTTTGACTGAGTCTAATATGAATTCTTGGATACTGTAGAAATCATAGCCGCAGAAAACCCATACTTGTCTTCACTTTCTGACTTATTTCCTCTTTCAGTGTAATTTCGCCACTGCAAAGATGCTGTATCTACATTGTTGGTACCTACACTGGGGCCCTAATGCAGACAAAAATCACCATAGCTGTATATCAGAGTTTGCTCCACACCATTAATTTGGAGAACATTCTGAATACAGAAGCCAGCAGAGCCATAATTAGCTGGTACTGTTACAGCAGCAAAGGGAAATTTTCAGAAAATTTTGCTACTGTGGGAAATTTCCCTTCTGGGCTTAGACAGTTGCTATCAGATATCGGATTCAGACCTACCTGGAGATAGGCAAATTATTAACTTATCTTGGAAACCATGGTTTATTTCAGGTTGAGTATTGAATAGGGAAAAAATACCTGTTTAAAATTAATCACTTTCCTAAAGAGAGAGACATGCTTCTCAGCATGGTCTACAGTAGGAGTGGGTGACTAATGCAACAACCATATATTATCAGATATTATGAAGGGCACAGTCATGAAAAGCAAATGATCAAGGAATTCTCCTGAGTGCTACAGGGGGTTTCCTAGTGACAAATTCATTGGCCTTGGGAGTAAGCTCCAAAATGCTGAGGAGTAGCGGATACAATGTGTGCATGCAGGATCACAACCCCTATTATCTGAGAGATCCAAAAATTTGCCTTGACAATGCTTCCAACAAGGAATATCCAAGAGCGTAACTTCAACTGATGATCATAAGGAAAAACTGGTAAGGTAAAAATGCCATTCGTATGTGACAGATTTTGACAGTGGGGTTGAAGAGCTAGAGACTCAGAATAGCTTAGAAGTCAAGAGATGGAGAAAACTTTACGAGCTATATGTATTAGTTTGATGTGCTCAGCATAATCACATTCAAAACAACCTATCCTAAATGAAAACCATATAAGTAACTCAATGCAAGAGCAGGACTGGATTTAGTGTGCACAGAATTAGGACAGAGCATACTGGAGAAAAATAAACCAAATAAAACAAGTCCATATCATCTTTGCTGGAGCTGTAGGTCTCCGTATAAATGCCACTGTCATTTGAAGGAAAAATTGATTCTGACAAGCACAGAAAATACATTACCAGTCCAAATATCAGAGGAGATATAATCTTGAAAACTGGAATTTCACATTTGAGTGAGGCCAAATTTTTAACTACAGCTCAGCTATCAAGTTACTATAGTAGCCTTTTAATGTATAACAAAGGATAAATTATTATATTTGAGGTAAATTTTGCATAGAAACACTTCTTCAAATGTTTAATATTTCAGCTTTTTCACCACTATGAACTTCTGTCAGAATTGTAAATGCCTGATGTTTTCCTGTTAATTCAGATGAGGATAAATTCTGCTGTCTTCTGTGATACTCTTTAAAGGGCAGAATGACTGTAGGATACTTCCAGCTTTACTTCATTTGTGACCTAAATGTTTTTTCAGACCTAGGTTTATGCATCACTCTAGATGAGGTTTTCCATGAGCGCTTTCCCCTGTCATTTCCTTATATAAGCTCTGCAGTAAACAACACGGCAGGCTCCTGGTTTCCCCAGAATGCAGTCTTGAAATAAATGAACCTTTCCATTTAGACTGGTTAGATAATGTAAATTAATATAACCCCCACAGCATTCTTCTCTGTTCCCTTCCCCAACATCATCTGTTAAATCTTGCTCTTCAAAGGGAAAGCAATCTCCGAAGACAGGTGGGCTCAGACAGGAAAATGCCACTGGCCCCCTCGTCCTGCTCTGCTCCTGTGGAGCTACAGCTCTTGTAGAACATCACGGGAGGACTGGTCAAGCCACGAGCTTCTGAGTCCATTTTTTGCAGGTCAGCCATGTGCCCATGAATGCTAATGAACCAGAAAGGGTCTGAAATCTTGTTTGTTCAGAGTTCTAAACATGTCCCAAGACAGTTTGGGTTTTGTGTAACCAGCAACCTTGTTAAAGTGCACTCAGGTCCTGGTGGGCAGCCGAAGCAGAACGTAGACTACAGAGATACTGCATCAGGAAAGGAACATTGCATTTCTGTTTGAAGTCTTACCTTGTATGAAGTGCAAACTGGTGAGGTCTTCATTGTCTCCTGGTTGAATCATATGTGGTTTTGCTAGCTTCTCCAATTAACAGCTCCAACTGACTACAGGTGATCTGTTTCAGGCATATTGTAACAAATTCAATATTGTACCAATTTCAAATTCAGGTTTTGCCACTGAGTAGTACATGCTGAGGTCTTGTATCTTTCCTATAGATTCCTTTAGGATCTAACGTAGAGTCACACTATTTTTCACAAATTATTTCTCATACTCAGCTCTGCTACCAATAAGCAGACCTCCAAATCTGTAAAAGGTCTGAGAGGTTTTTACAAAGTGGCTTTGTTTTCTAGAGAAATACATGAATATCTGAATTCAATGAGCAAATATCATATGATCTTTGGGGAAAGAAAAAGTCCCACTCAGCCCTCAGTTACACCCCCTGGGGGAAATTCGTTGTGTTAGGGAGAGTCTCCACCATGCATGCTTTTATCCTTTTTGAGTTCAAGTTACATTATGAAACAGCTTATCTTTCAAACAATTCTATGGTATCTTAATGAAAATCACATTTTCTTACCCTAATATCTTGACTAGGCAGAGGCCATCAAAAGTTTCAATGAGAGATCTGCCCTGGAGGTTCCAATTACAGATGAAGCATAAATGTGCCTGAATAGACTAGACAACCAACACAGAATGCAAAAAACCCCCAGAGATTTATGTATTTGGGTGAAGATTCCTTTGAAGAAACAAAAAAAAAAAAAAAAAAAATTAAGACAAATGTAGACTAAACTCTGCTTGTACTAGAGTAGATCTGGGGTCTCACCAGTGCCACATCGACAGTGATGTGATGCAGAGTTTTGCCTAGTGTGCCAGCTAGAATATTTATGAGAGTTGAGGTGGTATGATCAGATGAGGCTGGCAACTTCTCTTTACTACATCATGACAATTAGTGCTACAGGCTTGTTTGTGGGATGATGGGAGGAAATTATCTCTGTGGTAGCTCACACCAGTAGTTTGAAAACAGAGTTCAACATACACCTGGTGGCTGAGCTGTGTGCAGAACCAGAGTCTTAAGTATTATGATTTAGAGCCAGAGTCTTTAGTATTGGGATTTGACTTGGAAACAAGATCTTTACTGCTGCTAGATCACCTTGGAGCACATCTTACTTATCAGTTTTAGTAGTCTCTGACTGCTCTGAAAATACAATCTAAGAATCTGCTTCCATTTACCTTCATTATCTCTTCCTGTGCAGCCAAGAGGAGAATCAAGAAGCATCCTTAACTTTCTCCATCACATTTAAGACTTTATTAAATGCTTATTGGTGCTGCTGATACATAAGTGGATGACAAAAAATATAATACTTTCTCCCTACCATCCTGTTTGGTTTACCTAGTGGGCTTGCAACTGCTACAGGGAGTTATTTTGGGATATGTGGTGTGGAACCAAAGAGAATTTGACAAAAGTTTGTCTGTGCTCTTCCCATACACAGTTTTGGGAGTAATCTTTATCTTTTTGAAGTCTACAGGAAGACTGAATTGTTTGTTTTTATGTGTTTTTGTTTGTCCCTTTTTTTTTTTTTAATGCCTGCTTTTTTAATCTCTGAGGCAAGGAGATATAAATATCTTAGTTACCTTTATTTTTCTTTTTCCCCTGGGATTGCTCCTGGACAAAGAAATGCTTGCCAGTGAAACCCAACTATTCTAGAAGGCATGTCTGGAGAAAGTCTAGGAAAGCAGTATGAAGAAGCTCACCTAGAACGAGGCAAACGGTGAACTTTTTCAGGGTAGTGTTCTATGTTCATGGTATTTTATCCTACCATTTCCACTTTAGTAACAGTGAATGTATTTGCACCGTTAGTTTCAGAATTTCTCCGTGATAATTTTTGTCTCAGAATTTTATCCAGCATAACTGGTCTGCCAAATCATTAGCTTTTCTTAATTCAAATGTTTTCAAGCGTATTTCCTGGCTTGGAACAAAATGATTTAAAAATAGTAATTATGGTTAACTGAGTTATGAGATGTATAGCCACTTGTGGCTTTACTACTCTTGGCCATTTTATTTTTCCTTCAGCTATTATTATGCAATAGATAACCTGGGGGAATTTTTTTTTTGAGGGATCATTCAATTATCTATCAAAAATTATTTCAATCATCTTAAAATAATTTGTGCATAGAATAGAAAGGCAGGGAGGGGCTAGATTTGCCAAACTGAAATAACAGTGTCATGGTACTCATTAGCCCCTCTGTCTTCCAGAGCTCAGTGATTCCAAGGATTGCCCGGAAGGTGGGATCCCTTAACCTTAGTTTGACTACAGATGGGCCTTGCATATGAGACTAACCACTGTTATTTAGGACATCCTGGCATGGCTTGTTTTGAACCTCCACTTAAGATTATTCTTGCTTTATATCAATAACAATTGATGTACAAAAATCTCTTGAATGAGGATTTGTATGTAGTGAGCCACATCTCATTTAAACTTTTTTACTATTATCCTGAAGCATCACATTACAGCAAGAGTCTCCAAAGAGAGCTCCTACCCAAAACATGTAACTATCCTAGTAGTTAAGGTATACTTTTGACAGCTGAGAAATTCTGTTTTATTGTTGGCCTGCATAAGAATACAGATCTGAGCTAAATATTTTTGCAGCTTCTAATTTTTATTTGCCTACTTGCACAACTGTGAATATGGCTTCTTTTAATTATTGCCTGACTGTCCACAAACTCTGTCAACTTGTAGATTTCTTGGGGTTTTTGTAATACAGTGTGAATGTTCCCATTCACTCTTAGCCTCCATCTTAGGTGTCCTGCTAGGAACGCATAAATATCAGGAGTGTCGTGGCTGCCTGAAGTTTCTGCTCTGCTAGCAAGGGTAAAACTTCTCACAATTTCCTTTGTGAACTGAACTTGTTCCATCTTAAGGGTAGATTTTTTTTTAAACCTTATATCTCATACAAGAGACTGCTCCTGAATTTAGTAATCCCTGCTGAGAGTTCCTTCTTTACTCTTAAATCTTTTCTTTTATCTCCCATAGTGATTATCAGCCTGTGTCTTGCTAGATTTAAAGAAGTTATTCTTTTTCAGTCTATTTTTACATGAAAAAGGTTCCATTTTCCCTATTATCTCATTAGTCTTTCTCTGTACAGTTTGATTCTCTGAAATTTTGCTGCTAATGAAAAGAGAAACACCTGCTTAGGCTGTTGCTGCTGTTGCCCCTATTTTATGTCTCTTTGGCCAAGGGTGCTGTCAGGGTGAAGCCCTCCCGCTGACTGCAAATGGTCATGCTTTCATTTCTGAGTTGTTGAATTGTGTTTCAGCGGCTAGCCACAGAGTGTGACAGCCTGGGTCCAAACTGGCAGGAGATTTTAATTTTAACAGTTTTAGGACTTCCTGTCACAGAGGCTGAATTGGATGCCGAGGAGTGGAATGGCACTGAGAGGTCCAAGTTTGCAAGTGCACCACAAGGACTTGGAGGGCTGGCATGGGGCATTCTGCAGCATGAGCATCTGCAGGCTGACACCATGCAGCAGCACGATGCATCTCTGTGGTGCTGTTGCAGAAGGAACCCTAAAAAAATGGTGCAGGCTGTTTAAGCAATATGAATGCCCTGCTGTTTAACCAATATGAATGAAATGTGATGTGTTTAGAAAAATAAGAAACATAAAGAACCTAAGGGATGTCTTGACAAAAAAAGAAACATTTCGAGCAAAGCTACTGATAATTCCTTAGGATGCAGTAATGCCAAAATGACCTCTGCAGATTTTCCTCTCCTGTTTTGAAGAATGCAAAACTTTCTTAGCTCTCTCCAGTTAAGAATGTTTAATTAAAATATTTTCTTCTGTTTTCTGAGGAAAAAAAATGAACTTAAACCTGTCAAATGGTGACAGGTTTACTTAATGAGTTCTCAGCATGAGCCTTAAAACAATGTGATAGGGGACATGGTGAAACTGGCTGCATGAAAGTGAAAGTCTGCAAAATTACCATGATAGAAGTTCCCTTCTTTCATAAGGACAGGGAAAGGTGGAGGGAGCATGACAGGAAAATAGGAGTTATATTAAGAGTGAAATGATATGCCAAAGAGTAAAACTGAACTGATGAGGGTATAAGCAACCCTGAAATTTGGGAAGTTTGTATCTAATCTTTGTGGCCTTTTCCTCATTTACGTAATGAATAGAGATCAATGGTGTAGAGCTCAGTTTCCTCCTCGGGCACTGGCCCTTGGCAATGAAACAGTAGCTGATCAATATGTATGTAGACTTCAGCACTCAGCTGAGGAGGATCTGAGAAATATGTGAAGGACAGGCCTTCCAGGTTACAGAAAGGATTTCTGCAAGATGGTGTGGAACTGCACTCAAGAGAAAATGCTTAATCATTTTTTTGAACTCCCAGACCTGGGCTATCGGCAAAGCATGAGCAAGAGTGAACAGTGAGCTGGGCCGCCTGTGGGTCTCTTACTTGATCTTTCCATTTTTTCTGAGTGCTTAGAGGTAGACTGATATAAAACATCAAGCGTGAGCACAGAAAAGAGATATCTTTTCTCAGTAAAATAGTAAAGTACTAAAGGATCTGATTCTCTGTTACGTATGGGTGAATACACAGGCAAAGCAAATGCTGCCACTCGGGGGTCATATACTTTGCTCTTACTTGAGGTACATTTGTTTGAGAGATTTGCTTTGGCTTTGGGGTTATAAGAGAGATGTGAATGCAATCTGGTCTCTCTATATAACACCCTCTCTTTGATCAAAGCAGGGCCTTGATGAACAGGGGACTGTTCCTGACATCTGGGAAAAGGAGTTGCTGGCAATCTGTAGGTGTTGTGTCATGTAAACAGCCTTGTGGTGTCATGCCCCACCTACCACAGGAGCTTACTCTGCCATGGGAAGGAGACACATAGACTCTGAATGGAGGAAAGACAGAGATGGCTTGTTTTGACAAGACCTTGTTTTGCAGAAGCTATGCAGAAGAGAAAAGCTGCTTTATTTGACCCAACCTACCGTGAGCATCACTTCAGTAGTAAAAGAAATAGGAGAACTAATTCCATTCTTAGCTGTAAATCCTGTTTTCTAGAAGCGAAACAAAGTGAAAAACTCTTTCATACAGGAAGAAAAAAATATTGCAATAAACAGAGAACAATTTTATTTCATTTATCCCTTCTGCCTCAGACTCTTAAATAAAGGAAGGGGGCTTCTGAGTTGCCAGTTCCAGTACTGTTGAAGGCATTCGCAATCAGCATGTTCGTAAGCTGGTCAGGCTCCAACTTAAAATTGCTTAGTTTTGATTGGTACTACTCCTTACGGAAAGCTTTTTTCGTTACTGTGCGTCTCTGAGAGCTGTTTGTGAGAAAGTATTTGAGCATTTAGTTTGTTTTGTATTTTGGAATAATTTGGAGGCAGAATTATAAAGGAATACCAACAAATGACTTTTTGTTCTTCCTTTCTAGAAGGAAAGGAAGTTCCTTTCATTACAGAGGAATACAATTTTGCAAGACACCTTTATGTTCAATGTCTTGTCTTTGGAGTCATTGTGGCAATGACCCTTTGTTTCCATGTTTAATGACTGTTCAGAGGTCAGCAATATTCCCTTTAAACACAATGGACTCTCTAGATAAAAAGAATTTGAAGCATCCTTTCACACAATCATTCCATCACACAGCTCAATAAAGAAAGTTTCGATTTCCTTAATTTTATTATACTACATTACAAGTGACATCACAAATGCATAGCACAAGAGGCATTCACAATTCAATAATTTTTACTGGGTGTAATGGCCTTTAATGCTATCTCTTAGTAAGCATGGACAGGTAGTGAAATGCAAAATCCAACTTACGTTCAATATTTGGTAAGAGCTCTTGATGGCCCTCTGCCACTGTTTTCCTCAGTCCCTTCCAATCTGTGGTTGTTAAAGTATCTAGAATTTTTCACTGACTAGGAAATCATCAGCCTTAACACTAAATATGACTTAAGCAATGCCCATGGTCATAGAATCAGAATGATACGGTCAGAGAATCCTAGAATGGTTTGGGTCGGAATGGACCTTAAAGACCCCTTAGTTCCAACCCCCCTACCATGGGCAGGGACACCTTCCCCTAGTCCAGGTTGCTCAAAGACCCATCCAACCTGGCCTTGAACGTTTCCAGGGATGGAGCATCCACAACTTCTCTGGGCAACGTATTCAAGTGTCTCACCAACCTCACAGTGAAGACTTTCTTCCCAGTATCCAATCTAAACCTCCTCTGTTTCTGTTTAAGGCCCAAGTAAGACACAATGAATGGAAGGGAGTGTTGTCAGCTTGGTCTAAAAAGCCATGGTCCAGGCACTGCATACCAGTTAGTCATGGAGCTGGGGCTGTTGTTGCCAAAGTTCAAATAATTGTATGGTTATCAGCTCTTCTCTAGTGATCCTGCTTTGGGTGGAATGTACATCTTGTCCCTCTATCTTCCCCTTAACTAATTTTTTCTGTACAAAACCTGAGTTCAAAACCTGTGAAGGCTGCTTAAACTTGGCTGTACCTCATGGTGACACAAATCCAGTAATGCTTTTTTACTTAACTGAGTTTCTGAATCATGAAGAGCAAGAAAAAAATAACATACACATCACAGATCTGAAACTCTGATAAGGTTCTGAGTAGTGTTGAGCAGGCTTTGTACATCTTTGTACATCAAGTTCTCACTTATGGTACTGGATGAGCTTATCACAAAAAAGGAAGCAGTTAATAGAGGGAAAAAATCCAAGAAAGGTCACGTTTCTTTACATAACTTTCTTACAACTTATTTAAAGGAGAGGGTTTTTTCAGTTTAAGTAATTTTAAAAGTGAAAATTATAGCACAGGCCAGAAGCAATTAATGTGCATCCTGTACTAGTTAGTCTGTTCACCTCAAGGAAGTTTATCTTCAGAGATCAAAAGACTCAGAAATATTTTCTCTCACGTCACCTTCCACGCTTTAAAGAGCAAATCTCAAAGTTGAAGGAGATTCTGATACTCTTGTTGAAATATCTGTTTAGAGGCTGTAGGGAGTTTCACTGTCTCTGTGAAAGTAGAGGTATAAGATGGAAGACTTGGTATTTCCTATAGCTTCAAATGGGCAAATCAAACCAACAACATTCTCCTGATTGTTATTAACCCATTTCAAAAGGGATAAATACAGTGAGACATTTCCAAGTTACTTACAAGGGTCAGAAATTTTTTGTTTGAGAATGCCTTTTCAGAGACCATTGCACAATGAAGCTGTGGGATTCCAATTGCTGCTGGTAAATAAAGGCACTTAACTACCTTTGCATGTAGCAGGCTATAATTCACAGTGCCAATTACAGGAAACAGCAGTGTTTTGAATAGTCATGTAATAGTTTTAACACTTCATGCTGATCTGAAATTTTTCATCTGCAGCAGTCTAGTTTGTGTAACCCTGTGTCCACATACTACGGGTTGAAGAGCTTCTTGACAGTAGTAGTAGTCTAGACAGTTTTTGATGGAAAAATATTTCATTTAGCTTCTCTTTCCATAACATCTACAAGAAAATAATTTTTTTGAATAGAAAAAACCAAACTCCTACACTTTTCTAATACATATTTCCTTAGATGAAACCATATTTATTCTCTAAGTAGACATGAATAGGTTATTATTTATACTTACAGAAATGTTCTCTGTTTTTTAATACCAATATGAAAAAAAAAAAAAAAAAAGAAGAACATTTGAAAGTTCTTATGAAAAAACTTAAAATGAAAGAACATTCCAGCTCAGAGGAGCTTGACAGTCCTGGCACTCTGAAAACTGACAGCCAAGAGTTGAAGTAGAGGGCAGGTCATACAGAGCCAGCAGGGTCCCTTCCTCTTTAACTTTTGGATACCGTTAATTTTTGTGCTCCTTTTCAAGGAAGGTTAGGCAAAGCTGGTACACTTCCACAAAATGTTCTTATGTGTTAACATTTTTCGGAGAAAAAGTGCTGTCAAAAATTCCTAATCCATCTCTATATCTAAGTCTACTTGTGGTTTATACTGTACAACAATAATGTAATAAATTACATAATTGAATTGCTTGTAAAGGCTATTATGAATGAATTTCCCAGACACATAGATACTGAATTGCTTCAACAACAAAAACGTAAAGCCACTACGGAGAATTATAAAGGTATCAAACCTGAGCTGGAGTTCTGCAGCCAATGGAATTTTTCAATTTGGCTGCAACAAAACATGAAATTATGCTGACATTTTCAAGTTGGGCTTCCTGATGCTATGCACACAGTCCTTAGGCAGACAGCTATACTATCCCAGCCTTGAGTGACTTATTAGTTTGGAAAATCAGTGCCACAGCTGTCAAACTAAGGATTTCACGACACTGCAGAAGCCCAAGACTGAAAAAGTAGGCTTTGCTACTGAAGCCTGCAAGGATTCATCCTGTATTCAACTCCAGGTATTTCACAGCCAAAAGCAATGATGTATTTCGAGTAGCCCCCTCCATTCATGATGCTCATGGAGCTCCTGGAGGCCAAGGGCAGGGCCCAGATGTGGCAAACCCAACAAGCCTCCCACCACCACACACAGGAAAAGGCCTATGGCTGCATTTTCAAATGCACTCTTTCGTCAGGCTGTGGAGTGTGTTGGGGCTAGGAGCCATCCAAGATTCCTTGCTCCCAGGGCACTGAGCCATGGACTCTTCACCCAGCCGGGGTAGGGGTGTCCCCACATCTCAGTGAGGGGCTTGGATTTTGTGTTTATTACCTCACAGTGACACCTACTGGAAAAGGAGCTTCATTTAGGAAAGGAAGATTTATTTTTGCTGTGTATTAAACGTTCACTGGATGCCAGGAACAGGACATTATGTGAGGCAAAGATCATAGAAAAGACTAGCACAAGTGAAAAATACCAGCAGAACATTAGAAGACTTCTCTAAAAAATTAGATAACAGCACTGCAATCTTGTAAAGCAGCCTGTTGCAATTTCCTGAAGTCAGGTACTGACTGACTGCAGTTTTACACCCAAAGTCCAGCATCATTTGAGTCCCAGAGCAGACTTCGGAGGAATGTGCTGTTTCTCTGTGCAGTGATTTCCAGCGATGTTGAAGCTCTCTTCCAGACATCTAGTGGGGTTTAATCAATGTATGGAACATGTTTTTCTCCCATTCCCATATTTTAGGAAACCATTCTTTCATTTATAAAAGGCATAGTTCTCTCTTAGAAGTCCTTGTGGACTCAGCTTCCCGAGAGATTCAGAAAGCAAAAGGAAAGCCGGGAGGAAATCTGCCACTGGGCATTCGGAGAAGCTATTCTCCTAACATAGGCGTGTAACATTTAACAAACCAAGACTGAATGGGCTTCTCCCACTCAAGAAAATACCACTAGGTGTCACTAAGTGCCAGGGATTGTCAGTATTGGTCCCGAGACGTGCATCAAAGGAAAAGCACTGTGCGTATTTAATATATACACCGCTTTATTTCTATCCCTTTTTGCAACGACCAAAGTGTGAGGTCATTTTAGCTTTTAGCAAGATTTTCATTTATTTTGGGAAATACCCCTGGCTTCCAAGCGGCACACATAAATCTTCAGCTTTCCAATTTTAATGGATGTATTTTATTTTATATACAGCATGGATGAAATAATCTTGGTCTGTATAAACTGTTAAATTCTACATGTTTACATTTGTGAGGAGCTATTTTAGTCTCAGGATTAAAATAATGATGGTGTTTTATCTGGTTTTCCTGCCATCTATACTCAGAGAGGTTGCACTCAGTGGAATTCTCATTAGCATCTCACGTAGTCAAAGCTGACTCAACTGTATTTGCTTTTAGAATACTTTCGTATGTGCACATACAACACATACAGAAGTGTTAAAACTAAGGCTACCAATGAAGCTGCAAACAAAATGAACAAACATCCTGTAAATTTTAGAGCAAGCGTGAGGGGGACCAACATTTTCTTAAGTGTGGTTTCTCTCTCAGGCTGAGTTGTGCTTTCCTTAAGCAGTGTGGGAGGACACAGAGAGAAAGCAGATTTTGACTACAGTGGCCTAACTGATTTTTGAGACGTGTATCAGAGGTCTTCCAGCAACCTCCTAAAGCCAGCTGTGCTCACTTCCCTGCCTCAGTGATTGTCTGGTCTTTCTTCAGAAAGGAAGGATGTGGTGCCAGGACGTAATTGCGAACAACCAGAAAGCAGGATTAATCAGCACACGGTATGTAACTACCTCTGCCTTTAGCATCTGCAAAATGTCTCAGTAACACAGATTTCTGCTGGAGCTACTGATGCTCAGCTCTGACACATGGCCCTGGGCAGAGCTCTGTAAGGCAGAGCTTCCTTAAACTGGCAGTGCTGAGGATCTCCTGGGAAAAGCTCTGAAGATATTTGTGCTTCTTCAATCAAATATTTGGTGCCAAAGGCAGGATGGAAGTGTGTACTAGAAAAAGGAAATAACAAAGTGAAAAGTGAATAGCCATTCCTTCTACTGAAGGAACAAAAGCTCTGCAGAGGAAAAAGTAGTATTTGTGTCTATTGGTAATGACTGCTTCATAACGTGTGCAAGGAAATTGTGCTGAGATTACCTGCTCATCTTTTGTTCTTTGTCACCTGACAAAAATATTTTCTGAGTTTTTCTTTTGCCGAAAGTAATTTTTAACGAATACATATATTCCAATAGTTCAAGCTCTCCTCCTCTTAGGAAGAAAATCTCCTTCTAGAATCCCACATTTTATAGTTACAGCTTTCTCTAACAGGGGGTAATAAGAGTAAGCCTCTCATTGCTCTGATCGTTTGGTTTGCCTGTGCTTCACATTCCCACTCACACGTATTAATTTTGAACTTCAGTGTAGTCTTCTCATGCACAGAGCAGTAAAATTTTTTCTGGCACAGTTTTTTCCATATAGAAAATTAAGATGACTTTATCTCATGTACCTCATGTTTTAAGGTTTAATACACGCATGTTTGCAGAGTATATTGAAGATGAAAAGCAGTATATTATAAGCAGTACCTCCTACTACTTCCATCATAAAAGGCACATTAGTGCTTTTATTCATCCCTCAAATAAACAGCAGTGCTATTCCTTCCTAGACATCCATCAAAAATATATCTATAAAACAGGAAGACAAATAATTATAAGATAAGGCATCATAAATAAACAAATACAGAAATAAATTATTTTAAGACGACAATTGAAATCTCTCTCACTGGCTTCTTTTGATCTCCTCAAGGCTCATTAAATTGTGGGTGGCAGACCCTGCTTCCATATTTGAGAAAGAAGCTAAAGTGCTGCTTACATGCAAGCAGAAGTTTCAAAGGTAATGAGGCTTGGGACCTATAGAGCAGAAAGTATAGGTTGATTTGCATGCATTTTCCCCCTCCCCTGCTGCTTATTTGCATTGTTCGTCATTTTCCAGCCAGCTCAGAAATCCTCAGCTGATTTGTTAATATTTGCACAGTGCTCATAAGCATTACTGATAGTCTTCAGGTAGACAGGGAAAAAGAGCACTGGCCCAGTGAACTTCCAATCAAATTACTTGAGTTGTGACACTCTCATTTTCATCTGCTCCTTATCCTGGATGAGCATCAAAGATTTTCCATAGCAACTGTGAATGATAAATTCACAAAAATGGGTTCTATATGGGAAGCCTGTAATTGAAAGGAAGTGGTGAAATTCTACTTCCTTGGGTTCTATACGTAAGGGATAGAGACATCCTCTATTTTTCTGTGGGTATCCTGGTTTATTTTTCTTTGTCTTGTTTCTGTTGGCTTTTTCTTTTTTTTTTTTCCTTCATATTCATTTGCTGAATAGGGTTGAGGTGTGCTACAAATCAAATATCTATGTAAGAATTGATGTGGAATTGTCTCAGCAGATACACTAAAAGCAAAATAGCTCTTTGGCTGCCGATTGACTGCCTTTGCCTAACATTTGTTACATGCTGTGCTAGTTAGCTTTGTGGGCCCGTGCCGCACATAACCACTGATGGAAGTGAGATCCCCTGCACCTGGAATGGACTTCTATGGCAAGGAACACTTGCAGATTTGAGCCCTATATTATGGACAAGAAGTAGTATCTTATTGTGTCTTCAAAAAGGAGAAGAAAATTATTTTAACATCTTACATAAGGTAAAAGAGATGAGCAAATTCTAACCCCATTAGCAGCCTACATCACAGCCGAGTTCATTACCAAGCGCTCTGTAATAGGTTCTCTTTGTTCTGATGCCTAACAATTCTTCTTTTTCAGGAAGGTTGACTTAAACAAGGATACCCCAAATGACACGCTGGGGTGTCATAAATGACTGCAACAGACTGATTGCTACTCTGTGTCCATGACATCTTCCAGTGCAGTATATGAGGACTTCCTGTTCTGGTGAGCAGCTGTCCCCATGTCAGCCCATCCTGCTGTGTGGCATCACTGCTCACAGGTATACAGCAAGCATCTGTGCATAGTGCAACCTAAAATGAGTTCTCACCGTGCTACTCCTTTGGCAAAGGAAAGTAATGAAGAAATGTGCAAAGCAGATTAATTTAGTCCTTGTTTTCATTGTGAGTGACTTTTCACATGCTGTTGAAAGTCTGTGAAGGAGTTTCTAATGGCAGAGGGTGTTACAATGAGACAGGAAACGGTGAAGAGAGCTATTCACTCCTACACAGGAATACCAGTATGGAAGATTTTTGTGTAAACTGCATCATCTCTTTGTATATAAGCCCCCGCTGAGACTGAATCCTAACTGGGACAAAGGCAGAGCACAAGGAAGCTGATACTGCTTAAATCTGTGCTAGATTACTTTCTTCCTCTTTCCTTTCTATGGTTTAAGGAGTCAACAGTAAGCATATCATGTTCCCAGTATGCAGCACTTCTATAAAGAGAACAAAATTTCCTTAAAAACTACAAAGGAACTCCTGAGCATATGTTGTTATCAACAAAGTTTTTGACAATAGACAAGAAGCAAAATACAAAATACATTTTTGAGCAGCATTCTTACAGGTTTTTTGAAAGTTCATTGTGAAACTACAGTACCTCCTATTAAGCCAAATCACAAAGAATCCATGAAATCAAAGACACAGCTATGAAGCATATAATCAGCTGGTAAAATAGAAAAAAATAATCATGCTTGGAGAACAACATTTTGCATTATGAAGGCAGCAATCAGCAGCTACAAATAGGGAAACAAAAAGGCATTATCTTCTGTTTCCAAACAATATTTGGGCACAGGGGCCTGAGATATGAAAAGATTTGCAGTTTCCCTTTCTAAAAAACTATGTTTTAACACAAAGTACAGATTAAAAATATTATGCAGATAATAGCTAGAAGATTTTAACAGTGAGGTGTTACGACCATTTCCTAACCTCCTCAGTAGTAGCTGCTGCTGCTAGAGAGAAGCATGTGGTTTGCTGCATGACATTGTGGGATATCAGCTGGTTTTCTCTTCAGCATTACTTCCCTCAGTGATGAGCCAGGGCAATCAGAAGCCTGTTTGAATAAAGGAAAAGAAGAATATCAAAAGTCAGATTGGAATTGGTATTCAAATGAATACTGTGAAATCTCAAAGTGAGATTACCAGAGTAATGATAACACAGTCATCTCAAAAAGAAGGCTGTTATTTTAAGAAACGAAATCTCACCAAAAAAAGAGAATAAAGCGATCAGCCTGACCAAACGGTGACTGTCAGATGGAAGGAAACCTTTAATACTAAACACTTCTTTACCTACTGTTGTGAATTGGCAAATATATTTGAGAAGATTTTTATCCTTGTCCAAATACATACCCTAATTTTTACCTATATCAAAAAATATATAAAATAAACAGATTCACAGTTTTGTATTTTCCCCAAAACCTAAGAAAAAAATACCAAAGGGATTTTTTTAATTAATGTTACTTAAAATAATTTTAGATTCATACTCTTGAATGAAAAAATACAAGAAGCATGTAATGTAAATAAGCAAGATGATTGGTTTATTATCCTTGTTTTTTGATTACAAAAAGATTTCAGTATTTGCTTGTATTTAGTTTGAGTAAAATACTATCTGTTCTTCTGTGGTTTGCAACAAAGGCTAGGTGGTCTGGGGGGGGGAGAGTGAGAGAACAAATGCGAGTGTAATGTAATGTGTCTGCAGCTTCTCAGATGCTGTGAAAGTGACCAGAACAGAAGGGCCTGTATGGAATCAGTCTTTAACATTCCTTTCCTACAGTGTTGGTACCAGGCTGTGTTACAGTCAACAGTGCAAGGCAATGGGATTGTTATGGTACTGTATTGGTCTCTTGAAATGTCAACTTTCTTTCAGGCAAGGTAAGTGAGCTTTTAGTTGTCTTCAATATCTTTTCTTGGTAGATTATTTACTTTGAGAATACCTTTGTCCATCAATTCTAGTTTTTGGTGGAAAATTTGAGACCGCTTTTGAATATTTAGTGGTGAGTGAACCCCAATGAATTCCTCAGATTCTGGGAGAAAGCTGAACACTGACTATACCTGCCAGTAGGCATGGCCACACACCTGCTGCATGGGAATATGTGTACGTAGTGTTAGGTTTTTGCTTTTCATTTAAAAAAAAGGAAAATTTTGTGATGCTTTGTGGGCTGTGCCTGTCCATGGATTATAGCTTGATTAATACTGTCTTAGAGATTGCTAGGGGTCAGAACAGTGTGATACTGAAAAAAAATAATTGTCTGTTTGTTTTACTTAAATGATCCATACATCTGTTTGATGATACTCAAAAAACGTTTTTACACTTTGAAGCTAAATCTAAAATCAGTCACAAGAAGAGCTAGTGCTGAGTTGCTAGCTGTGCAGTTTATTTCAGAAGAAATTCCTCCCCTCTCTCTACACTACTACTGCATCTGCCCCCCTTTGTTTGAATAGAGCAGCCTGTGCTCCTGCTTTCAGAGCCACGTACAGAGTCATATTTTGTAAACCAGAGAAACACAGTTGTCCAACAGAAATCTTTGTCTTTCTAAGCTTCACTTGACTGTCACTGTTATTTCTCCAGTGGAAAACTCATCTTTTTTTCTGTTTTAACCCATTTCTTTTACTGAAAGAACAAAAATAGACCAGCATTTTTGTTCCTTTTGAAGTTGCCCTCAGAGCAAAATATGACCTTCTGCTTCACAATCAGAACATCTGAGAAACTTCTCCCATTGATGTTAGCGCATCTCAGTGACCAGACGAGTTGTCTCAGACTGACATGTGTTTTTGCTTCTGTGTGTGATTTATCCCTTCTTTATCCAGAGGAATAGTCCATATCGGCATTGATGCCTTTTGGGACTCACATGGTACCTTCCTGCTCTACAACAAAGATGTCTCTGCTATAGCACTCCATTCCTGACAGGTGACACATCTGCACAAAGAACCCAACCCATCAAACTGCTGTATGCCTGAACTGCGCAAATTCCAGATATGTGTAAGATCTTAATTTATTCTAAAAAATGCAAATTCTTGTGTTCTTTCTGCTTCAAGTCCCTCTACCTCTTTATGCCTCAGATGCTGTTTGTCCTCTTTCTTCTGCATACATGTTACCCACATCCTACCTTCCTGAACAACACAACATATTGCAGGACTGACAGGGTGATTTCTGTGTACCAGTGAAAGAGTGGAACGTCTGCCCTTGATTTGTTCTGCTAAAAGGAAGCATTTTCTATGTAAATCCCCCAGTCCTCATAGACTATCTTGTGTTGCATTTGGTAGAAGAGAAAGAAGTAAGAGTTAAGTAACTGCAAAAAATGGAAATGAAAGGACACTAGTCGCATAATGATTTTGTTATTTTAATTGCAAACATAACAATTTCATTATTTTAATTGCAAGCATCTTGATGAGGTACTGACAGAATTTGAGAATCTGTTCTTTAAAATGTTTACCAGCAGACAGTTGAAAACAGCTGACAGTATGGGAATGTGTATGTTTTAGGCTTTTTTTTCTAAACAAAATTTGAGGCTGTGCATCCTGACCTGCTCCAGGAAGGTAGCAGTTCAGAGGCCATTGGCTGAGCAGCGCAGAGAATGACACAGCTCTGAGTGATGTGATCCTGAGAAAGTGCTAAGCCTGTGCACATTTCTGTGCTCAATGACTCTTTCACTCATACAAAATAAATGGAATATTTTACATGTGTAGTCATATTGCTGCCTGTGGATTATTGCTGTGGATGTGACCAGTGTCTTTTGTAGTTTTGCATATTAGTGTGCCAGCAGGCACCTGAACCTTGACAAATACAGATGAAAACAACGTGCTGCAAACAAGTAAAGGAGCCTTCATGTATTACTGCTATTGACAGTTCTATTCGGTATAAAAAGTTATTGTGCAAAATCCACATTCAGAAAAATACTGTCAAGGAAGTACCCTAAATTACTTGAATGGACCAGTTCTGCTTGTTCCTGCATCCTTATCCAGCTGACACACACAAATGGACTGAAAACCCAGGTTTGTTATGCAGCCAGGTTATTGACAATTGCTTGAATAAAACAAAAGAGATTCTGCAATCATTAGACTTTCAGAAAGATTCAGCTAATTTACATCACAGTTACTGAATATTAGTCTTGCCTTCTTCATGTAGTATTAAATCAACAGCTTGCTCAGAAATAATAGCTGAGACAGGCAATGAGTAAGTCCCTCGTGTGCACACAGTGATGGTTACCTGAGTGATGCTTAGGCTAATGCACATCTCATGGTACAGAACAATTAGACTTCTTTTGTGGAAGATGAACAAGTGTCTTCATCTTAATTCTCTGAGGTCATAGTTTTTTTGCCTGACTTTCATCCAGTCAGAGAAGTATGGCTAATAGTCAGATCTATTAATTTGAATCAGATTGCTCAGATGAATCAGATTAATAACTTGCTCTACATTCTGTAAAGATCACGATTATTTTTGTAGTGCAAACATCTGTGGAGGGTCACTTTTCCCTCCGTAACTTTTGTTGTAACTTGAACAAAACTTGCAGTGCCATCTAAATAGATAAAAAGTATTAGGGTATTTGCTCTTTAAAAAAACCCATGTCTAATAGATCATCCTGTTAAACTTCTACACTTGCTCTGGAAATTAAAAAAATTTTTTTTTGATCTGCTGCAGCTGATTCATGTACCTTTCATAGGGTACTTGGCAACAGAGCAAATAAATTTGTAATAAGAAACCACTGCAATATTCGTTCAGAGAGACATACTAGAAAAACATCATAAAGCATGTAACAGGTAGGCTCCAATCACTAATTCTTAATTGCTACCTAGGGGGAAAAAAAATCGATATTTTGTAAAAGTTCAGTAAACCTGCAGTCTAGTTTAACACATGAATTTTACCTAAATATGTTACATGACCAAATGAGTGCACCAGAAATGCTGATGATTTTAAATCCTTCTTCTGTACTGCCTATATTAGGAAGAGTGAAGCATACCACACTCACCATCTTAGAAAAGATTTATCTCAGATGAGCCACTCCTCCAGAGTGGCTCAGATCTCATTGCAGTATCTCACCATTGAGACTTCCTCAGACAAACAAGTGACATCAGCTGGACTTGCTATCATTGCTGTGCCATACTCTGCCTTTAGAGGTTTCACACTGCTAACAACCCTGAGCCACATTCTCTGGACTTTATGTGATCAAAGCAGGATGGCTCAGGAGACACAAAAACACGTGCTCAGGTCCTTCTGAAGTTAGTAGAGCATCAACGTATGTTAAACTGCTTTGTAGAAAACGTATGGAATTAGTTCTGAACTTAAAAGTTCATTACTAAGTTACTGAACGGAGCTTCTGTAAGCAGACTGTTTATGTAAGTGGAAGCTGAGGTAGCCTTGACAGCAGAACTTGTATTGGGATGACTCTGCTAATGTTTCATACAGCACCATGGCTGAGCTCCATGGAACCATAGGTCAGTTGATTTTGGTACCTGAAGCAGCTGTCATCTCACCTTTGACTGCAAAGAAATGGATTCATAACCACACAATCATAGAATGGGTTGGGTTGGGTTGGAAGGGTCGCAGTGAGCAGGGACACCTTCCACTAGGTCAGATTGCTCACAGCCGCATCCAACCTGACCTTGAATGTTTCCAGGAATGGGACATCCACCCTCTTACTGGACAACCTGGGTCCAGTGTTTCATCACCCTCATCACAAAAATGTTTTTTTCTTATATCTAGTCTAAATCTACCCTCTTCTAATTTAAAACCATTAGCCCTTGCCCTATCACAACAAGCTCTACTAAAAAACCTGTCCCCGTCTTTCTTATAAGCACCCTGCTAAGTACCAGAAGGCCACAGAAGGTGTTCCCGTAGTCTTTTCTTCTTCAGGCTGAACAACCCCAGGTCTCTCAGCCTGTCCTCACAGGAAAGGTTCTTCAGTCCTCTCATCATTTTTGTGGCCCTTCACTGGACCTGCTCCAACAGGTCCACGTGTTTCCTGTTCTGGAGTCCTAGAGCTGGATTCAGAACTCCAAGATCAGTCTCACCAGAGTAAAGGGACAGAATCACCTCCTTTTACCTGCTGGTCATGTTTCTTTTGATGCAGTATATCATTGATGAAGGTATTAAACTGTATGGGTCCCAAGATGAATAACAAGGTAGATAAAATTATACTGTATAATTCTTGGCTACTTCTACTTAATGAACCAAGAAGATTCTTTCAGTGGCATGTACCCTAGCTTACATCTCAAAAAAAAAAAAAAGTCAGTGGGCTTCATATTCTGTTTAGCAAATTCTCAAGTGTAAGCAGTATTTGTCTTATCTCTAATTTATGTGCATATGGCATAATCCTTTTTTCTTTCTTTCTTTCCCTTGAATGAATTTCCCTAACTGATCCTGTGGAGAAGAGATTACTCCATAGTAGAACTTTCCTCCTCCACCATTGTGCTAAATAAATTGAAGGGAATGGCTGTGATACTCTCTGATTACCAATAAAGGAAAGAAGTTGTATTGGCAAATCTAATTTTGAAACCCATATCTTCTAAGAGCAGAATAAATTCTTATGTAAATAATGTGTTGTATTCATTATATATATTCTTTCAGAAAGCCACAGGGAATTTCCCACTTAAAATCACAATGAAATTTACCAGATATCAAGAGCTGCACTATGGTAGCATTTCTGGAAGATGCTATTTTCCAGGGCCCTGCAGTGTGAACTGGTGCAGATTTTGTATGTATGTGTTATTATAAATTAGTCTTCAGCTGCAAAAATAAAACCTTGTGTTCAAGTACTGATCCTGGAGCTTGTAATGTTAGCTAATTTTAAAAGCAGGTTGAAGTAGGAAATCACATAATAAGGAGATAAAATATCTAGTATATGACTCACAATGTGGAAAAAACCCAACCCACTGTAACAAGCAGGTGTTCATATATTTTCTATGAAACATTTTTTTAAGAAGATGGTTTAGATTTGGTTCTTTTTAATAAAGGAATCCACATGCCTCTCTTAGATCTGTTTAAAAAACACCCCATTACTGCAAATGTTGTTTCTGTGCACAGCATTCCCTGTTTTCACTGTGAACTTTACTTTTCACAAGGGTGGAAATAAAGTAGTAATTGCTTTTGTTCACTACTTCCATGACCCTCCTGATGGTGGGGCCTAGTCCTCCGCTTGGGCTCCTGTGTGCTTCTGCCATATTAGTAATTTCCAATGTGAAGCCAAAGCAGCAGTTATATGAGTTTTGTAGGTCTGTGCTGCTTCTTCAAATCCACTGACTCCAGTTTTACATTTCCTTTCCAAGCAGCGGAGTCTTGTGTTCCTGCCAAGACTTGCTACAGCTGCATTTCCGTGACTAGGCAAGGATAACAAGACACTTGCAATAGCATTCTACATGTCTGATACGCACACTTTAGAAGAAAGCACTCACCTGGCAGTTGGCTATCTGACACTCTTCTAAGAAAATAATAGATCCTGTTTCAGGATCTTCCTGTTCAAAAACCTGTTTCTGTCTGAATCCATGTACAGTGTAAATAACTGCATAAAGTGCTCATGAACTATGAATTCATGAGTGTGTGCTTGTGCATCAGAACGTCTGTGAATAGCGTTTTGTTCAGACCAGTGTTCAAGTGTCCAAATCTTCATAATCCCAGGAGTATGGAATATAAACTCCACTAAGCAAAGCGAATGTTGGCTAAGTAATATGAGCTATCTCCAGGGTAGAAGCACAAGAGACATTATCTCCAAGTAAAATAGATCTTTCCTTTATGAACAATGCCACATTGCATCTTGCTTTAGGCTGTGTAGCATAGTCTTACAACTACATTTTTTACCCTGGTAATTTGCCAGTATCCTTTACCCATATGCACTCAGTTGCACTAGGTGTTTAAGTGACCTACAAGGGTTTTGAAGCCTTGCACTTTGCATTACAGAAAGATGAAAGTATAGTCTTGAGAGCATTAGGGAAACACCATCAGATGGAGAGGAACTGCTGCACAGAGGCATGAGGTGAACAAAGTAGTTTAAGCATATGCATAACTGGGACAGCAAGAACAGCTATTGCTGAAACAAGTTGTGTGAGGAGGATTTAGTACATATTCTACTAAATCCATCTTCTGTAGTATTAATATCATGGAGTGTCTGCACCAAGAACTGGAGGTTACTAAGAGATTCCAAGATTGATAAGTGAGAGAACAGTGAATACCTTTTATCCTATTTACTGAATAAAATACCGAGACAGACTTGAAAATATTTGAATCCTCGGAGAGCCCATTGTATCTGGAAATAGAGAATATGGTAGTACCACAACCTGAGAAAAAACCTTAGGAAGACCTAAGGACTCTATTGTCCACAGCTGCATTTTGCAACTCAGCCCAAAGAGGCATACAGGGAGAAGAAGGTGAATTTCAGAGAGTAAAGAAGAAGAGTAAGTTTTCACAGATACATCTGGTAAAAGACCTTCACACTCCTAAGGCAGAGGGCCATGGACAGAGGAGCAAGTTGCTACATTCCCTTTTTAGCACTGAAAATTATGAAAAGTCTTTGGGACTGCATTTCCCACAGAACTAGAAACCATTTGAACACTGATATTGTCAAGTGCTAGGACAATGGGGAAACTTTATTAAATTAGTGCCCAGTTTTAAAGTGTTGAGCAGGGCAGAAACAGATCGGAATTTTGGAAGCCCTGTTTTGTCCCAATAAGTTAAAACTGGGCACTTAACAATATTGTATAGAATTCTGTACTCTTAAACAGAGACACGAACAAGCATAAAATTGCACATCTGTTTAAGGAAATATAATCCCAGTGTTTGTAATCTAGCAAGGCAGAGATGTAGGATTTAACCACTACATATCCACACAAGACCAGGATGTTGCATATGGCTGATGCAAATTCTGTCATTGCTTCTGTGACTATATTACGACACAAACATAATCAAAACAGCTTTAAATTAATGACTTTGGGAAATGCTAGCAATATTGCTAATCATCGAAGTACTCGGATTTCATGGGTGGGTTTTAAATCTTTGTTGAGTTGTCTGCTATAAGAACCTGAATTACCTGCTATAAAACTGATTTAGATATAACTAGCAATGTGGTGGTTAGTATAGAGTTGTTCAAAATAGTGCTGCTTAGAGAAATTTTTTAAGCAGATGCACCTGAGAAATTGTTCCTCCTCTCAGGCTATGTTTGTATAGTGAGGAGGCATTGATGCGCTTATCTGCTCTAAGAGCCACACTTCATCTGTCTTGAGTTGACGTGTAGTTCATATCTCTCTGCTATGCCAGTTTATGGTTAATTTGACATTTGTCTAGCTCTGCCCTTGTTTGAAAGAACTGTTCAGCAGTCTGACCACATATCCCAGCACACAGCCATCAGGAGCCAGCAGGACAGGGTGTGTTTGCGGTAGTGATAACCGGCAATGGAAGCTCAGCTGTGGGAAGACAGAGGCAATTCTTCCAAAAATCTTCACGAAGCCACAGCAATGGCCACTGATATGAGAGCTTTCCTTCATTAGCTGCAGCTGCTCCGGGAGAACATGTAGTGCCCTGGAGCAGTCAGGTGTTCCTCAATAGTTTTTGGCTGAGAGATCAGCTACATGGGTTATTCTGCTGTTAAAAGTGTGTTGCTCCTCCACATGTTCCCTTCTCACCGTTCAACTATGCTATTCTCTGTTCCTTTTCAAACTTACTCCTCCCCTCCTCAGCACAGGTGTCCTCTAGCAAAGTCTGTATTTTGAAATTGCATTTTCTTTTCAGTGGCGGGTGGTGGGTGATTTTGGAAGAGTCTAATATGCTTGTATTTTACACAACCATTTCATACAACTCAGTGATGAGATCCAGCCTGGACTAGGGTTAGGTATAGCAACAGCTGTCAAGGCAACAGAATTAATATTATGAAACACTAAAGATATATGTGAGTTTGATCAGAGTCTGCTTTAAAAGTCAGGATATTAAAAAATGCCATTATAAAATGAATTTCAGGACAGAGCAGCATGCTCTAGTGAGTGACGTTCCTGACTATGGTGGGGACCTTGAAACTAGATGATCTTTAATGCTCCTTCCAAGCCAAGCCATTCCATGATTTTATGAAGAATCTGGAGCAACAGTGAGTGGAGAAATTAACAGCACAGAACAGCTTATAGTTGCTTTGGGCTACTTCAGGTACCCAACAACATGCACAAGTGCTAGTCAGGTTCATTAGTCAACCCTTGGCTCTACCCAGCTTGATCAGATGAGGAAACACTGTTCCCACAGGCTGGATGGCTGAAGGAGTCCCTGCTGACACGGCTGCCCATGCTGGGAGGCCAGCAGAGAGCAGAGGATGTGAGGGTAGTGCCTGCACACCTGGACAGGTTGTAAATGGCCACTCAGCTGCAAAAGTGACTTGTTCAAAAAGTCAGGGTGCGAACCAGGGAAATAGACAGCACTGCTATTCAAGGTCTTCCCAAGAGGCATAGGAAGTGAAGAAAATAGCAGGCAGTCCTGAGTACATTGTTTTGCTCTATAAGTGGAGGCTAGAATTAAAAGCCTTTTTTACTCCAATTTCTTTCATATAATGCTTCTAAATCAGTATAAAGATAGCTGCAAAATTAGTCACAATCTGTAGCAATTGTTACAGAGGTGAGTATGCAATCATGCCTTAAAAGAGCTATGATCTCCTGACATATCTCCATAGCCTGATTTGAGTAATTTATTTCTTGAAATCTCAGCTTGAGGGAAGGTTGAGTGCACTTTCAAAGCTGTAGGTTAGGATATCTTTTCTATTAGTCCTTTTTGTTAATCTTTCTGTACCTGGAGACAAAATGCACAGTATGTGTCTCTGTGCAGAGTTATAAAAATCTGATGACATTTTATTTTTTAACCCATCTGGTGCCACCATTTTGTAGTTGACTGGAGCCTGCTGAAGTGAGAAAGGACAGGAAGGAGGTGGTTGACAAGTACAGGCAACAGGCAATGTCAATGAGATTTTACATTTACAGTACACAGAAATACAGTGAAGAAATTCCTATACCAGCTGTGTTGTATGAAGGGAGGTCAGTGACACAGAGGTGGAGATAAATTCTTAGGTCTGCCATACTTAGATTAGTCCAATCCAGCCTATGCCCTTCCTTCCTTCCTTGTTTTATAATGGAATGCGTGACACTGTCCTCCACAGCAGAGCTGGTGTGGACATTTGCATAGGGTTTTAGACCAGGATCCAAATTCTGCAGTGTATATTTGCTGGTTCTTCCAGTAACTCCCCTCCTGGTAAAATCCCATGAAACATTTGAACTGGAAAATTTGGTTTGTGGGGAAAAAGGGTTGAGTGGGATTTATTTTCCCATGAGTATGAAGAACAAAATAAAGGCCTGGTCCTCAGTCAGGGAATATGGGGAGCCAAAAGAGTAATTACTGAAAAGGGCCCCATGATTAGATGCATGACATCCAGTCAGGAGAACTCCGAAACCTAGTGTCAATCCAATTAAAATAACACAAATGTTGTCAAAGGTCACTTTTCAAGTAAATTAACAACTATTGTAGCCTGGCACCATCCCATGCAGACTGAATTTGGTGATCCCACTGGCCCTTAAACAGAAGTAGAATTGCTTTCCAGTGTATTAAAGTGTCTTCCTAAAATTGTTGGTCCTAAGTGTTCTGTTGCAAGACTCTGTTATTTTTTCTGAACAGTGATTCTCCAGTCCCGCATCCAGCGGGAGGTTATTTTGGATATTTATTTCTAAGTCTGGAAGCCGTCAAACAAGCTTTCCAAGACGTTTCATCAGCTGCCCTCCACATATCTCTCATGTTAGGATGCCAGCATAATTTTATCCTAGGGCCAGGTAATCCAGTTCCATTTAATAGGACTGCTTTTATTCCAGCAGCCCCTGCACTAAAAGGAAGCTTGTCTCCATGTCTGACATGAGACATAATTATTTTCATCTGGGTGAAAATGTACCTGCAAAATGCTAGGTAGAGCGAGGCTCTAGCTCATGCAGGTTTAAATGAAAAAATACCCTGTAGGGTGCTGTGCTGCCACTTTCCTTCAGTTCATGGGGTCTCTGCTCTCACAATTTCAGAAAAAGCAAGGAAACTTACACTGTGTAGGAACATTGATTGGTCTTACGATTTTTTTTATATTATGCATAAGAGCTACTGACGTGGGCAAAAACATTCTACTAGGTGTGATCAGGAAGTAAATTGTGCCTGCCTGCCAGCATGGTCCAGCAATTACTTCCAATGGCAAAACCAGTAAGTTAATCACAGTATTTGCTAACTCAATTTCATTGTTCATATGCTGAATCTTTTCCAGTAGAGTGTTGCCCATTGAAATTGAGAGTTTACATGTTGTTCATTTGAGGCAGGCATTTCTTACTGTCAAGAATACTCTAATTATTATTTTCTAATTAAATTAGGCTTTTTAAAAAGGTTAACCAAGACATTTTAATAGCTTCAGCTCACATTGATATTCTGAGGACACACTTCAGCTCAGCCACTTGTGACTGAAAAGGATGTTTTTCCAATTAAGAAATCTCTTTTTAAGGGCTTCTCCTAAATGACATCTATTTTACAGGAGGATGTGGACTAGAATATAATTTGTTTTCCTGACTGCACAATCTCATAGTTCAGCAGGTAGCCCTTTCAAACTGTTTTGTTACAAAATTTTAACCTTCACGACACAAATTGTTTACAGTGTCCAACAGACAAAAATAAAGAATAAAAAAAATTATTATGAACAGCTAGTTGTAATCAATCCATGCACAGTTCTTTCTAATTCATCAGTGAAAATCCTGAAGAAATTCTGAGAAAATTTATAGACGTACCAGATTCATTAAGCAGTGTATCTGAGACTTCAAAATACTCCATGCAGTACATGTACAGGCTGCCAGAATACAGTTACAGTTCCTTTCATTTTACCTTTACAAATTGTACATGGGGTCCCCTAGAGGGATTTGCACTTTATTCTCTTCTGTATTGCCCAAGCAAAGAAAAAAAGACAGGAACTATCCCAGGTGGCCTACAGCTAAACACGTGTCAAAACTGTATGGATACTGCCAGGTGAGGGTGTTAAAGTTGGGAGAAGGAATCGGAACGGCAGTGACTTGGTATTTCTGTAGCCTATTTAGTGAATTCCTATCAAGTACAAGGAAATAAAAAGAGAAGGAATAAAATATTTAAAGACTGAGAAAACAATATGGCCATTTGGTGTCAGAAGTCAGTTCTAAACCCAGAATGGAAACAGGATTGTGATTGTCCATGAGGGTCCTTGAAGATGAGGACAAGTAATTTATCCTTGTTGAAACAGAGAGGAAATATTGGAGAAATGCAGGGCGGGGAGTGATGTCCACAAGTATCAGACCAAAGACAAAAAGATCTTGTGGCTTTATTTCGTTCTTCACTAGATAATTGGTAGTAATTGTCAGGCCAAAACTATACTACTGATTTCATACACATTTTGAATGGTCAAAATCAGAAAAAAACCATTTTGTTTGCACTTAATGTTTGAAACTATGTTTTGCTAGTTTACTTTTGAACTACTCCTTGAAGATGGTTACTCTTACTGAAAGGTGGTGGGATGAATCCCATGACTGGAGCGTGGCTACCAATGGCTACAGGCTGGTCAGAAGGGACAGGCAAGGCAGGAGGGGCAGAGCAGTTGCCCTCTACATCAAGAAATGGTGATCACCTGTCACTTGGGAAATTTTCATGAACACTGTCTTTGGCAGAAAAAAATGAATTGCTCAAATCACATTAAGTACCCTAATTTAATTGCAAATGACAATATAACTTTTAAGAACCATTTGCATGTTTAACTAAGCTTAAGGAGAATGGATATTGTATTTACTTGAGTTTGGCTTACATTTCAAAAGGTTTTAAATAACAAATTTTCCATATTGAAACATTCTGTGACGCTGCTGTACTAAGGAAGGTAATATTTTGAGAGACATTAATAACAAACCAAAATTTTATTTTGTTATGTCTCTGTGCAATTTGGTTTTGTAACACAATTCAAACTGTGGTTCAGTAGAAAGGAAAGAGAATGGAGGAACTCCTTGACAGGACAAAGGAGAAAGAAATGCTGTCCAAAAGTCTCCATTAACCTAAAAAGCATAAAATGATCAGAATCATGAGGTAGTTGTTAGCTGACTTTGGAATCAGCAGTGCCTGGAACTGATTATTTCTGGCTCTGTCAGAAGGTCTAGCTGCAGTGAACTGAATTACTATAGATGGTTTCAGGGGATAAGGAAAGATAAATGAGCCAAATGAAAAAGCCTGCAGGAAATTCAATGAAAATACAGACTATGTGCTCTAACACAAGATCGCTGCTAAAACTGAGTGCAAGGGAAATAATGAATTCATTAGAACAAACACATGGCAATAAATGCTATTGCATCCAAATAATTTTTGACATAATTTTCCTCTATAGAATAAGAAGAGGTGGTGACACCCTACATACAAACTTCCATCCTGTTTCAACTTCAAAGCATATTTAATCTTTTGTTTGCTAATCAGAGAAGATTCAAGCAATTGCACATCAGAATGCAAAAACAGTCAGGCAATGATCTCTGAATTATGTTGTTCTTTATTACTTTTTGAAATAAAGTATATCTATTTGCTTTTCCTAGCTTGTGCTACGTAGCAGAAAATCTGAGTACATATTTCTGTGAAGGATGGAAACAATTTTGTTGAAAATACTGGTAATAAATGGCAGAAATTGTTAATCCAAGACAATAAATGCAGAAAAAGAATACTAGGGATAAAAGTACCACAAGCTCATAATAAGCTGCTAAAATGGAGACGAATACATGAGGCAGTGCATGTAAAGCATATTATCTAACCATCTGGTATAAAATCCTTATTAAAAGTGTTGGAGGGCAAAGTACCTGATGTAGCTAAACCTTCTGCAAACTAGCAATATGACATGCAGGATAAGAAGAGAGCTTGTTGACACCCTGGTCTCTTAATTCAAAAAATTTTACTCACTGATTTTCATAATAGACATATTTAGTACATTATAAACTCCTTTTAGAACTCACTCTTTAGTCTAGTAGGCAGTTAGGCACCCCAAACTTTATAATGTAATCATTAACCTGCTCATTAATGGAGAAGCTCTTATTGGTCATAAAACCATATATTAATCTATCTATGAACTTTGCACCCTTCTTACTCAGTTTATTGCATTCAGTGAGCCCCCATGACTGAAGGGATAAGAGAGGATTTCACAGGTAATAGGAATAATCTATGGAGCTGACCCCGTTTCTTTTGCCCAGCTGACTTGCACACAGCTGTCTGCACTGTACAGAGGATACCGAGTAAAGGAAGTTACATCAGATAGGACGGATGAATAAATGTATCTCCTCTTTCATAATTTTAAAAAATGTGTAACAAACAGACCTATCACCCCAATACGGCTTTTAAAATTTTTTTTTCTTTCTCTCTCCTGGTTTTGGATTAAAGCATCAAGAAGTATTGGGATCCAATCCAGGACTTTGGACAAGATGACCCAGAGGTCTCCTTCAACCCCAGATGTTCAGGGAGTCTGGCTTTCTTTAGCAGTGAGGAATGTCATCTTTATGTAATACTGCCAGACAGTGAGATAACAGAAAGAGAAAATGGCATTAATGGGTGTCATGTCTGGTGTGCCAAATCTGATTTACCTCAGGCGATGCTGGTACAGAAGTGTCCCAGGCCTGGGAGATGTGTAGCCCTCATCTGCACCTCTTCTGCAACACTTGCCAGCTGGATATAGCTAAACTAGATTGAGGAGAGAGCAGATAATCCCACATAATAAAAATATGATGAGAAATATACCCAGTGTCAGAAAAGATTTTGGAATATGGGAGATGTGGGTGAAGGGAAGGAAAATACAAATAAAGGGAATATATAAGCTATTTTCCCCCAGAGTTTCTGTGCCCTTAAGAGTAGCTCTTAAATTTCTTTCAAAAACTATGCCTTTATGCCGCTGTAATTGAAAAAGCAAAATGGGCACCATTTTTTTTCTTATTATAAATATAAAGAAAAGTAAAATAATTGTCCAAATATGCCACAGGCATTCTATATCTTCTACCAGGCATGAAGTGGTCTCCTGCATTCAACACTTCAACATACATCTGTTTTTCTGTGAGTAATTGAGGGAAGGAATGATTAGGATCTGTTGGTGAAATTGTGATGATGATAAATGATGATCACTAATTATGATGGGTCTTTCCATGAGAAGATCTATCAATGCTAATATGACTTCCTTCTATTTCCAGCAAAGGAAATCCAGCTCCTTCTATCAAAAAGTCATCTGCTAATTTCCTATATCAGGAGCCTCACAAGAGCTGCGTGTTCCTCCCATTAGTGTTTGTATGAGGGAATTTTTCTGACCCTTGGCATTGCTCAGTTGATTAACTGGAAAACAAAAGCAGGGGATGGACAACTAAATGTCTAATTATCCTCAGCAATTTAGAGCAAGTCTATTTGCAGCACATTTAGCTTATAGCAGATGTTGTTCAAGGATGTTTATTTGAATGTGATGAGCAACTTACTACACCATTCACTTGTCCTGTGAAGTGGTTTTCCTCGTGTTACCAGCATATTTCAGCATTTGTATGGTTCTCATTGTGGTGTTGAGGGTTATAGAAATCTCACAAAATAAAGACTTCTTTAGTTTTTTGTGGACTGATTCTCCTCTGTTATTTTCATTTTTCTCAGACCTTTTGTTAAACTGAAGTAAATGAAGCAACTGGAGGTGTTCAGAACAGCTTTAAGTTTGCTATTTGTAAATAAACTTGTGTGTCTCTTTGCTTCAAATAAACAGCAACTAAAGACACAGAAGCCTAAACACAATAGACATCTTCCAATGAATTAAATTCCATCTGAGATGACATTTATCTAAATCTAGAAATTATATCAGTTGAAAAAAAATTACTGGGGCTTAGATTTTTGGAAAAGTGTAGCATTTTCATGTCCAGAAGTAAAGGAAACAGTATTTAGCAAAACCTAGACTGCCTGTAGCACTGAGCAGTTATATTAAGAAGCCTTTAACTACTTAAAAAGCTGACATTTCTGTGTAGCAAAGCTATCTTAAGACATTACTTTGTTGAAACTCCCTGATTCTCCATTGCTCTTCTGAGGACTGGAGAAGGTGCCAGTGGCAGGGCTTGTTCCAGTCATTATTTTCTGTCAGAGCTGGTGGCAGACCATACACAGCTTTCTGCTGGAATCAGGTTTGGATTAAATCCAATCCTACCAATAGTAGAATCATAGAGTCATTTAGGCTGGAAAAAACCTTTAAGATAATCAAGTCCAACCACTAACCCAGCACTGCCAAGCCCATCACTAGACCATGACCCCAGGTGCCAAATCTGCACATCTTTCAAAAACCTCCAGGGATGGTGACTCAACAACTTCCCTGGGCAGCCTGTTCCAATGCTTGACAGCCTTTTCTGAGGAGGAATTTTTCCTAACATATAATCTAACCCTCCCCCAGCACAACTTGACCCATTTCCTCTCATCTTGTTGCTTGTTATTTGGGAAAAAAGGACTGATCCCCATCTGGCTACAACTTCCTTTCAGGCAGTTGCAAAGAGCAGTAAGGTCCACCCCCAATATGCCTCCTTTTCTCCAGGCTAAAGAGCCCCACCTCCCTCAGCTTCTCCCCATATGAGTCACTCTCTAGACCTTTCACCAGCNACCTTTCACCAGCCCCGTTGCTCTTCTCTGGACATACTACGGCACTTCGATGTCTTTCTTGTAGTGAGGAGTCCAAAACCTAACACAGGATTTGAGGTGCAACCTCAGCAGTGCTGGAGTCAGTGCAGAAGTGCTTCCCTTCAGGCTCTGTGTTCTCCTGGCAGGTAGACAAATTCTTTCCCAGCACTAGTGCAAATGGGGACTCAGGAGTGGGTCACATCTGGCATCTTTGGTCACTTCTACAGCCAGTACACAATTGCAACCCTTTCTGTAGTGTGGGGCAAATTCCTTTACTCTGTTAGAGACTTAGCTCCCTGACATGTCCCAATTGTTGCACTTTCCCCACTGTTGAGAAGCCTATGCAAAGGGCTTCAAAGGCAGCTGATGTGTATTATGAAGTGAAGCAGTGGATGAGCCCTGGACATGCCTTCCTGATGGGACTTCACTGGTATGAGAATAGAGTACCGGTGCCTGGGCATGTTTGGGGCTGTGAAGGAGGCTCAATAATGGAGCTGAACAAAACGCTTTGACATTGGCCTTGGGATTTCCTTCAAAGGCAGTGTAGACTTACCCAGTCTTCGTGGAGACCTGTACAGAATGCTTGAGAACAAATATCCTCAAAGTCTACTTGATTGATGGTTGCTGTTTTAAAGTGTTGCAGAAAAGTATGTATCTTATCCCTACAATTTAGCAAGGTCTTAACAGTGCTGTAATCTCAGGGGATTGCCAAAAATGAAAGGAATGAGAGTCTGCTTATTAGATTTGCTAATGACACTAATCTGCAAGGAACTGTGAGTATGTTGGAAGACAGGATTGGAATTTAAAGTGATCTTGACAAATTGAAGGTATGGTCTGAAATAAATAGGATGCTATTCACTGGGGATAGATATAAGGAACTGCATTTAGGCAGGAATAATCAGCTTCACAAATAAAAGAGGGGAACAACCATTTAAGTAGCAGATCTTTATTTGTAGGTTTTATGGATCACAAACTGAGTACAAGTCAACAACATCATGTCCTACCTTTCCCTGATTGCCAAAGAAACCCAAACCCAGATATCCTGCAGTGAATAATGCAAACTCCAGACTGTGGAGATGTGTGAAGTTACACTCCTTCTTTCCTTGGGACCAGCTCTGCCTCCGCTGGACTGCTCCATCCCGCTGGAGTATTGCCTCAGTCCAGTAAAATGTTTGAAGTGAGAGTACAGAGGATTCAAAAGTATTCAAATGCTGGATGGTCTAGAAAATATTACCTAAGAATAAATTGGTTAAATTAGTTGGATTTAGTCTTCATATATGTCAAAAATTGCTGTGTGGATGTCTCAAAATAATTTGCGATGAGTAATTAAGAAAAGCAATGTGTGGTGTGTCGTTTCATTTGACTAGAACCTGCAGCTGCAACCTATAGCTGCAAGGTATTTTTGCAGTAAAAAGGTTTTCAACAACTGAGTTAGAGACTGGAAATGGTTTGTTAACTTTTAAGGCAGGACACTGATGTGCAGTCTCTATTTGGGGACACCATTAAGGACAGGTTAGACAAATATCTGTCAGGAATGACAATGACACAGAAGTAGCTGATCTTTGTTCAGGTAGAGAGGTGATTTGGATGGTTTTGTGAGGCCTCTTCAAGCCACATCATGAGCTGTGTCTTTTGGAGATGAAGGCAGGAGAAGTGCTCTGAGAGAAGGGCAACAGAGCTGCTTGTACTTGACATTGCTGAAGAATATATTGCTTTTGGAGGGATTTCTTTCCCGCTTTACTTACAGCAGCAATTTCTTCTGCATCTTCCCTCTTTCTGTAAGTCTATTTTCCTTGACATTTTCATCATTTCCACCTATTCCTTCTTTCTTCCCTTTTTCTCTCCACCCTCAATATACAACAGCAAATGAGGTTGTCCCTCAGATGAGAATAAATTCAAACTGATGACTTCTCTGCTGCTGTAGTGGGTATTGTATTGACCCTCACCTTGACCCCTCTCTAACTACTGACTCTTGAGGCATGCTTCACCATGCTGCTCAGTGTGTTCTCAGCTCAGTGTTTGAGGAGATATGCAAATACTTTGGCTGTACAGGCAAATCAATTGGAGATTGATCGTAGATAAACCATTTTGACCTCATGCAGAATTTATCTGAATATTCAATTACAAAATACTGTCACTGTTAATAAAGCACTACATACACTTCAGGAAGACACTGGCTAAAGAACAACAGTGTGCAGCTGCACACATGCAGCCTATTTTGCCCAAGATTGAATTTTGCACAGAAAAAAATCAGAGCTGAGTTGCACACACAACTGAGACCAAACCCCTATTAGACAAATTCAGAGGTTACCACATGGTACAGAATCATGGCATTTCTTCACCTTCCCCCACACTGTCATACATGCAGGCAGCATATCACTTAGCTAGCCCAGGCATCCTGAGTCAATTTGGAGCTTTAATGCTTAATTATGTGTGGCCCTGGGCAAATTCCTTCTTCACTTTGACCTTTCCAAACTTCTGTTTCTCTTATTTGTGCTGCAAACCCTTTGATTTCAACAAAGCCCTGTTTATATGCTTACACTGCATCCATTTTAATGGAATCTCAGCAATGTCAGCCCTTCTATGCGTAACTCTGATTGTAATGATGGAAGAGAATTCAAAGCCTGATATCTTCTGCCAGCTTATTAATTATGGGAAAATATTGTATTTTTCAAAGGCAATAAGTGTTTGCACAGAACATTTTTCATAGAACATTTCTCTACATTTGCTGCTTTGGTCTGATATTTAGGATGCAGGAATTTCAGTGAACTCACTGAACAGCCATTCATTTAGGGATGTAACTAATATATAGATTAAGTATATACTAGCGGCGTATGAATTTAGTATTATTTATGTATGTATTCTTTTGCAAAGAAAAATCCCATTTGACACAGCCTTAATTATGATGATTCAAATCTCTGGTTTTGCTAGCAATTCTACTTCAAGCTGTATTAGCAGAAAATGCCACCTACAGCACTGGGGATTGTAGCCAGAAACAATATACTCCATCTTCATTTTATCTTTCAGCACTGAGTCCTTTTTAAATTATTCAGCTGTGCAAACTGTAGGCAAGGAAAGCAAAACCAACACCTGCCCTCTTGAGAAATAAACGCCAAACCCTCTAGGTAGGGATATAGCTGACATTTATCCAGATGGTGCATGGTAGCTCAAGATATTTCTTTTATTTATCTGCTTATGAAAAAAATGGAGCAACGGGATTCCAGTGGGGAAGATTCAATTAATATGCAAAAATACTTTCATAGACATTAATTTATATTAAAGTGTGTAATTTCAGTACATATAAACATGTGGGTGCCCTGAATGAATCCTCCCTTGAATAAGAATAATAGATAGGAAAAATACCAAGGCAGCAGCCATGGCAGACAAACAGAAGTGGGATGCATTATTTAAACACACTAGTTGTGAGTATGTGCTGCACAGTGAGCTAATTAGATTTTAGTGTTAAGCAATACTTCTCTTTTTCATAAACTTCCAACTCCACTGACTACAGTGAAGGAAAAAAATACCAAATAATTGCAGGTAAGCTTTAAAATTAGTCTATTTTTTTTTTTAATCTAAATATTGTAGATCAATTTATTACTGTGCAAACAATGAGGTAAACATCTACTTGAAGGGCTGGTGAACCTAGCTGGTCACTCAGAGGACTCTTCCCTCCACCTCTATGTGCAGGACAGATGTTAACTGAGAATTAATAGAAGAGTTTTTCTCTCTGCTAATATGCAGTAATTTCTTTTTAGTATCGCTACATTTGGATTTCAGCTCCAGGTCCTTTTATGCAGTATCCTTTGTTGCTGGCATAGATATCACATGTTTATACTGCTTTAATAGGTAGAGTGATAATGCGGCTTAGAAACCATCTGAAAAAATCAGTGCAAAAGTAATCCAAAATTGTGGGAGGAGAGGGATTATACAGATTTTCAAAAAGCTATCAAGAGCTTCTTGTGTGCATGGGTAGGGCATGAGGCTATAAATACATCCATGTATCTTCTCTGCACTTTGCTTTTGTTTTTGCCAATGTGAATTTTTTTTCTGGCAAAGTGCAATTTGCAGGTGTTTGCTGAAATGAACTCTGGTAGTGACCTACATATTACAGAGCCCTTTTCCCTGAGAGCTGACTCAGGTTATCATCAGCACTGTGTCTCAACTGATGCCTAGCCTTTGATGAAGACAGAGCAGTCTAGTCTGCAGTGTTATTAGTGTTACTGGTAGCATAGATGATAACGCTACACCGCTTGACATTTACAAGTGAAACAAAGTATTATGCCCTTCATCTATGACTATGAGGACAGTGAGACTTAAAAGAGAATATGGAATGGAGCCAAAAATAGTTTAGATGCCAGTGTAGAGAAATTAGATTTCATCTTGTGCAGAAACTTGCAAAATGCATAAATGTTGATCAACTTTGACTTGAAACTGCAACCTTTGCAATTAATAGACTTACTTATCCAGGTGTCTAGAGATTCTTGTTGTGGTTAATAAACAAGTGCTTAAAGCTTTGGGATTTGGGGAAGGTATATGGATACTAGTACACTGACCCAAACTTCTGACCTTTAAAATAATTGACTGTGAGGAAAGTTCTGGCAAACAGATCTAGAAAACTAATGCATTGCTCATATATGTTAAGATTGTTAGAGATGGGGAAATGGTGATGCAACGAAACCATCTAGTCTATTTCTACTTTGTGAAAGCACAGGTTTTAGAATTTTCTCTCCTCCCTTTGGATATCGAAAATGAAGACACTGATATCTGGTGGGCCACCCATTTCTTTATGGAAAAGGGAAAGAAATAGGGGGTTTAAGACTTGATGCATCAGACCTAGTTTAGATGCTTACTTTGGGACTAGATGAATCATGCTGTAGAAATGCCTCTGAGGTGAGATGAACTGAAGTCTCAGTATTCTTGCCCAGTCCTCCAAGGATGTATTGTTGTCAAGATGTAGAAAGCTAGATGCTTGTGACATAGGCTTTGAGGGATGAAATAGCTAGTTACAAGAGACATAATGTATGGATTAAAAAAAAATTAAAAATTGATGGCAAGTAAAGATATCTACCACACACTAAACGCACAAAATCTCTCATCTAAGACCTTTGAGCTAAATGCTCAGTAGTTGGATTTGAGTTTCTGAGTTGTTTGCGTTTGGTTTTGAAAGAAATTTGGGTTGGGCTTTGCTTTAACTTCTGGAGTCTAGTCCTTTCCTATTTCCAGCTGAGCTCAAAGGTTAGCAAGCTGAGTATCTTAGACTATCAAAGCTGATTACCAAAGTTTCAGGAATGGTCACTTTTGATGTCTCTAGTCTTGGTTTGAAGCATTTCAAGGGACTTCTTGAGAACAAGGGCCTTGTCCCTGGTCCATCAGCTTTTGTCATGCAAACCCTGATAGAATCAGGCTTTTCTGACAATAATAGAGAAATTTTAAATTTGCATATCTCTGTATAGGTAGGAGCACAAAACCTGATGATAATACGAAATGATTGCTTATGTGGAGCACATTATCTTGAAGGCAGCTGATGAATAATAATGCTCACAAAAGCATAAACATGAGAATGCAATACATAACCAAATATAGATCAGCAGGAGGATATGGATTTTCTCTAATTTCCTAAAGTATTGTAACTGCTGCCAATTACATACTGACTAATCCTGGTCTACACCTCATACAACTGATGGAGCTGTGACAAATTTCTTGGTATGAATAATTGTTTACAAGAGAGTATGTCAGACAGCTCAATTACTTTTTTGTTTTAACTCATTTTGAGTTTCCTTCAAAACTTGAAGCTGGAGTCTGGAAACACTGCAGTGCCTGCCATCTGTTTTAACTGGGCAAAAATTCAGATTTCTCTATATTTTTAAAGTAATTTTGATAAATCTGTTGGAATTATGTTACACTGAAAAACTTTATCTATTAAAACCGTATGTTGCTTCTTCAGTAGATCTTCCTCTCCTACATTTGTCCTGCCCTCTTGGACTTGGCATGACATTATCATTTTTTCAGTCTTCTGGAATTTCATAGAATTTAGTAAGTGTTAAGATAAGTCAGGCAGAGAGTTCCTCAAATGGTGCTTTTAGGAATTAGATGCAAGTTTTCCCAGCCTGATATTTTAAAAATTATTAAATGCAGTAGCTGTTTAATGTCCTTTGTCACAAATGGGCTACAAAGTACTTCATCATACAAGAATCATCCTTTTGTGATCTCCCTTCGTTTTAAATACAGCAAGGAGATATTTCATAGACACTTCTGCTCCTGCACTATTGTGAATAAATCTACCATCTCTGTTGAGCCATAACCATTGTTAGAATTTTAATTTCTTTCATTTCTTTCAAAATAGACTTCAGACACAATTTTTTATTGGTCTCAGCACTGCCATCCACAAAGCATTCTATCACCTTTAGCTTCCCTTATCAGTTTTTTACATTTTAAACTATCTGCTATGCATTGTTTGCTATCTATTTTCTTTCCCAATTAGTGATATTTTTGTTTTTATTTTAGAGAAGTTAAAACCTTTGCAGCACAAACATCTCTACTATTCATCAAGTCATGCAAAGTGCTTCAGATTCCCAAGATGCTTTGCAATCTACAGAAAATAAAAACAAATTTTGGGGGTAGGCAACTCCTCGGTGGGAAGAAAAACACAGTATGGGATCACAATCCATTGCAAGGATTTCACTCAGTCAGGCTTGCATTCTGTTTTGCACCGATTATATGTGATATTTTCGATAAGCTATTAGCTAAATTTCCTTCAGTGGCAGGAAAAGAGTATGTGGACCAAGGGCAAACACTGTACTTTGATTTTGGAAAGACTTTTGATATTCTCTATGTCAACATGTTGTATGCTAGCTAAAGAAACGTGGTGACTTCTGGGAATCTAGATCTAGAACTAGAGACAGACATTGAAAAGAATACTGAAAGAGTATTTATCAATCAGTCATTGTCAAAATAGAAGGATTCATAGAGTAGTACTTATTTCTAACCCACATGCTGTTCAATGGTTTTGTTAATAAATGGGATGATGGAGTGCAGAGTATGATTATTTAATTTGCAGATGGAGCCAAGCTAGGGATGAATATATGAGGATGGTATAACAATTTAAATGGATCTTGACAAATTGGAGACATAGTCTGAAAATAATCAGATGCTATTCAATGGGTACACATACACTAGGCAGTCATTGTCTATTTTGTAGACAAGATGGATAAAAGTAATTTGAAGAGCAGTTCTACAGGAAAGGACATAGGGATTAAAACTGGCTGTAACTGTAGATATGCTTAACATGATTCAACAATGTCATATCGACAAAAGAAGTCCAGAGCTCTTTGGGATCAAATGGAATTTATTACCTCAAGTGTAGCCTGCAAGACATGAAGAAATTCTTCCTATTGATTCAGCATTTAAAGGCTTCACTCAGAGCAATTTTCCAATTATATGTGGACCAGTTGGAGAGAACTCAGTAGAGAAAAATGAGAATTTTCGGTAGTCTAAAAATGTGACCTATGAAAAATGGTTGTACAAATTGGGTTATTTAACCTGGAAAGGAAAGGACTGCTGGAACCAAACAATCTTCAAATACATAAAAGGTGTTGGCAAAGAGAGGGAAAAATCCATTCTTCCATGTTCTATGCCTAGAATAAGGGGTATAAACTACAGCTTAATTGGTAGGAAAGTGAAGCACTGCGATAAATTGCCTAGAGAATTGGTGGAATCCCCATCTTTTAAAGTGCTTAAGAACCAACTAGTGGAACACCTGTCAGAAATGACACTGGTATAATTGTTCTTTCTGGAGCAAGGCAATAATAGACTTAATGACATCTCAAGGTTCCCTTCAGTCCTGTGTCTCCAGAGAGTTACCGGATGTAAAATCCATCACAGCAGGGGGATGTGAAAAATGCTACAGTTCTCATACAGTAATGGAAGTTAACAAAGACGCAAGAGCTAGAAAATCAAGTATACTAGCTTTAATTGTGAGAGATGAATTTACACTAAAATTCCTGGTCCTTGTTCTTAAATGTTGATTAATTCTTAGGGATCCTAGGTGATCCTCTCATAATAGGAAAAATAAAATGTGGAGGTAGCACTTAATACCATAAAAACCCCTCCAGTTAAAAAATTACTAGAAATCAAAGTCCTGTCATTTGTTGCAAAGTATTTAAATACACTATATAGCTGTAATATTTTAATAGATTTGCAAACAATCCACAACACATATTGTGAAGTTGATTAAATTAAGCAACAATGAGTAGTACACTTTATGTTATAGAGTCATTACCGAGTATTTTTCCACGATAATAACATACAATGAAAAAAACCAAAGTAGAGTCTATCTCTCAATATGTTTTATCAACTTAGCTCAAAGAGGATCCTGCTTTGCATAAGCAGTTGAGGCAGTAAAAAGAAAAAGAGAGGTCTTTACTTTGAGGGAATAACCATGGAATTCAGCAGAGTTTTCTTAAGTGAAATGATAAAGTAAAACAGTAAAGTTTGAAGACTTCAGTCTCTTGTGCTTTGGTGTTTACAAGAATAAATCGAAATAAAACAGAAAGCAATTTGTAAGTGGTATAGATGGCTGTGAAAGAAGCTTGTTCCGTACTTGGGCAGTCATGAGATAAAAAAGTCAATCAACCTGACTGGGTGAAGAATAGCTAATTCAAAGCAAGCAGAAGCACGAGGACAGGTTTCATTAAAACCAAGGTAGTGGAGCAGAGAAACAAAGCCTGATGGAATGGATACAGAGCAGGGTTGTCCACATGGACCTGTATTTTCTGATAAGAAGAAATGACAGTTTTCTTAGCGAAGCCTGGGCTGCTTTGCAGAAACAGAAACATTTTCATTCAGGAAAAGCAAACAAACAAATAAACAAACTCCCCTGTAAATTCAAAGCATTTGAGGATCATACTCTTCAACAACTATCAAGATTCAGCAGCAGAAATACAATCACTTTTTAGTGATTTGTTAAGGTAAGGTTTGGAATTTGTATTTCCCTCACAGAAAAAAAATACTCTTTTTCCTGTTTATTGAAACTAAAAAAAAAGTGAAGATATAAAAGACTAGTTATCAAGCTTAGAATGGAACAATCTGTGGGTATGTAGCTTGAGCTCTACAGCACAGGCTGTATTACTAAATAAACAAATTGTTGTTTAACTACAGTGCCTCTCCCAGAAAAACACCGAAGCTTTAATTAAAAGTTGTCAGTGATAGGTCATATCAAAACCCAATCCGTGCAATCATTCCTAAATTAATAATTCCTCATTTAAAACAATGATAACACTTTATTATCTAGTTGAACTGCCTCCCTTCAGCTTCCAGCTATTTTATCTTGTCATATATTTTTCTCATGGGCTGACAGGCTCCCTATGATCCTGTTGCTGTGGTGCACGTGAGTACTTACACAGTACAATCAAGTTGCCCGTGAGCCTTCTCTGTGTTTAGTTATAAAATGGGTTGACACATCACAGTCTATAAAAATAGGCCAAGTTTTTCAATATTTTATGCTTCTCTTTGTCTCTTGGAACTCTTGCTCAGTTATTGCTACCCAAACTGTATTTCTCTAGATATTGCACACCTATGTTCTTCGGGTTTAGGTGTACTACTACTAGTTTCCCAGAAGAATCAGGAACGTTTTCTACTACTACACTGCTAGTAAAGGCTCAATTAATTGGTAAATGTCACCAGAAGATTTTTATTCTCGTACAGATCCCTTCTAAAACATGAAAATGCACTTCCTTGCATTGCTAACTATTGCATAATCCCAGGTGGAAATGCAGAAGCCATGTTTTGTGGTGTTAGGTACTGCAAAGTATGTACCAGCACAGTCCACGAAACTGCATGTCTGGGTGTGCATTGGGTATTCAGCAGATGTCATGGAAATGTCTTTAACTTGACACATGCTAAGGTGATAGAAGATTCAAGCATTTATATGTGAAATCCCTGGTAGATGATTCAATTACAGGTATCAGAAATAGAACAGCCATACGTCCCTGCTTATTCTAAGGCCAAATTTTTTCTCTTCTACTTTGTTTCTGGCAAACAGTGTGACCTGGCCACATGATAAGGGTGTCTCATTTTGTACACTCCCAACAGTTTAAAGAAACCATTAGGGAGTAATTATACATAATAAACCTTGCTTTGAATAACTGATCATTTCACATCTTAATTGATCATCCAGGCACTGATGGCTCCAGCATGACCTTAATGTGACTTGCTAATGACTAGCCCCAAATAAATCTCTCCTTGAACTCTTTCTAGCTGAGTAGCCTTGTATTTCAGTTCTGCATAAAGCCTTTTCACTCGATGAATCTATAGGACTTAGAAAACCTATCTTCTGTCAGGCACACCTTCCATAACTGTATGAGTGCATATGGCTCAATACTGGCTGTTGTTTGCAACCCAAAAACGACAGGGAGTAATCACACTGGGGTGCTAATGGGCACAGAGGAGATCAGTCATCAATCATCACTTGGACACCGGGTGATTTTACATTTAGCTTTATTAAATGTGCTGTCTGTGCCTAGCTTCCGGGCATTAAAATTACATGGGGTTAAGGACCTGTTCTCTTATTTGGCCTTCCATCAGTCTTTGTGAATATTTGAAATGTTATCTGTAATGACTTTGGTTTTTTCCAAGTCATTGATTAAAAAATGTGACCTGTCCTAGGGCCATAGGCTCCTTGGGGAACTGCATTAGTAACTTGTCTATTTGGTGATGATTCCCCAGCTGCATGCTGAGAGACAGCCCATCAACGAATGTGGCCTGGACCTGGACATGGATATGGATAGCCCAGTCCAAATGTTAGACCCTTGCAGAAGTCAAACCATTGTTATAGTCTTCTGAGGCCAATGGGCTTTGAAAGATGTACCCTAATGGCTCCAAACTTCTGGGGAATTACTGCTCAGTCAATAATCCCCTCTGCTAATAATTTACCAGGCAACAACAATACTTCAGTTACAGCTATTGACACACTGCCATGTCGATCCTCCAGTGCCTCACCAGCCATCATGATTTATTTGTGATTGATGAAGCAGTGAAAGAAGATGCTAAAGCACTACTGTCAAAAGATTGCTGAATTTGATTAATTTCAGCATGGAACGTGTTTGTTTTCCCATGTGATGGCAATGAAAAAAAGGTGAAGATATCAAGCCTACAATGATATTTCTTCTGATTGAAACCCCTTGAGGTGTTTTTGAGCCCCAGGATATGGAGATGGGGTAAATACTTGTGAAAATGGTGGGAAAATGAAATATGACTCCATGGTTTACAATAGAGCTATAATAACAATAGAAGAAATGTAAAATATTGGGGCTGATCCCAAAAAGGGTGAAAATTAAGTCAGATGAATATTGTGATTCATCTGAGGAAGACACCTGATGATGTGAGGGGATGACTTCTGTTAATCAAATTAAATATTTTTGATTTGATTATGTCCTGATCAAGCATCTGACATATGCATAAGTGCGAAAGATATTAATATGTTCGGTTTTGTCAGAATTTCTTATTAAATGATTTTGATATGAAAGCTTGCATTTTTAGATGGTAGATTTCAGCAGAAAATATCTAAATATTCCAGCTGTCCTTTGAAGCTAAAAACATGTTGACACTTTAGAGCTGTCAGACTGTTCTTCACGTATTTAGGTATCTTTTCTGGCAGCAAAGCCTACAAAAGGCTTAAAACCTCATTTTGGGTGACCAGATTAAACGATTAATTGCACCAAACAATTTTTTTAAATGGAAAGAAGGAAGGATGAAGAAAGACCTATTTTGTTTATATAGTCATTTACATACATGCAAGTTCACGTAACCTCAGCAATTCTGCAGCTGGAATTATTTGACTAAGGACGGTGCTGAAAAGGCATAAGCCAGCTCTATAAACTCTTTCAAGCTCCCCACCCACGGGACTTTAAACACAAACAGCCAATACCTGTGTTCTTTCATGTTGTGTAACCTATTTCTGTGTTTTGTGTATTTACATCACAAACTTATTAATAGGCTCTTCTCGCTGTTGACAACCCATACTCAGAAGATAAAATAGACAGAATTAAGATTGCTACTGGAAACATGGTGTGTGATTGGATAATTAAAGAGCAGATATGCCTCAGGACACAAAATAATTTTGAACAAACAGTTATAATGTTGGAATTTCCTTGGTTTTCTGCTAGATAACTTCTATGTTAAACCATATTTACTTGCTTTTTTGTGGTTTTGTCAGCAATTCCTGAAAATGTACCATTCTATCTTGAGGATGATTGACTGGGCCTAGAATACTTATTTTAGTGGTAAATGTGCTGTGCAGAACATGCAATTTAGTTCATATATATGACAGACACATCAAGTGCCTTTTGAAATTGTGATGAAAAGATCTAATAAAAAATATTTTTATCAGTCAGATTGCGCTTTTGAATACAATTTAACGTCAGATTTGACTGAAGGCGGTAGTAGAGAATTAAGAAAAGCACATCTTAATACCTGTTGCAGGGTTACTGTCCCCTTTAGTTCCCTCAAACTATGCCTTCTGCTTCTGTCTTTGAACGCAGTTGTTGTCGCCAGCCAGGGCTTCATTTCTTTTTTTCTGCAAGATGGGTGGAGTTTTCTCACTCAATACAAAGTGCTTACTCCTCAAAAGTCACACTTCAATCCACTAAAGGTACAATTCTGCTCTCTTCTCACCCTATTTTAAAAATTAGCTTTGCCTTCCATATCCAGTAACACTGAGGTAAAGTAAGTGCTCAGTTCTCATCAGCAGATACTAGTTATGTACTTTGAGTTTATGGTAATGCAAGGGGTTATTAGTTGCTGTGGTCAAAGTAGCTCAAATAAAACTGTATTGACTAAAAGGATTAAAACCCCCCCCTGCTCCACAGTAACCTTAATTTGGGTAGAGGAACAGAGAAAAATTTTTCAAAGAACAAAGTGTGAAGTCTTAAAAACATGTTTCCAAACAGCCTAAAATTTGATTTCTATACATATATCTCTTACAAAAATACTGGAAAGAGTACTACAGTCCTTTTATCTGTCATATTAGGCATGGCACTTTTGATTTATGGTACTTAGGGATTTATTTGATTTTTAATGTTGCATTTATTCAAACCAGTGAACAGTGTACTCCAGATGGGTTTTTGTACACTCGATTTACATCTGCATACTTTAAATCCCATCCTGGTAATTAGCCATGGATAGTCAGGTCTAAGGTACTTAAATTGTTCTGAGTGCTATTCTACTCTAAATGGCTTTCTGCATGTTTAAGTGTTTTACTAGTCAAGATCTGAGGAAGACAGCACCCAGTTTTGATCTTAGTGCCAGCAAAAAAACACTGTGGCATTTGTAGCAGCAAATCATAAAATGATGGTTCCTGTACAAATATAATCAGTGTCCCTCTGAGTTTGCAGACCGAAAGGAGAGAATAAGAAGAGCTATAAATATACAGAAGGGTAAGATGTATTACTGGGGTGTTTTTAAGTGGCAGAATTAGTTAAATTATCAGAGAAGAGCACAAAAAACAAGAGAAAGGCATGACTGTGGACAAAAAGGAATGAAGGGAATGACTTTTTCGGCAAACAGTAGGAGGGTGAGATGGAGAGGGTGTCCGGCACCACTATTTTATGCAGACAGCCAATGAGAAGAAAATCTGGTGAAATTTATCACCACTGAGAGTTTTAATCAGGTTTTTGCAAAAGTCTTGTTAGTGTGGATCAGAAATGTAAGTTTCCAGTTTCTGAGCTGCTGAGGAAAAAAAAAAAGAGGGTTAATCTGCAAACCAAGTAAACCAAATTTTTAGCCTATTTTTCATTTGAATGAGAATCTCTGAATACCCCAGAACCTGGTCTATAATGAGGTTATGTGAATTTATGTATTGGTGCACAAGTAGAGATACTTCAATACCTGAAGTTGTATGCATGCATCCATCACATCACTTTAAAAAAGCAGTTTGTATCAGTAGCTCCTGCAGACTAGAAAATTTTCTGCTTGTGTATTCACTCTCAGTTCAATTAAGTTAAAATTATGTTTGTGCAGATAGGTGACTTTTATCATAATTTTTTTGTAGTACAGCCTGTAGTCCCATCTTTTGCAAGAATCACAGCAAATGTACAGGCTCAGCGAGGTTGTTTTGCATTTTTGTTGCTTCCAAAATGCTATCACTGGAATTTGGATTACTTGTTCCAAATTTTTATCAGTTATGAACTTAACTCAGTTGAAAGAATAAGTTAAGCTTGTAAGCAGAGCTCTCCTATAGCTTCCTGAAAGTGAAAATAGAATCATAGAACAGATTGGGTTGGAAGGGACCTTAAAGATCATCTAGCTCCAACACCCCTGTGTGGCAGGGATGCCACACACTAGATCAGTTTTCTAAGAGCCCCAAAATTTTTATTTCTCTTTTAAAAAGAATGCTAAAATGGTCTTATAATAGATACTATGCAGAGGCAGAAACATTTGGCCTCTAATGAAATAACAAAAACTTATCAGCATACAGTGCTGATTCATGTTCATGCCTCTGTATTATCACCTGATTAGAATTACTGAGAATTGTATTAATCAACTTGTCCTTTCTGCAAGTAATTACACCTAGGCAAAGTGTATGTAAAATGTTATTATTCACATTTGATAATGTTTTATCCTCATATTTCTACTGTTTAGAAGATTACAGAAAGTATAGGACCATGTTTGGTCCCTGGATGTTTAGAAGAGGTCTCAGAGGATCATGCTAGGGTGACTAACAGTGCAAGGAAAAGAGAGATTTTGTGCTTTCTCTGGTCTCTTCAAGGAAGAATTCATGCCAATGTATTTTTGGAGAAGCAGCAGATGTGCACCCATTTTTTATTTCCATCCACTACAAAACAACAAACACACTTTACATTCAGAAGAAGCACGTACCTTCAGCATGGTTTTTCTTGAAAATTTAAAGATGGCACCGAAGGAGTTGCAGGGTGAAAGCACAGTGTGTATCTCCTATGCAAGCTGCGTTGATACTGCACCCAAATACTGCATACTCTGCTTTTCAGCCAGCTCTTTCTGGTTCTTAGGAAATGGAAGGCCTTACTGGAGAAGGCCATCCAGTTCCTGTGAAGCGAAGATGCTTGATTTAGATATATACTTAGCATAACCCCTCAAGTTGCTTGTCACGATTTGGTGGGTAGGGCAGCACTGGCAGAGTGCCACAGCCTGCTGGGCTATGCTGTGTTTGCCTAACGAGCCTCGCAAGCTTTCATTAATGTTACATGGAGCGGTGGATATGAAGTTGCTGCGGAGGGTCTGTCAGCAGCAGTACGTGCCTTGGGGCAAGTGATGTGCAAAACAAACTCTGTAAAGGAGCCAGTCTCATTTGGAGTACTGTTCCAAATTCTCCAAATGCACTATGAAAAGTATGTGTGATTATGGCATTAGCTACTTCAGTGCTAGAGCCTTCTGGTATCAGAGGGCAGGGACTGCAAGGAAGAGGTCATGGTTTGCTTGTATGGGTGATTTTTTATTTAAGCTCTTGTATCTGTACAGGATTTTTAATGTAGAGTACAGCAGGCAGGGCTTCATAAAAATGCTTGACTGGAGGGGAAATGAAAAATCTCCAAATTGCTTGTTCAACAGCAACAAAAATCTCTCTTTCCTAATAGTACAAATATTCTATTAGGATGTACAAATCTACAAATACTGAGCAAACATCATAAAATGGAGGAACTGTAGTGCACCAAATACATGGCTAGGAATGTATTTTGCCATTGGTCCAGCAGAAACAAGTACACAGATGCTGCTTGCATCAGTCTTGCTCTTGTGGCTACACAGAAATTTTTGGCTTTTGAATGGCACCAGCTCATTTTTGCACATGAAACATCAAAGGCCTCCACAACCCACTGGATCTGCTGCTGTGCAGGAAGGAACTATGGCTGGACATTCTTGCATTTGTCCTACAACTCTCAACACAGGAAGTCTCTCCAGACTCATTTGAGGCAGATGAGACCTCAGAGGAATGTGGTGGTGAGGAAAATGAGTCCAGGCTTAAGAGAATATCTGTTTACATAACAACATCTGTCTGTTTTCTCCATTTGCTAATCCTGAGCATTCCTGACCACAGCAAAGCTGAGCTCTACTATAGCCTTCTCTTTAGTCCTCTGACTTGAATTTCCATACTGTCCACTTTCAGTCTTGGGCCAGTCATGTTTATACTGTATTTTGGCAGGAGCACAGCAGTGCTGTAAGTTACCTCATCCACCTTTGTGTCTCTCAGTACCAAGCACTTCTTGCAGATATGTCTGCTCCAAGTCATTATGCATCACACACAACCTTTGACCTGAGTGAGCTACAAATAGAAAAGGCTTGCCTTTCTCAAGCAGCACAATTGGCTCAATTGGCATGCAGCACACTGAACTTGCTGGACAGATGTATTATTTCCTTCTTGCTGCTTGTGGGATGCACAGAGTGTGAGCACGACTAAGAAAACAGATTTAGATCTTTCTGTGCAACCCGTACCAGGTTGTGTTCTGTGGAGGATAGAGGGCCAAGTGGTTCTTCTGTCCCCCCATTCGATCCTTGAACCAGAGGCACTGCTGACAGAAGTGACTCCAAACATACATTGCTCTACATTATACCATAGCGGTCACATCCGATTGCGGCCATGGCTGTATTCCTTCTGTTTTCCGAGGACTTAAGCACTGCAGAACAGAGATCAGCACCTTGTCATGTTATTTCACCATCCTCAGCATGAGGGGCAACCAGCAGTGAGCTCCTCTGGGAAGCTGGGTTTTGCTATTTTGGAAGGTCAGGAGAAACCTCAGGTCCCAACATTTTCGGTCTCTGTGTCCCAGTTCCAGAGCAGGGACTGGGTATCTCAGAGAAATTAATGTGGGGAATCTTAGGTCAGGAACAAGACGTCATTACCGTAGGCATGAACACACTCATGGTCATGTGTAGCTACTATAAGGGACACTGACAATGTGACTTAACCAATACAGTCCGTCACAGTGCCAGAGAGCCCTTAATCTTCCTTGAGATTACAGTCTGATGCTCTGACACCTGTATTATATTGTCTCTTGTCTGGATTTGTGAACACAGGCGCAAAAGAAAAGCATTTAAAGACAGGTACAGATAACAAAATCTTTCCTAGCTGCACAAGTGACTTAGTTTAGGAAATTGTCAGCTTAGTCCCCAGCTTTTAGGGCTGACCTCTGCTAAATCAGCTTCAGAGTACGTCTCCTCTGTCCCTTTGGCCATGGCTCCCTTTAGGGCTGTTGAGGTTTGCCTGCTCGCTCTTATCTCTCCTCGTTAAATATTGCTTCCTCTTCTCACTTGGATTTATATCTCTCTGGCCTAAACCTCCTTTCCCTTTCCACTTTCTAGGGCTGGATTTAAAAAGTGCAAATGTCTGTAAGCAGTTCGAATTTCTATTCCCTTTCCCATTATCTTCTTTTGTGTCTCCTTACACTGCATTTTTCAGTTATTTCTTCTCTTCTACTTTTCATGTTTTATAACAGTGAAATATGAAACACTGAAGTACATGGAATTCGTTGGCCTGAGCTATCCTAAAATGTCATTTTTGTGTATAGACTAATGAATCTCTATTACCAATAACAATGTGAACTAGGGCTCTGATGTGGTTTTACCCCGGCCAGCAACTCAGTCCCACACAGCTGCTCACTCATTCCCCCTGGGCAGGATGAGGGAGAGAATCAGGAAGGTAAAAGGGAGAAGCCTCGTGGGTTGAGATAAAAGCTGTTTAATAAGTATAAAGCAAAAGCTGCGCACACAAGTGAAGCACCACAGGGAATATATTCACTGCTTCCCATGGGCAGGCAGATGTTTGACAATCCCCAGGAAAGCAGGGCTCCATCACATATAACGGTGACTTGTGAAGGCAAATGCCATCACTCTAAATGTCCTCCTTTTTCCTTCTTCTCACACAGCTTTATACGATAAGCACAATGCCATATAGTCTGGGATATCTTTGTGGTCAGTTCGGGTCCCAGTTGTGTCCTCATGCAACTTCTTGTGCACCCTCAACCTTTTTACTGGTGGGGTGCTGTGGGGTCAGGAGATGAAAAGGCCTTGAAGCTGCTCAGCAATAGCTAAAACATCCCTGTATTATCAGGACACCTTCCAGTAAAAATCCAAAACACAGCTCATGCTAGCTACTATGAAGAAAATTAACTCAATCTCAGCGAAAACCAGCACAGCCTCCAAAGTGATTTGTCCAGGTCAGTGGTCCCTCTATTGCATTCTTCCAGTGCTAGGGGGCAGGATGGCACAAGGGCTTCCCAGCTCTCTTTGAAGGACAGCAGCTTTCCTTCCTTGCCCTTGGTGATGGATCTTGCAGCAAGAGAGTGAGAAGCAGGGGGCATTGCACCGCGAATGTGTGAAATGTAGGGCTACCTGGGAGACAGAAGTGCTTCAAAATCCTGTTGTGCTTCTCCTTCTCAATTTGCAGGAATTTCACAAGTTTACTCTGTTGATGAGTAGAAAGAGCAGATTCCTATCAGAAGGTATAGGCCATGTATACCTGTGCTGAGAGTACCCTGTATGCTCAGTAAGGTACTTGGAGCTGAGAACTCCATATATTCCCATCTTGCTGTGCCCTAAGGGCATCCTCAGTGGTCTCCAGAACACAGAAGTTACAATGCTTGTCACAAGGGCTATTATTTAAAACCAGGTAGGCAATAGTGCTTAGAAAGATTGGTTCTGACTTTATCTAAAAAATCTCTTGCTATGAGAATTGATCAGCTATCTTGAGCAGCGATGAGTTTACAACTACCATCAAAGCTAGCAGGGTCCCCCAGGGCTGGTAAGGCTTTTTGAGTACTGGGTCTTTTTGCTTGGAATAGCTGGCCTCCTAGCATATACATTCAAACTTCCCTCTGGCTATTTAAGGAGAAGATCAATAGTTCTTACAAATGCTTCATCTTTTTTACTTCAAAATGTAGTTTAAAAAAAGTCACCTTTAGCTGGACTGTATCTCCTTGCATGTGGGTAATGGCATTTCAATATTTATATTATTCCTGCTTTGGAGTACTATTGATGCATTGTTAACCGAAAACCAGAATACAAAAACTCAAACAAAAGGCACCAAATTTATTTTGTTTCTAATTAAATTGATGGTCAAGCATCAGACCACTTAATATTATTGCCAAAACTGAAATGAATGCCTGTCATTTCAACACAGAGGTAATGTGTTCTCCGTAATAATATCTAGTTACTGGAACCTTGCAATATGGCCTATAAAAGCTTTCACAATGCAAAAAGCAAAGCAGAATATATTCTTAGTGATGACTTAGGTGAATTAAAATAAAATAAATTTCAGTGCATCAATGTATATAATCCATTTCCTTCTAAAGGCTTCTTGAAAGACTTTTATCCTGAATAAGCCTAGGAAAGGCAGGTGCTTGGCTGTGACATACTCTAGTAACTGAATAGCAGCAGGCGCTTGAGATCCTATTTTCAGGAGAAAAATGGCCTGGCTAAAAGGATAATTACTATGCTGAATATTACTGTTCTTACAGCTCTCTGCAAACAGAGCTTGGCTCAAAGTGATTGGGGTATAAAAGATGTCTGCATATGAGAAGACAGAGCTGAAAAATTGGTGATAGGTAGGTTTTATGTTCAGTATGTAGTGTGAAAAGACATTAAAATATTGCAAATTGAAATGCTTACCTAACACTCCTTCACACTACGAAGAGCCATAGTACATTAGTCAGCTTGGCATGGAATTACAAACTTGATTTAAAAGTTACACAATTCATCAGTACATAATAAGGTTTAAAAGTCAAAACATAAATTCTTTTTTTCTTCCCATTTTACTATGAACTCCCTACATGGACAGTTTTCCTTCCCAAAATTTCCAGTTGATTTTCTTTAAGGTTAAATATTCTTCCCACACTTATATGGGTGCTAGAAGGAACCTTCTCTGTGGAGTTTAAAGAATTTTTAGCCTTGCTACTGCTTTGTTATGGCTCAGCTGAGATGGATGAAAACTATGTCGGAACTACTTGTGAAGGTAGTTAAAGCTAGGCCTGAGGAGAAGTCAGTGATCACTGGTAAGTCAGGCATACACAGCTGTAGATAGTTAGTTCACTTGCCCAGGATCATTAATCTCACAATGTTTTTGGATAGTTAACAGGTTGTAGTGTGATGCTTGGAGCACCCGTCCTAGCACAGAAGAGTCTGTATCCAAATGGATACAGCTGGCTCTGGCATACAGCTAAGGGGAGCATCCCTGCAGGGGCAACAGGACCTCCATCCTTGGGAAAGAGAACAGGTCTGATCCTTTCAAATGCCTTTAAATTCAAGATTGTCTGGAGTCACACAGCCATTCAGTAATCAAGCCTCATATGACCCATATTTTATTTATTGTACCAATATGTTAACATTTCTATTATTTAGTGAACCTCATCTGTAACTAGGCATGTCTTCATAACAAAACCCTCCTGCAATATGTTGCAGGGTTAAATCATGCCAAAAATGACCCATGCATCCTGCAATTATTCATGAACCATTTATGATACTGGTGAGAAAATGGTCCCTGAATACTATAGGTCTAGTTTTCGGTAAGTTTGTTCTAGCAGAAGAAAGGGCTTTTATGGCTGCTCCGACTTTTCATGCTTTTCTCTCTGCTACATTGCCAGAGATATTACTGACCAGATTCCGGCTGCTTAGACTCCATAATGAGGCAAGAGTGTAAGGCAGAGTTGGATGTTTGTATTTTCCCAAAACACTTCCAAGAAAAAAACATTTGGTAAGAAGTAGAGGAACCACATTTTGGCCTTCTGATTCCAGGGTCAAAAGAGCCTTCTACTGGTCTTTGCTTTATTTTCTGTATTTTCTCCAAAGAGATACAGTAAAAGAGCTACCCCTTTCTGCAACTGACCAGTAATCTGATTTCCATAGTTCTGTTGGGGTTGATGACTACTGATCTGTGGATTTGGTAAAGAAAACAGTCAGGTTACATTTACTTTTAAAAAAGAAAAATCTACAAAACTTTCAACACAGTTGAATCTGATAAGCAGCAATAGCTCTGCCTTAAATTGCTGTGGGATGAGTCATTTTTCTTTGATAATTTAGAGTTTCTGCAGCACTTTCCTTCATTCCTTCTTTGCCTAATGTTTCATTTGGGCAACATGCTTAATCAATGTTTGCTGATGTTTATGGTCTAATGCATACTGACAGCAGGTGCAGAAAAAGTAAATCCCCCTCTGCATAAAAATCTTGCTGACATTCACAAGCATGCTGTTTCACTGTAATTTTCATAGACAGGTGATTTTTCATGGTACCTCCAGAAGGTTCCTCCCACCTCCCTGCTGTTACCTCTATTTTCCTACCTGCTGCTATCACAAGTTATGGCTTTGTTTGTAGCCCTACATGAGGTGCCATTTTTAAGTATATCTATTAGTTTTGTTTGATGGACTCTCCTTTGGATTCAGTTCAGGTATGCGTTTAGGTTTCACGGTTTGCATCATGACTTTGAATGTTCTGGCAGACAAGGGGCTTCCTTTGAAATGCTATTGTTGTTCACCGGGACAAGGCGATGTCACAATGAAGGCTTTAAAACAGGAGTGGAGATCTGGCATCCTGGGGATGAGACACTGTGACTATTTCATCTGGTTTCTGGCATGATACGGTGATTGGTGTTAGGTTTTGTGGAGGTTTTTTATTTTTATGTTTTCATTACTATTGTATAGTAGTATATAAATGTGATATGGTTAAGCAAACTTCTCTATGCTAAAAGCTTTTCTTCTAAGATTTGCATTGGTGTTTTGAAGTTTAGGAACAAGCAAAAATCACAACAACTTGTTTATAAAAATGGGGACTTTTTGGTCGTTGATTATTTTACGGGGCTTTAAGGATCAACATTAGTCTCCTGTCCCTTTTGATATATCTTGAGGAGGTAAGATGGCTTCCTTTCTTTGCTTTGTCCTCCTTATTCTCTGAGGAAACAGAAAATTAAATGGTTTGTATGTGAAAATTTATGGTCACCAACTGGAATATGTCTTATTCCTCCTGCTAAATCATTTTGAATAATATGCATAAGTGTTCTTAGAGGTCACCCAAGATCTAAGTCACATTATACAAGTAAATAATTTTCCCTCAAAAAATGTTAACTTAAAGGGTAGAGAAAAAAGAAAATGAAAGACACAGTCTTATTGACTGTGATAAATCACTGCAGGAATCAGGAAAAGAAAACTTGATTCCTAGCCAGGTAAAATACACTGGACTGTGTTATCACTTAGTAGACTATTTCTTAACATGAAATAATCTGATATCCTTCAAGAAGTACCAGAGATGAAATATTAAAAATGGCTTAACAGGAAAGTTACACAGGGTCATACTTACAGATTTAGTAAACAAAGTAATGTGATATTGAACCAGATGACAAATAAGGAAAGATTTCTATACAGAGCAGGAAAGCTTCAAATTCCATTTAAAAAAAAATAAAATTAACAAAAATGAAAATACAAAAAAAAAACCCAACAACAAAATGTTCATTACAAACACCAGATAGAATATGAGAAAGAAAAATTGTGTTTAAGGTATTTTTAAATTTTTTTGATTTGCTGCTGTCTCTGTTTTTTGTCTAGTTGTCTGAAGGGCTAGGGCTTTTTTATGATAAAAATGTATATTTCCATATACAGTTTCTAAAACTGTAAGCTATTTTATCTGATTTTCAGGTAAAAAAACCTAGGAAAAATTAGATAAGTTCAGTTTTAGGTTCAAATACATAAAATGAAAATCAGAAAATAATTAAAGCAAACCACGTGAGAATAATCTCAAAGCAAGCTGAAGCCAAACCAATAGTAACTCAGGCTCAGCTGTGCTTATACAACAAAGGCAAAATACAATACAGCTGGGAAAAGCTGTGAGAAGAAAGGCATTAGAACGTTATCCATTATAGTATGCTAGAGAAAAATGAGACCCTGGGCTACTAGGTTTCTTAGAAAGCCTTTTGGGTAGAAATCAACAACCGGCTAAAGCAAATGCTTTGCTACCATCTTTCTGTAACTATTTTAAACATGTTGGTAACTAGAAGACGTCTATGAAATATGTGGGATTGAATGGCAGCTGTAGCTGAGGCTTTCCTTGTAAATTAAGTCTTTGTCAGGACTCCAGTTAAAGGAAAGAAAAGGTTACATTGCTAAGCAAGCTGGAAAGAAGATATTGAATAGCTGAGATTCTTTAAATGTTAAAGAGAGTTGTCTCAGAGCACTCATAAAATACTGGATGGTGATACATGGAAATTAAAGTAAATGTGAATATAAAGTGTTTTCAGTGCTTTTGCACTAGTAGCCAGAAAATTGTCCCACTTAGCAAGAAGACAAGAGCCTGCAGAGGCTGAAGAGAATCCCTGAGTCAAAATAAAAAAACAGATGTATCACTAAAAAATAAATATTAGGTAAGATAAAAGTGAAACAGAATGACAAGACAAAACTACAGTTAATAATTGATCAGTCTGCTGATTATACCTAAAAATGTGGAGGACCTTCTGACAGCAAAATAAACAAGACTCTTCGTTACACTACAGTTTTGTAGTCTTAGCCTAGGAGTTGAAATCCAGAATTTGCCTCAAAGAATATTAGTCTAAGAGTTCTACACAAGGTTTCATTTTTCTCATTTAACTTGCAAGGGAATGAAGTAAATTTTTTATGATGAAAGCTTATTCTATTCTAAACATCAGAATTATAAAATCTCACTAATTATATGACACAGATTAGAATTTCCTGACTTCAGTTGCCACTATCAAGGTAATGCATGAAAACCTGAAAAGAAAATAGAAAATTGAGTCATTCAGTATAGTTCTCCCCCTCAGTTGTTTTTAACTCAGGTAAATATTAAGGCAAACAGTCTTGCACAACTGAAGAAATTACCTACAACTGATATATCTAAATATCTAGCCTAAGTATTTAATAAGCGGAATTTCTTTCAACATTTATTATTACCCTTGGTAGTTTCTTCTTTTATCTTTACTATCAATATTGTTGATGTTAAACTTTTTTTGGTCCCATTCTCATTATTCTGGAATCATAAAATATTATGCTTGTGACATAATGGACTTTTCCTCAGCAATTAACTGTGGTGTAATAAGGCAAAGATATTATAATTTGGAATAAAGAGTAAATTATCGAAAAATGAAAATTCACGTTCCCTAAATAATGTAGGCTAAGAATACTACTGAAAAAATCACTTTTTTAAAATGGTGATATTTTTGTTTTTCCAAGTAATTTCAATTAAATTCAACATCAACACTGGTGGCATGTTATTCACAAAGTCGTTTGAGGAAAAATGTGGTGCAGCAGTGGGGGAGCAAATGTGAGGAAAAATTTCTGTTAAGCTGTTTGTAACTAAAAGCACAATTATGTTGGTACAGATGAAGAGCTGCTATTTTGTTGTTTGATTCTTATTAAGCAAAGAGTCTGACGCAGTCAATGCATTGCTAGAAGACACCCACTGAAATTCTCAAGAGACCACGCTACACTATAGTGGTGTGTAAGAAACTCTCTCTGGTGTAGCTCTTGTTGAAATTTCATGCTTACAAGGGCATACCCCTGAATGTGAACTGAAAATAGGTGCCCTTCATTGTGACATGAGGCAGCCTGCACCTTCAGCTTCTTCTGCAACCTCTTCTAATCTTCTGGATTGCTCCAGGTTTCAGAACACTGGGGATCAACCACATGTGCTCCAGCAGATCTAGCTCATCCAGGTACTTGAATTTCTTTCAGAGTCTTCTTACCACTCACAACTTTCTCTTTTCAAAATATGACTCAATAAGAAGAGAGGCTAACAGAAAATGGGCTTGATGAATGTGTTGATTTTGGCTGGGGTAGAGTTAACTTTCTTTACAGTGGCTGGTGTGGGGCTGTGTTTTGGATTTGTGCTGAACACAAGGTTGGTAATATAGAAATGTTTTTGTTATTGCTGAGCAGGGCTTGCACAGAGCCAAGGCCTTTTCTGCTTCTCATACTGCCACACTGGTGAGGGGACTGGGGGTGCCTGGGAGGTTGGGAGGAGACACAGCCAGGACAGGGGACCCCAACTGACTAAAAGGATATTCTAGACCATATGGCATCATGCTCAGTATACAAAGTGGGGTGAAGAAGGAGGAAGGGGGGATGTTCAGAGTGATGACATTCATCTTCCCCATGTTCCTCTGAGTGATGAGGCCCCACTTTCCTGGAGATGGCTGAACATCTGCTTGTGCAAGGGAAGTAGTGATTTCATTCCTTGTTTTGCTTTGCTTGCTTGTGCAGCTTTTGCTTTCCTATCCTTCCAGTTCTCTCCCCAGTCCTACTGGTAGGGGGAAGTGGCTGGGGTTAAATCATGACACTAAGTTAATTTAATAATTTTTCATTTTATTTTCAATCAATATTGATTTTTAACTCAAGCTATGAACTCTGCATGTCTTGCATTTTATTTGTTTTACCTGTCTGCTCAGTTGACCTTTTGGCACCATCTATTACAGGTGCTGAAATCTTGCTCTGTTGTGGTTTCTGAATCTGGGTTAAACCAGTTTGGGTAGTTTAGCAGAATCAACATATATTAGACCAAAGTCAATGGTCCTGAATGTTTGCTGATAGTCTGGCACTTCTGGAATTGTTCCTTTCTGTCTTCATTTCTTGCTGCATAAGCAGATGAATTCATTTGACTACCCCACTAAACAGTTTAGTTTAAAAAAAAAATCTATTATTTGATTATTATAAATTATTAAAAATCAGGTAACTCTCTCTCTCCTATGGAGTTATGTAGTCTTTTGTTGCCTCCCAAGATACACTGTCAGAGGGAATGCATAGGATATGGTTAATTTTGCTGCTTGCAGTTAATTGCTTCCCACAAAAAAAGTAATCACAATGAGGGGCTGGAGCCAACTTCACAAAGTTGTTGAGTCATTAGTGGGTATCACTGGTTTGTTTATGTACATGGAGCAGTGGGGGAAGAGGGAGTAGAGTCAGCTGTGCTGAATTTGGGAATTCATCCTTTTTTATAATCCCAGCCTGATACTGAAGATGCCAGAAGCCGCAACGTTAGAGGAAGTACAACTTCTTGGAGGAATTTCCTCTTACTTTGGCATTCCCTTTTGACCCTCAGATGTTTAGCACATATCTCTAGTAACACTGCTTTCTAACTGGTAGCCTATGCAAGGCTTGTTTAGGGGTTCGTCACCTGTGCAGGGATAATGACTGCAGTCAGTCCAACCTGTTTTAGTTGTATGGATTATATTTGTATATGAAAGGTGTACACGACTGGTATTCTGGTTGTGGCTGTTTATGTGGGTAAATTCAATTTGCCTTATACCTGAGAAATAAGTGTAAATAATTGAATAAAATCTTTTCTGTGGAATTCAAGCTTCTGGCATCAATATTTTCCTAAACTACTACTTACCCATTACCAGAACAGAACTGATATCAGGAAACAGTGATCTATTACCAATTACACATTAGGTTGAAGTATCCACAAAAGCAAATATCCCTTTTGTGTTAAACATGATATACAAACTTAGCACATCAACTGCTTTTTAAGTGCAAGGCTGACACTTTACATAAATCTAATCTCATTCTGCTTCCAAAGGGCTGTAAATCCTATTGAGGTGACTTTCAGAGAAGGCCACGGAGAAAATTTAGACCCCAACTATCCCTTAGCATGCACCAGAGCAGTAATATACATGCAAGTGCCATCACAGATTTCTACCAGTTCTTGCCACATGGCTCCTGAACTTTCCTGCCATAAGGGTAGACTGGATTTGCTGGTGCTCTCAAGGTGCCTTTAGAGTAGATCGAAGCCAGTAGTTAAGCTAGAGGCACCTTACAGCAACAGGGGTGTGTTTGTTTGTATGTGTGCATGTGCATATGTATATAGAGCCAATCTGCCGATTTCAGCCTGTTTTGTCAAAGTACTGTATAAATATAACATGATCTAGGAAGCTTTCAGTCCAGCTTTTTGATGAAAGATGTCAAACAGACCAGGCAGGAGTGCTGAGATAACTTCTGAGTACAAGAGGGGGCCATGTGTTCTTTGTTTTAATGTATCAAAAACATAACAGAGACAGATTGTAATTCCTGTGTTAAACAAAATGGTGATCTCAGTTTAGTTCTTCGTGGCCAAAACTATCGATCAGAACCAGCACTTTTGTTTGTTACTACAGAAGTGAAATGGAGACCTAGAAGGAAATTACACTTTGGGGGATTAGAATTAAATAACATTCGTTCATCAGCTTGCACTTACGCTATCTGGATAACGGCTATGTACTTTTTAAGATAGAGTCAATCTAATGCAGTTAGAAAACATTAAATCAATGTTTGAAAATGTTGTCAAAGAATAAGAATCACACATTTACCTTGGGTTAGTGCCAAAGATGTCAACATTTGAGAGCTAGGTGTTACAGTGCCCTGCATCTTTGTCTTACTAAACTCTCCACTGTATCACAATAATTTGAAAACGAGAGGATGAAAAAGCCACTGGCCAGTCTGGGGGTGAAAGGCAAACACACATTGAAATACTGTGCACTGAAGTGCAATCTGTGTTGCACCAATTGCGCTAACTTTTGTTCTGCTGATTTAGATGTGTAGCTTTCCCACAGGGTGCCTAGGAAAGTACAGCACCTCCCATAAACACCTCCTAGGTGCAAAGGAAACTCAGTAAAAGTAGCCAGTAACTACCAGACAACCGGGCATGTTTTCAGCCTGTCTCTTCTCTAGCTGTTGAGGTAATAAGCAGGAAACTATTGCCATTTGAGACCTACAGTCCAAAGCTACCCTTAAGAATGTAAGGCTGACTTTCCTTTTTCTAACACGTGTTTTTCCTGAAACACACCTGTTTCTGTCATTCGGGAGAAGCCTCCTGAAAGTCTGCCTCTATAAAATCAAGCTAATGTGTGGGCCACATCCCATGAAAGAAAAAAATATTGTATGCTAACTCTTGATCTGTGCCTGAAGAAAGTTTAAAGCAAAATGGCCACTGGAGTGTCTGAAAGTTGTGCTTTGCTTGTACTGGTAGGGTGCTCTAAATACCTGGCTGTGGAAGTAGGCTGTTTCTTGCTCTTCCTCACTGTACTCCTGGGTCTTGGCTTGGTTAACAGGACAGCTTCAGCCATGGAGGGAAGGAGCACCCAGTTGACAGCAGGCAGGTGGAGACATGGGCAGGACATGTGTGTTTTTCTCCCATCTAGTTGAGGTAGTAGTCTTGCTTTCTTGATTCCTGAATGAATGTTTTAGCCTCCCAGCTTTTTTATCAAAGAATCAGGGGAGAGGAGAGGTACTGGTGCTGCATTTGGAAAGAAAGCTGAAATAACTGGATTCTATGGGAGCCTGAGGCTACCTACACATTAAATAAACTGAGAAAACGTCTACCAAATTCAGCTTTACGGGACACATAAGCTAAGTTTTAAATTCGAATATGGTTCATTTGAGAGAGCTGAAGGAACCAATCTGGGTAGAAAGAATTCATCCAAAAGCAAGATGCTTTGTTAACCTAAGTTCTTCATCTACTGCCCTACATAACTTGATGTCAGGCATGCCCCCCCCCCACCAATCCTGTAATGTGTGCTTAAAAGTTGCTATTCAAAAGCTGCCTGTAACTCACTCAAGCAGCAAATTCTAAAAAACTGTAATTCATTGTCAATAGTTGCTGTGTGCCATTTTGTCTTGCCAAAAACTAAGATGGTTCTTGCATGCTATGGAACATGGATAATTTGTAAGCTTTAATGATAGGTACTACCCACCGCAGGTATAATTCACCCTGCCATGCATAAAGCAAGCAAGTTGAGTAATTAATGATCACAATTTAAGAATTCAAGTATCAAGTAGACAGTGTAGCAACTACACATCAATGTTTCATTTCTACTAAAAGCTGTATACCAGCATTTCCAGTGCTCTGTGATTCAACAAGAAAATATTAAGCATGTATTTCAAGACAACCACCATCAATGCTTCTGGCCCAATTTCTGATTACAGAAGTATACATGCATTATAGATGTGCATCTGGTGGGTGATACTTCATTTTCCACAGTGAATATATTATTTTGTCTAGCTGGGCTTCGACTTCTGAAGAAATGAAGACTGCGTGAAGAGGTAATGTATCTGGAAAAGACAAGGCCACATACATCTCTCCATCTCAGGCAGCTACACTAGGAAAGTGCTTACCCACCTCTGCAGTTCTACAGTCTCAAATGGAGTAAAATTCAGCACCTTTTAGTGAAGGCATTGAACCAGCTTGCTCTGGTTATTGTTTGGTGTGCCAAATCATGACAAAAGCCAAAACAATCCCTATGTGTCATAATCCTTTGGAGTTAACTACAAATAGACCTCTCCCAAAAGTCAGTAGGTATTCCAGTGATTGTGGTTTCTATAAATTTTTTGAAGAGACTCAATAACTCAGGATTTTGATTGTTGTTTCATATTTTTTACGGCTCAAATGGTCCTTACGGAAGAAGAGTTTTCTTCCCTGCAGTATCACAGAATCACAAATTACCTAGGTTGGAGAAGACCTTTGAGATTACAGAGACCAATCTATAACCTAACACCACCTTGCCAACTCGACTATGGCACTAAAGTGTCACATCCAGTCTTTTCTTAAACACCTCCAGGGATGCTGACAGCGCTACCTCCCTGGGCAGCCCACTCCAATACCCAACCACTCTTTCTGTGAAGGACTTCTCCCTGATGTCCAACCTAAAACCCCCCTGGGGCAGCTTGAGGCTGTGTCCTCTCCTTCTGTCGCTGGTTGCCTGGGAGAAGAGACCGCCCCCCACCTCCTGTCAGGCAGTTGTAGGGAGTGATAAGGTCTCCCCTGAGCCTCCTTTTCTCCAGGATGAACAACCCCAGCTCCTTCAGCTGCTCCTCATAGGACTTGTGCTCCAGACCCTTCACCAGCCTTGTTGCCCTCCTCTGGACGCATTTGAGCATCTCAACATCCTCCCTAAATTCAGGGGCCCAGAGCTGGACGCACGACTCGAGGTGTGGCCTCACCACTGCCAAGCACAGAGGGACAATCCCTGCCCTGGTCCTGCTGGCCACACCATTGCTGATCCAGGCTGGGATGCCATTGGCCTTCTTGGCCACCTGGGCACACCCTGGCTCATGTTCAGCTGCTGTCACCAGCACACCCAGGTCCTTTTCCTGTGGGCAGCTTTCCAGCCATTCTGTCCTCAGCCTGTGGAGCTGCCTGGGGTTGTTGTGACCCAACGGCAGGACCTGGCACTGGGCCTTGTTAAACCTCACACCATTGACCTCAGCCCATGGTCCAGCCTGTCCAGATCCCTCTGCAGAGCCTTCCTGCCCTCCAACAGATCAACACTCACACCCAACTTGGTGTCATCTGCTAATTTGCGGTGGTAGACTCAATCCCCTCACCCAGATCATCAGAAAAGATATCAAACAGGACCGGAGCCAACGGTGATCCTGGGGGACACGGCTAGTGACTGGTCCCCAGCTGGATGCAGCACCATTCCCCACCACTCCCCAGGCCCGGCCATCCAGCCAGTTCTTAACCCAGTGAAAGATATGTACACCAAAGACCATGTTTCTGCTGAGCCTGCTGTGAACCAAACTGTGTGCACTGCACAGTCTGAACTAGTAACTTTCACTGCTTAATCTTCATATGGGCCTTCAATTTCTTTTGGCACAGAAATGCAGGACTACAAGTATTTTGACCCTGATAATGACAAGTGTAAACTCCTAGTCAGTCATAAAATAGACGGATATTCATCTTCTGTCCAGAGAAACATGCGGTCTTATTGTAAGAAATTTTGAAATACATTGCAGAAAGGATCGCTCTGCCCTCTTCCAGTTATCGTGATTTCTCACTAGCACTGTCAAAAAATATGAATGACTCATTAGAGCTAAAAGTTATTTTCATAAATACAAAATGAGTTAGAAAGACACATGCACTGCAATGATCTTATTGATTAGCTCAAAAATATTTTAGCATTTCACTTGTTCTACCTCTCTTGTGTGTCTCTTAAGCTACTGGTATAAGCATTGCATTGTACAGGATGCCATGTAACAGTACAATAAATGCCACATTTATGCCAATAAAGCTGGCGAAATGTAATAGAAATGTAATAATCTTCCCAAGCACAGAGGTGAGGCTGACAGGTCATTAGTTTCCAGGGTCCTCATTTCTCTCCTTCTTAAAGATGGATACCATATTTCCCATTTTCCAGTCACCTGGGACTTGTCCATGACTATTCAANTGTGCCAGTCTCTTGCCTTCTGTGCCCAATTTCTTTCTCTGGGAATCGCTAGCTCTTGCACTCTATGGAAGNTGTATGTTCAGGTTCCTCAGGTGGTCACAAACCTGATCTTCTCTTACAGTGGGTGGGATTTTGCTCTTCCAGTCCCCATCCTGCGGTCCATCTACTCGAAGGTGTGAGAAGAGAGTTTGCCATTGAAGACTGAGGCAAAAACATTATTAAGTACCTCAGCCCTCTCCTCCATTGTTACCAGTTTAACAGCTTTGTTTATCAGAGGAGGTACTCCTTCTTTGGCCTTCCTTTTCTGGTTAATGTACCTGCAGAAGCCCTTCCTCTTATCCTTTGTGTCCCTTGCCAAGTTCAGTTCCAGCCTTGCCATGGCCTTCCTTACCCTAACCCTACACAATCAAACTTCTTCTCTGTACCCTTGCCAGGTTATCCGTCCTAGTTTCCGCCATGCATTTGCTTCTTTTCCCCTAGTTTGACCAGCAGTTTCCTACTCAGCTGTGCCAGTCTCTTGCCTTCTGTGCCCAATTTCTTTCTCTGGGAATCGCTAGCTCTTGCACTCTATGGAAGACTTCCTTAAAGATCTGCCAGCTGTGTTCTGCTCCCTCGCCCCTGAAGGCAATCTCACAGGGATCCTATTGACTATCTCCTTGAGGAGCTGGAAGCTTGCTATCCTAAAGCTCAGGGATACTTTACCTTTTCATTTTTAGTTCAGTTTCTTTTCAAAAAACTCCTTAGCCAACTTGGGATTTTGCCCAAAACAGTGTATTCCATATCTCCTCTATGTCAATCAGTGCAGCCTGTTTTTACTGTCACTTTAGGATTTAACAACCTGGGAAACAGAACTTGTGTGTCTTACACCAGGTTCACAGAAGGGGGCCAGTGAGGGTCCCTTTAAATATGGGATATGGACATGTACGAGCTCTCTTTTGTTCTCTCTGGGCTACTGAGGGGATTGCCTGTGGCAGGTCTCCGAGTTGCAACCGGAGAAGCTGCATTTTGCAGTCCTAAATGGTTCCAGACCTTTTTTGCCACTCTGGGCTGCCAGACCTGGGCCTGCATCTTTTTGGTGCTTGGCAGGACCATTTCTTCTCCCCTGCAACACAGCAGTGACTCAGAACTGCACTGACACTGTGTCCATTCCGGCCAGAAGGAAGCAGGGAGGCTGACATCACAGGCCTGGAGCTTCCCAGACATGCCAGCACCCCCATCTGCCACCAGAACTGCTTCATAAGCTCCTTTTTTTGTTCCAGGGGAAAGGTTGTGCTGAGGAGGGATTGGACCTGCAGCTTGCTGGAAAATTTCTTCCAGTGCTTTTGGCCGCACTGGAGCCTTATGGACAAAAATATTTTTTCCATTTTTGTTTTTGTCCCTGTCCCCCATTGTTGGAATGAGGGAGCCCTGGAGCCATGGAGGTTCAGTTACTGTCTTGTTTTTCTCTTTTGTTCTTTCTCTCCGGTCTGGAGAAGGGGACTTCTCTGCCATCTTGTCTTTTTCTTCTGGCCCATGCAGGCTGCTACAGTGGCCGCCATTTTGGAAGGAGGGGTTTCTCCACCATCTTGTTTTCTTTGTGGCTGGGGTCCACAAGACTCAGTACCTTTGTATCTAGTGGTTATTGCTGTTATTTTGGTTGTTGCTGTTTTTGTTTTTAGCAAATTGTTATCTTTTCACTTATGTCTTCTCGCATTTGTCTCTCCTTATTGGTGAAAGGGGAGTGATTAAAACTAAGGGGGACATAACTCATTTCAGAGTTTTCACCCCACATAATTGTCTTAAACTAAGACACTTTTGTGGAAGACTAAGTAATAATTTATTTGAGATTTGTGTCTTCAAATCATACTATATATTAATATGATAGGACATTGCATATTTAAAAATCTCTGGTCTAATATATAAATTTTACAGTATTCAGAACTGAATGTTATCCCAAAATACATGCCACTATTTAAATGCACATATTCTCCATAGAACAGAGAAAAAAGACAAACAATAAGCTTAGATCTCTTGGTTCTATTTACATGTTTTAAATAACACACTGTCTCATTCACATAGCCAAAACAGTTTGGCAAATCAAAATGAAACAATTATTTCAAGTTAGACAAGTGGTGATTGTGTATATTTTAGTATATCTATCCAACTGCAGATCCGGATAAATACTGTGACTGTGAAAAGAACATTTGTAAACTAAAAAATTTTTGTTCAACAGAACTGTTGCAATAAGAAATTCATTCATTTGCAAAACACTCTCAGCATTATTTAACATGTAACATCTTAACATCTCAGAAATTAAATAACACTCAAAGCAATTATTTTATAGATAAAAAGACTGATTAAAGACTGATTATGCATCAAGTGTGGTTTTCTTTTTTTTTTTTTTACAGACATGCACAAATATTTCTATGAGCCTTCAGTAGCTGATGTTACATGAATTACAAAGTCTGTCACAGCAGGCACAGGTACATGTGTAACTCACTTCCTTACGCCTGCAGGGAGACTTCTCAGGGGGGACAGAGGTGCACGATCACAGCTGGCCAGCCTGAGATCCCAATGAAATCACACAGTCAGCAAAGGGCAAACACTCTCCACTTCTACTGGCCTTCTGGTCCCCAATAAATTTTCTGACCTCTGTTTTTTACATGTTAGAAAAGTTCAAGGATTACTTTACATTACTTGTCTTGCATAAAATATATACTCATTTAATGAATTACGATTTAGTTATACATCACTACAGTGTGTTTTCATTAACTCTGCTATGTAAAATATAATGGTGGGTTAATAGCAGGATAATTTCCCCATGGAAAAGAATTATGGCTTTGACCCTCCTGGAGTCAGAATAAAATGCTGCAGGGATAAGAGACCTTATTATCGTTAACTCCCTAAATCCTACCATAACAGATGAACTGAAAAATAGCTTATGTGCTTTGGATAAATTTTTCATTCAACAAATTAACATGATCTAGAGTGGAAAGATACGTACATATTATGCTTTCTAAGACTTCTTTAGCTTTTATGTCACTGACAATTTTTAATTTTTTTTTTTTTTTACTGGATAAAGTATTTAATAGTTTGATTTGTCTGGAATTTCATTTTAAAAGTCACTACTAAATCCATCAGGACCTAGATCTGCATCAGAGTGATTGAATATCTTTATAAAGTTCCCCTGTATTTGCCATCAGTTCTAATTATCACAGTAAATGCATTTCAATGACAGTAAAAAATGTAACACATCAAAATGGCTATAAATGGTTTTGAAGACTTAAAAACATTCTTTTTGAATTAACAAAGTGTGGCTGTTGAAAAAGCCTTTAAAACTGCTATTTATCTAATCACTAAATTATCACTAAACCTCTTTTTGCTCAATTGTTGATTGCATTATTGGAAATAATAGGTTTTTTTCTTTTCATTTTAAGGGATGGCTAAGACAGTTTACTCACCTTTGCATCTCATGAGTTTACTTCAGGCTTTTTTGTGTTGTATACCTGCAATATTGAAAAAACTTTAAAATCATTTAATAAGCCTATTAGTTTTGAATGGGTCATAATCAAGCCTTCCTGGGTAATTGTACACAATCAGATGCCTTATTGCACTAAAAACCAGGCTTGTGTTATAATTTACATGTCCAGTGCTCCTTCAGGATATGTCTTTTTAATATTTCTTTAATTGTCTTGTTTTATGGGTGACCTCAGGCCTGACATAACTCATAAAACTTAGCCCTTATGATGAACATAGAATTACTACTTTTTGCCTGCTCATTTCTGTGACTTTTTTACTGAAATACAAGAGTCTTTTGTAAATGAATTAATTTCTTACGGCAACAGTTCTATGACTGCAGTAGTTTTTATTTATTCAGGGTGAACAGAAGTTTCAGCTGCTAGAGACACACTGAGTGGGTGAGCTTGGCTGAAGATGCAACAGGCCAATTTTCCAAATGGAAAATTTAAAGGGCTATTTAAAAGTTGTCCAGGGGATTTCTCTGACTGAATTTCTTTTTAACAGTTTTGCTTGAAATTTAACTTTGTCTCTGAGAAAGAAATACAAAAGAAAAAGGAAGAATACCTTTACATTTCTGCAGGCCTCTCATTTAGAAATTGTTTTGTTTCCAAGCATCTTTATAAAGTTTCATTTGAATGGTTTTGAAATACCTGAATACAAACTGAAAGAGGGGAAATTTAGGCTAGATATGAAAAAATTCTGTACTGTGAGGATGGTAACATACTGAAATAAGTTGCCCACACAAAGCAGAATGTGTTGGTATTTTGACTGCTGCAGGAGGCTGCTGTTCTGTTCCCCCCGTCCCACTGCAGCTGTGGCCCAGCTCAGCCGCCACTCTTCC